>OX375866.1:55095920-55136041 GCA_947359475.1 Heligmosomoides polygyrus bakeri | reverse complement strand
AACCGCTTACCGCCCTCTAACGGTGAAAATACCGCCAAAACTTGATGCTAATGGGTGTCATATCAGGGGTTGGCGGTATTTTCACCATTAGAGGGCGGTAGGCGGTTGATGAATCTGGTCCTGGAGAAGCTCCCGTCGGCGCTCATCAACACGCTGGCGCTGCTCTTCACATGCTACCTGTCGGAGTGCAAGGTTCCATCTCAGTGAAAGATGGCAAGACCTTCTTGCTGTGCAAGAAGGGAGACGTGAACGACATTGGCAACTATCACGCGATCTGCCTGTTGTGCGCAAGTTATTTGCCGGAGTCATCTTGACTAGGATCGGCATAACTCCGGACGAACGACAGCTATGCGAATAAGCTGGATTTCCGAGAGAATTCAGCACAATCCTCCACAACATTTCGAAGCTCGTTGAGTCGTGCCTTACGTTAGTCGACCTGAAGAATAATTCGGCTCCGTTTAGACTGAAGTGGTCACTGAATCCCGGATCGGACAGAGTCTTCTTACTGATGATGAGGAAAACAGAATATTTCGAAGGCTCTACTGTGAGTTCATGACCAAGATCGAATATCCCTTCAGCGCCACCCCAAAAACGTCCTGCAAGATTTGGAATTGGAAGTTATGGGAATGAAGGCCGACGGGCGGCAGTTGCACCATCGCCAAGTGGAGCAAACTTCGATCGTGTATGTAGGAACGTTGGACTGCAACTGAATCTCACGAAGAAGGTGTTCATGTGAAACGGATGAGCCTCTGATGCCATGTTCTCACTCAATGGAACCTGCATCTCGAATGCTCCAGCTTCGCATATTCAGATCGAGAATTCAGCATGATCAAAGGCCTGCCGCTGGAGCTTGAGGGGAGGAAAAGGATAACTTTGTGAACTTTCAAGAGCATCTAAGAAGCCGTGAAGAAGGAGATGAACGTCCGGTTCCGCGTCCACCTTTTCTCCAGTCCGTTGTACTTTCTGCACTAACATGCATGCCTTAGAGATCTGGGCTTACGAAAGCAGGATGAATAGAAGGTCAGGGACGCGCAGCGAGAAACGGAGAGAATGATGCTAGGGGTGACACTATTCACGCAAGTGAGAGGCCTCCGAAGTTTCGAGCTTCATCGAAGATCGCAGAAGCCGTCGCATGGGCCAAGTCGACGAAGATTAGGTGGGATTCCACGGGATGTCAGGAGGACACCAGACGCCCACCAACGCGTCGGTCGGACTTCTTGAACGAGCAATATGACGCTGTCCCTCGGGAGGATCCACTGGAGCATTCTGGCACACAACGGGAACAAATGGAGACGGTGTTGGCCTACGCTAGGTGGCGATGTCCGTTCCTCCACGTGGTGCCACTGGAAACTGCTTGCTCTGCGAGCTAAGCACGGACACTCGAATGCAGGCGACAGGCCCTTGTGACAGGCCAGCCTACGAAGACCCATGCCACATCACATGGTTGATGACGTTACATGAGTATCGAGATAGTGCTACGGCGTCCGCGGGAGCCGACGCGCACTCGCAGAGCCCGGCGAGTTTGGAAAGTATACCAGGGTCCCTGATGCGAGGACGGCATCGGGGGGCAAATGTGCTAGTCCGAAAGTTCCGTAACGTAAGCAGGATCCCGTGGCAACGCTGAATGTGAGTACGTTGACGGGCCGCTCGTGCGAGTTGGTTGAAACACTGGAGCGTAGAAGAGTTGATCTCTGTGCGGTGCAGGAGACGAGGTGGTCCTGCCGCAAGTCAAGGGACATAGGACGAGGCTTCAAGGCCGTTCTACGTAGAAGTCCCAGGACCACCAGAGGAGTTGGAGTCATCGCCTCCGATTTCGTGACTCGATTGTAAGCGTCGAACGCTTTGATGATCGATTGATGAAGACCGTTGTTGCCGCTGAGGAGCGAACTCTATCACTTCTTCTCTGAATATGCTCCGCAGAATGGCTGCTCCGATCAAGCCAAGGATGAGTTTTGGAGCCTGCTTGATGAGAAGACAGCAGAGGTGCCGTCGAAAGATGTCATCATAGTCGCTGGTGACCTTAATGGGCACGTCGGCGCGACGAAAGACGGGTATAGCTGTCATGGTGGATTCGATTACGGGTCGCGTAACGCCGATGGTGAGCGTATCCTTGAATTTGCAGAATCGCATAACCTCACCATAGTGAACACCGTATTTCGTAAACGCGACTCCCACCTCATTTCATACTATAGTGGGAGCTCCAAGTCTCAGATAGATTTCGTCCTTGTGAAGGATCGCGACCAAAGTCTTGTCACAGATGCGAAGGTCGTGCCATATGAGACGGTCGCCCCACAGCACCGACCGCTGCACCCTAAAGACGCCCCTCCAGGGCAGAAGCAGGTCGAGCGATGCGGTGCACCGAGAATGAAGTGGTGGCGAATGAGAGAGAAGGAAGCAGCTGTGATCTCTCGCGTGCGGTTGCCTGGACGACGCAAAGTCGACAAGCAGGCGTGGCTGTGGACAGATGACGTGAAAGCAAAAGTTCGAGTGAAGAAGTCGCTCTATCACGTGTTTCTCAGCGACAAGACAGCCGATAACTGGCGGAAGTACCAAGAAGCGAGGAAAGCTGCAAAGTAGGCCGTGGCTGTTGCGAAATCCACTCATTATGGAGATGTCAACGAGAAGCTCGAATCGCGCGATGGTGAGCGGTATTTATACCGACTTGCTAAGAGCCGCCATCGCCAAACCGAGGATATTGAAAAGTTTTTTGGCATCAATGATGAGAGCGGCCATCTTCGGACAGACCGCAAAAAGGCGCTGAAGCGATGGCGTGATTACTTCGAGGAAGTTTCCACTATAGAATTTCCTCACCCGGTCATCCCTTCTGTGGCTTCTGTTCATCATCCCGTTCACAAGATCACCGTGGAGGAGACAGAAGCGGCTCTGAGAAAGATGAGGCCAGGCAAAGCGACTGAGCCCGACGACGTGGCAGCTGATCTGTGGAAGTGAAAGCTGTGGTACCCTGCTGAGTGGTTGGCGAAGTTCTTTAACCAGGTTGTGACGGAGAAGAAGGTGCCTGAGTGTTGGCGCCAAAGCACGACGATTCCGATTTGAAAGAAGAAGGGCAGTCCTGCAGACTGCTCCAATTACCGTCCGATTCGCTTGCTCTCGCACAGCATGAAGAGCTTTGAGCGAATTGTAGATAGACGTATTCGTGACATCGTCCAGCTTTCCAGCAATCAGTGCGGTTTCGTAGCTGGCTGTGGCACCATTGATGTCATACATGGGGCCTGCCTCCTGGTGGTGAAGCATCGCGAGAGACAGAAGCCGGTGCATATAGCCTTTCTCGACTTGGAGAAGGCTTTCGACCGCGAACCGCGTGAGGTTATATGGTACGCCTTGCGACAACACAACGTATCTGAGGAACTTATAGAGTGGGTGCGGATGCTCTACTCTTGCCCAAAGAGTAGAGTGCAAGCTGCAGCTGGAACCTCAACGGAGTTTCCCATCTCTGTTGGGGTGCACCAAGGTTCTGCGCTTTTTCCACTCCTCTTTGTTGTCGTCATGGATGCCATTACGCGAGATCTTCAGCAGCCTGTTCCATGGACGCTGCTTTATGCTGATGACGTGATGCTCACTTGCGAAGAGAAAGACGATCTCGAGCGGCAGGTGCAAGCTTGACCGTCTGGCCGTCTGGCGAGGTTCGGAATCAAATTGAACGTCAAGAAGACCGAGTATTTAACGACTGACGTGAACGGGTCGGCTCCATAAAGATTGACGGTACTGAACTTGCACGCACTTCGGTGTTTAAATACCTGGGATCAGCCATAGCATCTGACGACGGTCTGATGACTGAAGTGAACTCACGAGTGAGTGCAGCTTGGTCCAAGTGGCGATCGCTGACTGGCGTGCTCTGCGATAGGAAGTTACCAGAGCACCTGAAGTCGAAGATTTACAGAGCCGTCGTGCGGCCGGTAGCGATGTACGGCGCTGAGTGTTGACCTGCGACTAAGGAAGTTGAAACGCGCTTCAGTGTCATGGAGACGAATGACATCGTTTCGGACCGCATCTGAAGCGATGTCATTCGGCAGAAGTTCGGTGTCGCGCCGATAGCGGACAAGATGCGCGAAGCTCGCTTACGATGGTACGGCCACGTTCTTGTGGAAAGGAAGACAGCGTCCGCAAGATAGGCCTTAAGTTCGAGGTGGTAGGAAAGCGGCCTAGAGGGCGTCCGAAGCAGCGCTGGTCTCGTTACATATGGACTTGAAAGTTGCTGGTGTCCACCCTGATGTAGCGCTGGATCGGGAGAGGTGGCGTCATGACACCAGAATAGCGGACCCCGCTACGAAGCGGGACAGACGCTGAAGAAGAAGAAGAAGAAGTTGGCATACGCTAGAGCATCTCGATGATCAACGGGACAACAGTACCAAGTTATATAGTACAGGAGCGTTCACCTTTGTTGAGTAAAGCAGTTCCCACGTTGGTGACCGACCACTGTCTGCTTTCTCCAAATCAGCAAAGTAGTTTTTTATGTCCACAACTTTCTGGAATACGCCAAGTTAGGTGTGCGACAACCAACAGAAATAATTGCATACCATTCGAAAGATATAATTCTGTGCTGTGGATCTGGGCCTTTAGGACTGTTGCATGAACTACCCGGAAATAGTCTACAGGATTCCGGTCCTGGTGGTATTTCAGAGCTCAATGACTAGTGACTATTGATAAAAGTTATAAATTTAGTTGACCATCACTAATCACTATTAGTAAAAGTGAGAGTGTAGGGTGGTGTAGTGCAGATTTTTTGTATATAAACAAGACATTAATAGCTCTTTCAGCCAAAAGCTGCCGCTGTTGGAACTTATTGAGCTTCACGGCGATGTTGGTTGTGGCCAAAACTCCAGAGATTATTTGAACTCGCACCTACTGCTTTACAGAGTAGACTTCTAATGCACCCAACGCGACTCCGAGCTAGAGCCCTCGCTAATAATTTTTATGTCGGCCTGTTGTGTTTTCGAAGAACAAACATACTGTTCGATTTTGGTTTGAACCAGGAGGTAGCTGTAGACAAAGTCTGGAATTACTCAGCTCAGAAAACGAGGCATGCGGGTTCTGGTCCCAACGTGCGTTGAGTTTCCATCACAGTCTAGCATTCAGGTGACACCCTACTAGCCGGTTGAAGAGAATAGTAGAGGAGAGGTTTGGCCTTGCTACCTAACTTCTACGACTGAAGCCGTGAAACGCAGGTTGAGTGCTTTCAAACATCTTCGAAATGTCTTCAGAAATCTAGTGAGCGCTTAAACTCTTGGAGGGAGGAGTCTTGGAGAGCAGAGCGAGGACCACACAGTGGGGGTACATTTAGAAACCGAGCAATTAAACAGTTGTTGATATAACTATGCTCACGAATTGGTCAGTGTAGTCGATCTCGTATATGCGGTAGGCTGGGTTCAAGCCAGCGAAGGTGGTGACGCTGGGAGCAGCGTAAAGGACCTAGAAAACCGAAGCGCTTTCGAAAGGTCTGCAAAATTCGTATCGTTCCGTGTGTTTTACCAACTCCAATAGGAGTTGAAGATATGTTGTGCATATCTTCATAGAAAACGGTAAAATAGTCAAAGTGGACATGACCGAAGAACTGAGCCGTGATCGTATCCGAGAACCTGAAACATACGATAACAGAGGCAGTCAAGAAGACCGCTCATATGTAGAAAGTTGTTGACCTTTGAACGACGCGATAGTAATTCCGTGCCCAACCCTCCAAACATTCTCCATCACCTGGAGGAATATGGGAGAGCAAATGAACGGACTCGCCTGCCAGCTCGGCCTGAAGTTGAATGGTGTGGCAAATTCAATAATAGGGTCTACACGAAGACGTTGCAAAATGACGAAGACAAGCCTTGAAAAGTTCGGCGACGAGCCAGGACATTGTTTCATCAGGATCGCTTTGGTTCAGGTAAAGGAAACTGAAAAACGGAACAGTTATACTCGAGGGAGGACTAGAGAACAAAGAACACCTGGCTTACAAATTTGTGGTTTCACAAAAACCGGAGTTGAGAGAGATAAGACGAAGTCCCTCCGCTACCTTCACGGAGTAGGATCCCCGACTGAAAGCAAAATATAGTGAAGTCCATGGGGTTTTCCAGCGTGGCTGAAAAGAGCTCACAAAAGCATGGTCTCCGACGCGTCCGAGTTGAGCCACGGCGAGCTCATATTAGAAAATTCTTCGTAGAGCCAGGTCGGCCAGAATCTTTCGTCCACAAAATGTGGAGCGAAGCTGAAATACGCTTCAATTCAAGCCATTTATACCCGGTACCGTTGCAAAGAGCCTTCAAACCTCTACAGTTTTCTTGAGACAAGTTTATTCCTTACAAGGAAAGGTTCCCAACTCATGGTAAGCTTTTGCGATAAGATTTTAACGGGATGTAGGGCCCTGTGAGCGGAGTCCAGAACCACAGTTAGTTTTTGCTGGACGCTATTTTAAAGACCTGAAAAGGAGGTGTGAAAACGTGTGCGGAGCACTCATCAACCCCCACCCCACGAGATGTGCTTCGATGGCGCAGTCGGTAGTAGTGCTGCCCCATAGAAGCTAAAGGCTTTTATGTTCAAGTCCGCGCTACCAATTTTGCGCGTATTAGTTTGTTGTTATTACGCTTTGACATGATCACAGGAGTTAACCTTACACCATCATTGCTTGCAACAAACCAAGGCTGTCTATTTGCGCCTTCATATAGTTTTTCAACGATGCGTATCTGCACCACCATCATGTCAAACCATATCACCTATGATACCGTAACTGCACACAAATTCGCATACCTCACGGCTGAATATTATGGAGCCGGGCCATATCTTTACACAAGTGTGCTAAAAATGAAGTTCTCACTTGAACGTACTGTCGGCCGTCTACTTTCCACCTTCGTACCACATTTCGAAGGTAGTGCGATGAAAATGGGATTTTGGCGAAGATGGAGAAGATTGTTCCACACTGCCTTTTGTGAGATGCTGCTAGTGTGACAAACGCTTGTGTTTACTTGCTTCATGTTTTTAACCATAGTTGTCAACTAAAAAAGAAGAGCAATAAGATCTTTTATTTTCAGAGAAATGAGGGACGTACCATTAAAAAACTAGCACATATGATGGCGTAAGTAGACAGCCTTGGTTTGTTCTAAGCATTGATGGCCTAAACTTGATTTCTGTGATCACGAGAAAGCGTAATAGCAATATGTGCAGAAACAGCGACAGTACGCGGACTCGAACTGAAAAGTCCGCTGGTGTGCTCCTACCGACAAACACATCTCGTGGGGTGTCATAGGGGTTGATGAGTGCTGCGCATGCGTCCTCACACCTATTTTTCCGGTATTTAAAAAACGTTCAGCAAAAACTAACTGTGGTTTTGGACTCCGCTGGTAGGGCTCTACAGCCTGACAAAATAGTATCACAAAAGCTCACTATGAGTTGGGAATCTTTCCTTGTTAGTCATGCATTTATCTCAGCAGCACGACCTAGGGTAGTTGCCTACTCTATTGGTTTGTAAGGAAGGTTCCGCCTGTTTTCACGATTTATTGTCAATGAGCTGTGACTCGCTACACAAACGACCCTTTCACGTAAACTAAAAGCTGTTGTATTTAATCATCCGTTTCAACGTGATACATATCTAGTGCCAGCACTGTTTTAAGATTTTGCTGAACTCCGAGGTTTTTAAGGTATTTAAGAGAAGACGGACTCGGCGCCATGCTGTATCAAAACCAGTACTTCTTTTTTCGAAGATAACCATATGCTTGAAAGAATGCTAGAGTTATGGATAGATTTTTTGCACTTATCCATGGAGATTAAGGGGTCCTTAATCTGCGACAGGCTCAACATTTACCGATCCCTGCCAGGTGATGGATCGGCATGCAAGAAGCACTGCGCCGCTGCAATTCCTAGGTTTCAGAACCAACTGCTTCAATTACGCGTACATTTTTTGTGCCCGTCCGGAGAGATTGCGCTAAAGTGGTCTGAGCATGTTTTGAAAATAAATTGAAGGATCAGTCCGGAGCTTCACACTCCTTCGGATGACCTTCATTGCACAAAACAGACTTCGGAGAGACCTCTAAAGGCGCGTAAGTAAAAGGCAACTAATAAGAATGTTTTCGCCTGTTCCAATGTGGCCCTTCTTCGCCAAAGTTGTAATTCAAAGTAGAGGCGGTTTCGCACAACTCGTTCTGAGATATGTACTCAGAAACAGCGATGGGAAAAACGCAGTCTTTAGCCACGTATTCCAAGCCCAGCCTATTTATTTATGCCCACTTTCTCTTTGGACAGCTGTGAGTAGCTGATGTATGGTTGCTATCCAACCCTTCTAATTATTAGGTTGTCCCGTAAGCCCCCGTCGTTCTTTTCAACGATTCACTGCAGATTTCGCCGGCGGTCTCCTGCATAGCGCTGCATAGCTTTCGAGAGAGAATGACTTGCTCTATCAGAACTCGTATTACATTTCTTTTTTCGTCCTGAATTTTGCCAATTTTGAAGTCGTTGAAGTGAAAAGTGAAAAAGTGAAAAAGTAGCCATTTGCGCACTTGTTCTCTCCGCTTAGGTTTGTAATTTTTTGCGAAGTTTTTTATAGAACTTGGAAGAGAATGTTTTGTACTACAAGAATATGTGTTAGTGCTATTTGCTCACTTGTCCTTTATTGATTTTTAGGTCATAAAATTGGGACGTCCGACTTTTCCGTCCGAATTTTTACCAAAACTTCTGTTCTGTGGTTGGACTTTTTCGCTTGCTGTTATATATCGTTTGGAAGAGGATGTCTTGCTCAGTAAGAATTTGTGTCGCGTTTATTGGCTCCCTCTGATTTCTGTTGAATATCAACAACTGAAGAAGGAGAAGGAGTTGTTGGTGAAGACGATTTTTCTCTTTTTGGCATTTTGTTGACATTCAATCCTATTATATAAAGCGGAGAGGCATGAATCACTGACGGTCAACGGGTGCAAACGCTGTCAACGGGTGCAAACGCTGTCAACGGGTGCAAACGCTGTCAACGGGTGCTAACGCTGTCAACGGGTGCAAACGCTGTCAACGGGTGCAAACGCTGTGAACGGGTGCAAAGAGGTAAACAGTGGCATGCAGCCACTGCTGCCGGTGGTGTTTACTATCACGAGGTGTTTACGACCATGACGCTTCCACTGCCGGGTGGTCACCAAAGGACGCCCACTTGATGAGATTTCGCAAGACGTCACCACGACTATGACGAGCCGCCGCTGCCGGTTTCAGAGAACACGTGAAGCGTTGCGGAAGAGGTCTGCGCCGCGGCGTGGCTCACACCTCATGACCTGCGATGGAAGCCGTCGATGTGCTGCAGCGCTTGCTTCTGCTTTGCGCGTTCTTGCTAGTGTGTTCTTCTTCATCCACCTCCCTACACATTAGCAGCAGCATATGATGGCCTAAGGCGTTTGGATCGTGCACTTTCCGGGGTGGGTGTTGCATGATTTTCACGTCGAAATGGACACCTTTTAAATCAAATTGGACAGTTTTCAAACCTAATTGGACACTCTTCCCAGCTGCCCGATGAACTCTGAAATCAAATTTAACGTCTTCCAAATCGATACGAGCTTCTTACAGGTTAAACTGCAGGGTCTTCAAGATGGTTAGAATATTTATTTAATTTTTGAGAAAAAATTGCATCGAAGGACTGGATTGCGCCATGCGCTCGAAAAGTTCAACGTAACGTTAGTTTGATGGACTCGCACGCAATCGGTCCGGGTGGGTGTTGTGTGATTACGATGGCCGACGACACAAGGCCTATCAGGTAAATATTGGCTTCCCTTCAGACCTTATATCGATCGATATTATTGATCGTTTCACCTGTGTTATTGGTTCTCTCTCAGACTTAATCGATCGGGTGGGTATTGCGTGATTAGCTCAGATCGCGGTCAGACAACCTATCCCGTCTCGATTTGGAAGACATTCAATTTGATTCCAAACTTCACAGGTCACAGCAAAAGACTGGATCGCGTCATGCACACAAAAAGTTCAACGCAACGTTTATTTGATCGACAAAAGAGTTAGAATATGTGTGTTTATTACAATTATTTGTGTTACACCGTTTGCAGGTGTGAAACTGCATGAAAACAGAAATTTTGCTATTAATCGAATGAAAATCGCTAATTTTCGGACGGGGCATGGCGCATTCTCTGTTTTAGCAATATAAAGCGGCCGCTTTTTTCCTCTTCAAAACAAGCTTTAATTCGTTGTTTTTCCTCAACAAATAAAACTTTTAAAATTTTTATACTACGTGTTCTCTCATTGGGAGCTAAATTAAAACTTCAGTTAAAGTTATACTAAAGTTTTCTTCGAACAAAAATTATCCTAGCACTTTTGGAGAGTCCTCTCTAGTCTAATGTGAATGATGCATATTTCAAATTGGAAGAGTTCTCTTTGATTTGAATAGTCTTAGACTAGCTTAAAAGAGTGTCCAATTTGACGTGAAAACTGTCCAATTTGATTTCAGAACTGTCCAACTCGACGTTAAAATAATATATATATATATATATATATATCAACCCATATATTGACGTTTCTCTCTGACATAACTGATCGTTGTGGATGTTGCGTCATTAGCTCAGCCCTCGAGCTCAGACAATCTAGATCAACGGATATATTAATATTTCTCTCTGACTTAATCTACCGGGGTGGGTGTTGCTTGATTATGGTCCAGATCTATGAAGTCTGAGAGAGAAACGATAGCACTACTTAAATGATCGATAATATTGGTTGATAATGATCGTCTGAACGTTTTGTCAACCACTGCCACTCATACTTCATCGATCGGAGTGGTTGTTGCGTGATTAGCTCAGAACTCAATCAAACAATCTAGCTCGTCTCGATTTGGAAGACTTTCGATTTCGTTTCAAAGCTGACAGGCCACATCAAAAGACTGAATCGCGCCATGCACTCAAAAAGTTCAACGCAGTGGGTGTCCCGCGATTATGATAGCCGACGGAAGGCTAACCAGGTAAAAGATGTTTCGATGGGCAGTCGATCCTACTATAGTCGCTATCCATTCTTGAGCGTTGGTATCGGTTCTCTGCAGACTTGATCGATCTGGGTGGGTGTTCCGTGATTATGATGGCCGACGGATGGTCGATGGCCTATGTTATACTTCGGCAACGAGTCGCCGACGTCGCAGGCGGCTCCTCTGATGGAGTCTTTTGATTATTGGTTGGTTCTTCATTCCCAGCACTGCCATCATCTCCACCGTACCTTGAGTTACGAAATGGAGAAGTGCAAAAACACCCGTCCGGCGGACACCACTAGTGTCATTTTTAATCTCAACGGTCTTTTATGGTTAGTCTCACAACCATTACCTAATGCTGTACGAAAATCCGTTCAGCTTGCTGGAACGCTGAGTGTTTGAAGAGGGAGTGCGAGCCTAATCCTTACGTTCCCTTTCCCTTTGTCACCTTTCTTGCTTCTCTGTCGTTCTCACCCGTTTTATTCGCGTTTTCTAGGCATTTTGGCGTTCTTGACGAGCAAATAACGCAAAACAAAACTGTGAGGAAAACTGAAAACGTGAAGAGAACAGTGAAGATTGCGAATAACTGATACTGAGCAGCCAAAATATGAAAGACGGCCTTGAAACAGAAATATACAAAACAGCTGTAGAGAAACTGATTCAAATAAGTAGTGTTTCCTCGCTTTCTCAATAGATACAGCAAACATCGCCTTTTCGAAATGCAACTTACACTAATTAAGAGTTAAATTTTCATGCGAATTCAGAAAATTCCGCGTAAATTTAATTTCAATGCGATTGAACGGAAAAGGCCTTTGCTAAACTTCAATAAAGAAATTTAAGGAAAATGCCGGTAAATTCGTTAGATCGCTAAATCATAGTCGTTAAATGCTCAATACTGGCCCGTACTTCTATTAGTACACTGCGCTCCAATGCTCCCCCGACGACGTCGCCGACGCCAATACAGAATCTGTCGACGACGTCGCCGACGGTACCGACGACGTCTGTGGCAACATTGGCGTCGGCGACGTCGGTGACGAGTCGCAGAGTCGGCGACGCGTCGCCGAAGTATAACACAGGCCTATCAGGAAATCAGCCACCATGGTAAAGCTTCCACCAGACAATCAATATTAACCGAAATTATTGATTGGTCAATCATTGTCTGGAAGACGCTTTTGATCTGGAATTGTTCACTTTGTTCTCAAGAACATACCTACTTCGCGCGCTGGATTACTAAGCTACTTTTACCTGCCCAGATCCTCCGATTTTCAGCGAGGGCGACAGCAGGTCAGCGAAGAATGTTGGGAGGACCTGCACTTGATTCGACTACGCCTTCAATCAAGTCTTGCTCCTTGGTCCTCCATTTTCGGCAATGCTTTGACCAGTTTCCATACTACAGTATGCAGGGGAGAGTAGTATTTTTTGTCCCAAGTTACACTTTCCGAAATTCATCACGCCTCGTGGGATAAAGCACGACGACTGGACAGAAACGTCAGACAACGATTAGGCTTGACGAGCTGCAATGTGCTGTGAACAGAACCTTAGACGGAGCAGGAGTGCTGCTGACATTTTCATGAGTGCTGCACTGGGATTGACTGATACTCAACAAGGCGTCAATCGAGGCGGAGGCGTTCGTTTCAACGTGTTCGACTTCGACGCTAGGGATGCTTCCTTACCCAGCGTTGGTTGCCGGCGAAGCCGGCAAGCCTGGCGTGGCCCGCACGTCCAGCGTACGGCGCCGGCGAAGCCGGCGACGGACGCTGGATGAGGAAGCATCCATAGCTAGGTTTCGGCTGCGTTCCTAGCGTGGCCCGCCATACCCGAAGCCGGCGAAGCCGGCAAGCCTGGCGTGGCCCGCACGTCCAGCGTACGGCGCCGGCGAAGCCGGCGACGGACGCTGGATGAGGAAGCATCCATAGCTAGGTTTCGGCTGCGTTCCTAGCGTGGCCCGCCATACCCGAAGCCGGCGAAGCCGGCAAGCCTGGCGTGGCCCGCGCGTCCAGCGTACGGCGCCGGCGAAGCCGGCGACGGACGCTGGATGAGGAAGCATCCATAGCTAGGTTTGGGCTGCGTTCCTAGCGTGGCCCGCCATACCCGAAGCCGGCGAAGCCGGCAAGCCTGGCGTGGCCCGCACGTCCAGCGTACGGCGCCGGCGAAGCCGGCGACGGACGCTGGATGAGGAAGCATCCATAGCTAGGTTTCGGCTGCGTTCCTAGCGTGGCCCGCCATACCCGAAGCCGGCGAAGCCGGCAAGCCTGGCGTGGCCCGCACGTCCAGCGTACGGCGCCGGCGAAGCCGGCGACGGACGCTGGATGAGGAAGCATCCATAGCTAGGTTTCGGCTGCGTTCCTAGCGTGGCCCGCCATACCCGAAGCCGGCGAAGCCGGCAAGCCTGGCGTGGCCCGCGCGTCCAGCGTACGGCGCCGGCGAAGCCGGCGACGGACGCTGGATGAGGAAGCATCCATAGCTAGGTTTGGGCTGCGTTCCTAGCGTGGCCCGCCATACCCGAAGCCGGCGAAGCCGGCAAGCCTGGCGTGGCCCGCACGTCCAGCGTACGGCGCCGGCGAAGCCGGCGACGGACGCTGGTAGAAATCAATAAACGCGACACACGTCCTTATAGAGCAAGACATTTTCTTTCGAATGACATATAAAGCCAAACCAAAAAGTCCAACCACAGAGCAGGAGCTGTCGGCAAAGATAACCATCCTCCTTCGGACGTCCCAATTTGATGACCTAAAAATCAATAAAGGACAAATGAACAAATAACACTAACACATATTCGTATAGTACAGAACATTGTCTCTCAAATGCTGTAAAAAAACTGCGCAAAAAGTTACAAACCTAAGCGGAGAGAACAAGTGCGCAAATGACTACTTTTCACTTTTTCACTTTTCACTTCAACGACCTAAAAATTGACAAAATTCAAAAAAAAAAAGAAATGCAATACATGTTCTGATGGAGCAAATCATTCTCTCTCGAAAGCTATGCAGCGCTATGCAGGAGACCGCCGGCGAAATCTGCAGTGAATCGATGAAAAAACGGCGAAGACTTATGGGACAGCCTAATACTTCGGAAGCGGTTGAGTCTGGGAGCAAGATGCTCATTCCTTCTCGAGATCTTCCAGTAGCACAGCTGGCACCGTGATCTCTCCGTTAACTTTCGACCAGAACTCATGAACACGTTAAAGATAAAGTCGCTCTAGGGAAAAATGGTGTGGGAAGCTGGAAAGGGCGTTTCATGCACAAGGCTTTGAACGGCTACAAAGCCTTTAAATCCGGCGACCTTTACGCCGGAAAGGCGCGGAATACTGATAGAACTTTCTGTTCGAGCCAATAGTACTGAACCATTGATTTTTCTTACGAAAAACAAAGTGAACGCTATGCTCGATAACCACGAACTCAAAAGTAAAAGGATGGACGCTCCAGCGATATACAACGTACACCTAAATTATTTATTATCTCTGAAATTTGAATACGTAGCTATGTACTGAACAAGCGGGCCCCAAGCCTCATACACTGAGGTCGAAGCAACATGTATACTTAATTACTTAAAATCAGGTGAACAACGGCTCCAGAAGGTGCGCGGCAGAAACTGCACCACAGCAGTCCAACTAGTTCTGTACTTAACGCTATTCACCTGATCAACTTTAAGAAAACTGTCGTCCTTATAATTGTAAGGGGACACTGACAATTCTTGTACTATTATAATTGAAGTTGGTCGGATTATTAGTAAAACATGGACACCGTTGAGCGCGGAGGCGAAAATAATGTGCCAACAGAGGAATTGCATTGTGCGCTACAAAGAGCAATCAACATCCGAACGGTCATAACAGTCTTGTTACTACTAGCCGAATGCATTCAGCTTGGGTAACTTTGCAAACATATACTGCAGCGCCACGAAGCAAACGGTTCGGTGAAGACTGCGGCCTGCTTCAGCATTACATCGGTGATCCTGATCAGTAGCTACATTTCACCCATATGAGGTCATGCAATTGGTCTTTTGAAGAAGCACTGTCTACCTTGAGGCTATTTCGATCGAGTGCCGAACCCTTAAACAGAGCTACTACCTCAAAGGGCAGACGAATCGAACAGTATCTACAATTTTTTGAAGTGCCCAAACCAACGGAATTATCAGCATGCGACGGTTTGCCACGGATTAATCCGTCGCAACGCGTTTTTTTTACCGTGCGACGCGAGTGGCATCGTAGGAACTGCCCAGCTGCGTCACCTCCATATCAGGGAGTTTCTAGGCTATTGCATACTAATCTTCTTACGAAAGGAGTGACCACCGTGAACAGTCAGTCATCCACATATCGTTTCCGATTCCAGAATCGAATATGAATTAGATTCGGTGATTACAATGTAATTCTGGTGCTGAGCATGCGGATGCCTGTCCAGTTGCAACGTGATCCATGATGCCACAGGTCCATGAAAATTTTGAGACCATTCAAGATGAGGAATTTTTTTCCCGAAACGAAAATGATGTGGTAGCCACCCCAGCGCTGGTTTCTGTTATCGTGTTTCTCATTTCGGTTTTCGGTCATTTTGAGATCTTCTGTTCCGCCTTTTGTCTTGGTTTTTTCAACAAAAAAAACACGTCCTTCCTTATGACTTACCCTGGTGAGTAATAACTGTGAGTTCATAGTAAATTAAACGGTTGAACGCCACATACTTACGTGTGCGAAAAGTCTCACCTATTCACTGGCACTCCCTCGTGGTTGCCGATCGCCCAGTATGTTGGCGTCCTTGGAAAGTAATAGCGTACTAATGAGCTGACGTTTCGGAGAGCCTCCAAATGCTCGTCGGTGGAGTAGGACCAGTCAGCGTGATTTATGAAATCGCCAGACAACATTATATAGTCTATCTGCAAGCTCGTAATGGAGATTAGTATGGAGATGCTAGTAATGCTAAAAGCAATTGAAAATAGGAGCATAAACCGACGGACTGCCCGGACATCGCTGAGTAGATGAGTAATTCTCATGTAACTTTAAGCTGAGGTCGAATGGGGGAAACGAATAGAAAAGATGGGATTTGTTTTCTGTTCTTCATTGCACAGCGGTCTTGCACTGTGAAACGTTTTACGAATAACTAGCTACATGGCCCACGGAGTTGTAGCAGTCTAGAGTTAATCACTTGGGTGAACACGCGTCAAACTTCGGAAGGCGGCAGCTGTTCACAACAGCTTCTCGCTACGTGAGCGCACACAAGCAAAGCTTTCGAACAACGTTTCATATTCCGGACAAACCTACTTCATGCGAAGCATTGATGTGCTTGAGCATATCCTCGAATGTTTGGTAAGGAACATCGCACCTGCCGACAGTGCCCCAATAGCCAGCGGGCTTCGTTGGAACTCCTAGGAGATCGAGATCTCGTTTATGCGTTCAGTGAAGTCTTGAGCTTCACACCTGAGCTCTTCCTGCAGCAAATAGGCAGATCGCATTCGGCTTCCGAACCGGGCTCGTACTCCAGATCCACGTGAATATCGGTCAACTGGAGCACTTGAAGAGGCCGTTGGGAAGGCCTTCGCGGAGTCGCATCTGAGCTGGCATTGGTTTGATGTAAGAAAAATGTTCTCTCTTTTTTGATCGAGACCTCGGAAATCCTTTGACTTCGACGATTTTTCAATAGTTGGCCTTGGCGGTAGTGCGACTGTCCAACCGGACTGGTTCGGATCTTCGGGATCGGCACAGTCAGGAAGCAACAGGCCACAAATTTCTTCCGGGCTTCGGTCGGCCAGTTGCCGAAACACATAGAAGAATTCATCCTGGAATGACGAACTCCCGATTACGAAACAGTAATGGATGCTCCCGTCCAACAAATCGGGTCTATCAAAGCTCACCCGAAATTGCGACGAGATACCATTGCAGACCACCCAGCTCTGCTTCGCAACAAGCTTGCAGATTATGGTCGCGAATTCTAAGACCACCGGTTCAGTTTTGTCCCATTTCAACACTGTGCTGGAATGATAAATTATTTGCAATTCTGCTACAACTTCTATATAGCTTAGGTAATTTAATGAGAAAAATTAAGGTTAACAGAATAATGTAGACAAGGGAAACCGTGAACATCCAGCGTAAGAAATTTGATTTGCTTTTACATTACACAGAGTTTCAAAAGTTCGCACAGATGAATAAAATAATGTAGCAATTCCCATAGTGTTAAAATAAAGACTTTTTTGATACAACGACTTATTCGTTGAAACGGAGGTTCTGTTAGTGCTCGCGCTTGCAGAAAGTAGACGCACATCATATTTAAACACCTCGGTCCACATTCAATGTGCCACACTCCTTGGAAAGAATTCCTAACAAATTTCGGTTATCAAACCATCTTTCATGTAAGTTGGGGAGTGCAGTTTTCGCACGACCATGGGTTTTAACTTTCTTACCTCATGGTTAGTTAAAAACAACGGTGGCAGCCAAAAATCCTGAAGTTTGAGAGAAAGCGACGGCTTGTTGGATGCGCTCTGGCTATTTAGACATAGGCACTTCCTGTCGAGTCACAGGTAGCTGTCGGTACACCCAGCTGTCACGTTACACCCGGACCTCGTCTAGAAGACGAAGCCACGCCTAGCTTCGGCAGTCTCGACTTCGGTCGCCCTTGGCGGCTCGGCCCGGCCTCGTCAGCCCAACTACTCGTCTACACTCCGCTACAGTACCCCAAAGCTTTCCCATACTAAAGATATAACCCAGCTATATGTTAGTACACAAGAAGGGAACTCCCTGCTTCAAGATAGGCCCCGGAACCTATAACTTGATATGGAGGTCCTGGAGAGATTCTTGTGATACCTAATGAACTTAAAATTTTCATTTTAATAAAATTTTCTTCGGAGGAATAGTCAAAAAAATCTCGTTACTTACTAACAACCTAGTTAGCCAGTAATTGTAATTGACACCCCTCCCCGCCCTGACCTACCTCGGACGATCTGACGACTGCCGACCCGGATGACTGCCAGACCCTTACAGGTCGACTCTTTCTAGTGCCCCGCGCGGTGTAGATCGTATTTGAAAAAATATTTAATATGTATATTAAATTTAAAGATAAGGCGCGTAACATCATACACACCCATTTCTTAAGCTGAGAGCAATATAGTCTTAGCGATGGCCATCGCCTAAGACCCTGCTCTAGGATCGTGGGCTGGCGTAAATAATATCTTGACCGTACACTGTGGGCTATGCACTCCCGTTTCAGAGGCGGCTAGGAGTATTCCCACACAGGAATGGGTTAGGTACGTTTGTCCCACAAATGGATATTGTACTAAAGATCTGTACACAGGGAAATACCTAAGGACAATGGTATGCATAGTAATCTCTCTCATTTTTTCAATAGTCCTGGCGACGAGATCCCACATTTCAATGGTTTCCTTTATATCTAGGTTGGTACTTCGCATAACTCATTGTTATTATTATTTTGGTGAATCTTCTTTATTTGGAACCTAGGTGAGAACTGATTGTCTTGACGAGGCTGGCGTGGCAATTGCGGCAAAAGTCGCTTTCCACCCAGACAGCCAAACTCCTGACATGAAGCTCACGTTAAAGGTTTGGGCATCTCTGTTCAAGAGAACGACCAGACCACATGGTTGCACGGGCAGGTGTAGGTTTCACTTTTCGGCCACAACAGGCTACGTCCTGAATGTGGGCCTTTTATGCAATTCACAGGATTATTCTTGATGGTTTTTGCTCAGCCGTGCCGAGATCTGAGACTCCGAGAAGCCGGAAGAGATCTTCCCCCGAAGGTACTCTAGGGAGACAAACGGATCAGCTTATCCAAAGAAGGTTCGCTCCTGAGAGGGATGACAGCGTCATATCCGGAGTTTTCCCTCGCAACCGGACTGAGACTAAGGCTTCTCTGCCTGCAACCCCAGCCCTTCCCATAATATTAGTTTTTCACTCATTTTTAGCTTCATGGATAGCGCCCACGTTGTTTGCTTTATTGCATTAAACACATTTCCGCCAGCTGTGAAATAAGGACTCGTTCGCCATATAGTCATTACTGCAAACAAATAAATAAATAAAATACGCCGTGTGCAAGGTGAAAAAACAGGATATCGAACTCCGATCCAGTAAGTCTTTCCTGCCACCGAAGCTTATTCCGAGGAGTTCATAAAGTTTCAACTCCAGTTTCAACGTCATAAAGTTCATAAAGTTTCAGCTTTCAATGGCGCAAGTTTCCGACGCACCTAGTTAGCAACACCCATCCAGCAGACCCTATATGCACAAGACGTCTGCTTTGTAATTAGAGTGCGCTGGCGGCGACCCCGTCCCCGCGTAAATACGCAAGTTGCAAGGCCAAGTGGCATCAGGGACTGTTCTTCTAGGACCGCACGGTGTTCCTGTTGGTGGTCCTGACTGTCGTGCCATAAATTTGCCCGTCACATTGGTTACTCGGCCAACTGTCCGATCACCTGACCGACCAAATGGCTGACCAACTGGCCGCTCCGGTCAGGTAATAAATTATTAGACACTGTCTCTACACTGACCAAGAAGTCGCAGCTTAATCCGGCCACATAAGATGACAACATGTCAATCCAGACAGTGGAGTCTTACACTTCGTATTACACGACACCCTCCCCATTCATTTGCAGTCTAGTCAAGTTACAGTGTGCCGCAGCATTCCTCGTAGTTGCCACTCTTCGCCATATGAAAAACATTACACCAGAAATAAAACTGTGTACATCTTGACCTCAGAAATCTCGTACTTAATCCGATTACAGCGCTGGCGACATGACTGCCCGCCGTTCATCATGTACGCAGACACCTCGCGGCATATCCTCTTGCCCCAGGAAAATATCCTGATAACGCAATATGTTTATTTATTAAATACTAAAGTACATTACAACTGTTTAGTGTTTGCAGTAAGAAACATAGACTGAAATACAGTCTTTGGAGGTAAAGAGGTATATAAAAAGGTTTTCAAAATACTTTCAAAATTTTTAAGATTTCAACTCTCCTACTAAAAAAAAGGAATTCAGAAAAAACATCAGGCTGGAATCTTATAGTAGAACCACGTAGTGATCATATCATACATAAGTACTACCATAGATTAGCCATCAATATCCTTGCTTTGCATGTGTGCGGAATTCAACTCCCAAGCACACTCATCCCATGGTGCCATACTCCACTGCGCTATGTTGCCTAGAAATGCCTTCAAATCAAAAATCGATTTCTTTCTGAAGCCTACGGCGCCCACTTCGTACAGCCTTCCAGCTATCAAAAATATCCCTTGCATTCTGTTTCAACTAGAAATAGATTTTAGTACTAAGCTTCTAAGCTTTAAATCCAAAAAGAAATTCAAATTTGTTCCACACACTTCACTATTTCAAAATCTTTCTTATTAACTTATTAATTTTTTTAACAAACTCAAGTTAGAGGTAGCTCTGGGGTAGCTACTGTCCCACAGCAGCTACCCCAGAGCTACCTCTAACTCGTCTGTCCTGCGCTGCTTCCATTGGTCCCTCGGTGGACTACGGTCAGGTACGGCACTCGAACTCTCTCTCTCTATTGGTCCCATCTACTAAATGTGGCACTGAACTTAGTAGGGTTGAGGAGACATTTGGTGGGATAACTTCATATTGATTTGGTCCCTTTCAGGCTCTGAAGAAGGCGATCTCGCCGAAACGTTGGCCAGTAAATAAATCCGTCCACCAACCTCGTGTAGAGCTCAACACGCACAACAGCAAGTTAGAATAAAATCACAATATAGCATGAAGGCGTGAAATAGTCTCTGTAAAATACGTTCAGCGTAGCCACTCTTCATTTGGGCATCACTGATGCAAGTTCGTTTCCTACTCCATGCACAATTTTTGAAAAAAAAACCTTAAGTCAACATGCCTTTCAGGAGAAGCTAAACCACGCTCCACTTTCTCACTAGTTTAAAAAGATACTTAAGACAAGTATAAATCGTACTCCTATCTGTAACATTCTTCCACTTTACCTTAATTTACCAAGCAAGTTTTCTCTATAAATCTTTAAAAATGATCCGAAATTTACTTGTAAATAGACGTGATGCAGGGCAAATCATTTAAAATATTTTGCCTAGATAGGGACTCGAACCCATTACCATTAGAACGACACAGCGCCTCGTTGCAACGCGCTATGCGCTCTCTATAACATTTTCTAATATAGCATCGATTTTTTCACTATCCTAATTCTCCCATTTTCGCTTAATTTTCTGCTTTACAAAACTTTTACAGAACTAAAATCATTTTAAATCCTGAACTATTGTTTATAATTATGACCTTATGAGAAATTTACTAATTTTGACAGTACTCAAGTGTGTGGTGAAAAGAATTTGCAGAAAATCTGGACCATGAGATGTCAGGAACCACAAAATCAACATTGTTTCTATATTCAGATCTAAAATAGTTGAGATTTGAAGTAGAACACAAAGTGGTGCAGTGCAAACACGCACCATCCCGTATCACGGGTGGTGCTGACAGGCCTCGAGGATATCGCGGATGTTACGTGAGGTCAAACAGCGCCGGTGGTGTAAGGCGAACATCGCTGCCCGGAAAGCAGAAGATGCGGGTTCCAGTCCCGCCTGGTGCAAGAGTTTTGATCGCAACAAAACATCCTGTAACAACGATCATGAAGTAATTCATTTCAGACTTTAGTCAAAGTTGCCTACAGTGGAACACATCCTTGTCTTTGATAGCTTTACAACTAACGTCTAGCAGCGCAGCGTTCACACTTCTGATCAACAAACAAGTAACAAAAGTTCGGAATCTTCCCGCGACAATATTTTGGCACATTCGACTACACTTTCAATAACACAATTTCTTCACGATTGCCATAAATACTGATCCCACCATTGGATTCTTATAGAAGTTAGTAATAAGACTATAACACATTATAGAGACCCAAAAGTAAACAAATTTACCTTTCCAGTAAGTTAACTTTCAAAATTTTCATTCGGATTCAAAAAATCATTCTAAAATTTATTTTGTTTAATTTTTTAAAGTAAACCATCGAAATCGATTTGTCGTTGCATAGTTTATAGGTTTGTTACATCGTGCTCCTTCTGATGAAAACCGGAAAGGTCAATGTTGCTCTGAGTGAGCAAGTTATCGTATTTTTTAGAGAAGATTGCGTAACCTCCAAAGAAAAAAAACGGAAATATCATTAGCAAGAAGTAACATTTCAGGCCTTTATACGGTAATACAGGGTATAGCCCATTTTTTCTATACATGGAAGAAGCTTGATTACATGGTGTAAAAGCATCACAATTTACCGTCCACACTCGCTTTTTCTGCGTACACGTTCGCCGACCGACTCGCTAATGGTCTGGAAGGTTGCACAATCTCAGAGAGAATCGAAATTGCAGCGAAGATGGAGCCCTCCAAATCTAGGTACAGCCATCTACTAAGGTATTCCCCACGGAACTTTCCACTGGAGATTTAGTACTGCTACATGACGACACTATACGTGTAAAACTACTTACAAGCCAGTGGAAAGGTCCTTTCATGGTCGAAGTACTTGATCAACAAATATCAGAATTCACGACCTTGTTAATCGCCAAAAGCGACGGACAGTTCATATCAATCGTCTAAAAATATATTTTAGCACGACGTTCTATGAACAAGGAAGAATTTTCTGCAACTTAATCAAGTTGCTAAAATTATGTTGAGAAAGTTTGAATTTTACCTCATTGCCGCCTCAGCGCAAAGTCATACGAAATGTTCTTTGAACGGGTGATTCAAAGAATTCTAGAAAGCGTCATCAAAAAAATAACACACCTCTTTTCTAAACTCCGCCCCCTGTGCCAACCTCACAATGAATTTTGCTTGAAAAATTCAGGTTCACACTTGAAAAACCGTTCTCTATATGATATATAAAAATGCCAATGACGTCATGTATTTTTTAAGGTCTTCATAGAAATTTCAGAAATGTTCAATTTTGTATTAGGGCAATTTGTCCATGTCATTGCCCATATTTTTGTATCATCAAAATTCCACTCTTCAACATTTTGTATGTCAAGCCATTTTTTCTCTAGAATATTTGTCATAATCCATAACATGAGTAGTAAATTTCTGTTAGTCAGCATGTTGACTTTAGTACCATAAGCTTCTCTTCTGTACACTGTAAGGTAACGTTTTATGCCATAATTTCTCCATTAACGTATCTGTTATCCACGACGAAAGACATGGAACTCGTCTACATTTTTCCACCATTTATCTTCACACCTCACGTGCCCGTTTTCCAAGACGAAATACTTGAACATCGTCTCATTCCACCCTTTATCTCCAAGCTCGAAGACGAGCTTATTCTCAATGGATGCGCAGATCCTCCTGTTCCTCATCTTACCAGCGATATCACATCTTGACACATTCTATCCTCGATAATCATAATACGGTAGAAGCCGATAGCGTGACTACTTTGTAGTTCATATTTTCCTTTTTCTGTATGTCCGACTGCGCTTTCTCTCGGACATGAATCGATTGTCAACTTGATGGCGAAGATCCCAAGCTCAAGGACGAGCTTCACCGAGGAATGGAGATGTCGGGTCACAGACAGCTGTCGGTACACCCAGCTGTCGCGTTACACCCGCACCTCGTCTACGAAGACGAAGTCACGCCTGGCTTCGGCAGTCTCGACTTCAACTCGCCCTCGGCGGCTCGGCCCGGCCTCGTCAGCCCACTACTCGTCTCCGCTCCGCTACAGTACCCCAATGCTTTCCCATAATAAAGATCCTGATACACGGGAAACACGACAGACAGAAGGCGAGCGAGCAGACGAACCTCTGTTACCTCTACACACCTAAAGCCAGTAGGTGAAAGGCGCTCACGTCAATAGCTTCAGAAGCTAACTGGAGACGCACGCGTTCCCAAAATCGTTGTTGTTGAATATAGACCATAGCGTCAGGAAATGTGTGAATTGGGTGCGACATTAGCCTGCACGATTACGGCGGCGGGGGGGGGGGACAGTGGACACGCTGAATCCCACTGAACCCATTTGCTGAATTACAACCGTAGAATAACCAATACTTTTAACAAGTTTAATACCACTTATTTTGAGCGGAACGTTAAGGAATAAAAACACAGCAATTTCATTTTTTTTTGACTGCGACGTTAGCTGGATGTGATGTGGAATCTTTCAGAAATTCTATGCTCTAAAGTTCATCTGCATGCGTAATAAGTGCACAAAATGGCTAACGATGACTAGAAGAGTCTCACCCAGAAACTAATTTCCGAAGTAAAATCGAGAGAATGCTCGCAAAATTCTCGAGAAGCAAACGCTCTCAAAATGAACATCTCTGGCAACGTAGATGCTCACCCCGTAACCGCTTCTAACACTAGCCCGTCCCTGTGCGTGCCGTGCCAATAAAGGGAGAAAACTTCATGACAATCTCAACTCGATTGTCGCTGAAATTTTCTCTATGAAATCCTATTTTCTCCATCGTCACTATTATCGTTTAGGAAGTATATTGCTTTTGCACAAGGACGGCGACAGTGAGTAGAGAACATTGCGTGAAACAGTGCTAGAATTTTAATGCAAAGTTCTAGGTTAACATCATTTTTTTATTTCCAAAGGAACTATGGAAAGAACTTTAGAAGAAATCCTACTAATCTTACACGTCCAAAGCCATGAAGTAAAAATAAGCGAAAATCAATGAGAGAAGAAGTCTTGAATTGTGAAAAAATAAAAAGCGCATGAAACCGGAAAGGACATTACCACATTGCAGAAACAGCCACATTGCACGACAGGCAAAGAGGGGAGAACCTCAAATCGTGCTTAGAAGACGTTTCTGAAAAGAAAGCATTAAGGATAGACGTCTGAGCGAAACTCGGCACTGCTCACCAAATAGCCTCGACTGAGGAGAGGTCCTTTCCGCGTAGGAGTAACCAGAGATCACCGCCACCGCAAGAACGCTGAAGACTGGCAAGGCGGCCCTCATCATAGGATTACCCTGCCGGACGCGTTAGTGAAGCGCTCTCGAAGCGGTTCCTTCTGACGGTCCTAAACGGCTAGGGTCTCCAGCCTCCAAAGATCTGCCAAAGCAGCCAAAAAAATGGGTCTACGCACATATTCTAGGTCTCGATCAGTTATAGCTAGTTTGAGATTCAAGACACACATACATATGTATGCAGTCTAAACATTAACCACCCTAGAACAGTACGACAAGAGTGGTGGCGAGTACAAGGCTTCGCGAAACCACTGACTACAGTGAACACTTCAGACGTAAAGAAACTATGATCTCATGATGGAGCAGAGCAAGTTGACAGAATATATGCACCATGGAGCGAAGGACGTGGCCGTACCATCGTAGACGGACTTCGCGCAACTTGCCGGCTATCGGGGCGACACCGAACATCTGTCGTATGTTGTCATTGCGAACGTGGTCCAATCGCGTTACTCCAACCGTCCACCTTAGCATCTTCGTTTCCATTACACAGAGGCGGCTTTCAAGTTCCTTCATCACGGGCCAACACTCAGCACCGCACTTCGCTACTGGACGGGCGGCTGTTCTATAAACATTCGATTTGAGGTACTTGGGTAGGGGTGTGCGTAAATGAAATTCGAAATTTCTTTTTCTTCTTCTTCTTCAGCGTTTGTCCTGCTTAGTTGCGGGGTCCGCTTTCCTGGTATGTTGGCGCCACTTTTCCCGATCAAATACCTGATCAAGGTGCAACCTAGCCACCTTCAAGCCCTGATGCAGCGTATCAAGCCACCGCTGTTTTGCTCGCCCTCGTGGCCGCCTACATGAAGGTTAAGACCATTCTTTCGGAGAGTGCCATTATTTGCGCGAAGAACGTGGCCGTACCATCGCAGACGAGCTTCACGCATCTTCTCAAACATCGGGGTGACACCGAACCTCTGCCGTATGGAGTCGTTGCGTACTCGATCCAAACGCGTAACACCGGCCGTCCACCGCAGCATCTTCGTTTCCATTACGCTGAGGCGCCTTTCAATTTCTTTGGTAACGGGCCAGCACTCAGCTCCGTAAATAGCTATAGGTCGGACGACTGCTCTGTAGATCTTCGACTTTAGGCGCTCTGGTATCTTCTTGTCGCAGAGCACTCCCGTCAGAGAGCGCCATTTGGACCACGCTGCATTCACGCGTAAGTTGGCTTCAACAAGTAAACCGCCATCGGACACGATTTCTGTACTTGAATAGCGAAGTACGTGGCAGCTCAATGTCATTTACCTTAATGGAGCTGGACTCATCTTCGTCAGTCGTCATATACTCGGTCTTCTTGACATTAAGTTTGAGTCCAAATCTCCCCAAGCGATCGCACCAAGCTTGTACCTGGAGTTCAATCTTATCTTCGCTAGCGAGCATTACATCATCAGCATAAAGCAGCGTCCAAGGGACTGGCTGCTGAAGATCATGCGATATGGCATCCATAACGACGACGAAGAGTAGAGGGGAGAGCGCAGACCCTTGATGTACTCCGACAGAGATGGGAAACTCCATCGACGTACCTGCTGCAGCTTGCACTCGACTCTTTGGACAAGAGTACAGTATTCGTACCCACTCTATGAGCTTTTCGGGGACTCCATGTTCTCGTAAGGCATATCATATCACTTCACGCGGAACGCGATCAAAGGCCTTCTCCAAATCCAGGAAGACGCACCGGCTTCTGTTTCTCCCGGTGTTCTTCTATCAGAAGACGAACGGCGTGTATGGCATCGACTGTGCCACAACCAGCTACGAAGTCGCACTGGTTGGTAGAGAGCTGAACGATATCACGAATGCGCCTGTCGACAATCCGCTCGAAGATCTTCATGCTATGCGAAAGCAATCGGATTGGACGGTAGTTTGAGCAGTCTGCCGGACTGCCCTTCTTTTTCCAAATCGGGATCGTCGTGCTTCTCTGCCAAATATCGGGCACTTTCTTCTCCACAATAACCTGGTTGAAGAACGTCGCCAGCCACTTTGTTGGGTAGCAGGATTTTTACTTCCATAAGTCGGCTGCCAAATCATCGGGTCCCGTTGCCTTGCACGGCTTCATCTTCTTCAGAGCCGCTTCTACCTCCTCTATGGTGATTTTCTGAATGGGACCGTGTACAGGAGAAGAAGATGGAATGCTCGGATGAGCGAACTCTATTGTCGAGACTTCCTCGAAGTATGTGCGCCATCGGTTCAAAACCATCTTGCGGTCCATGAGTAGATGGCCGTTCGCATCGTTGATGCCAAAGAACTTCTCAACATCCTCAGTCTGGCGATGGCGAACCTTCGCGAGTCGATAAAGAAATCGCTCGCCATCGCGCGACTCAAGCCTCCCGTTGACATCATCGTAATGAGTGGCTCTTGCAACGGCTACCGCCTTCTTAGCGGCTTTCTTGGCTTCCTGATACAGACGCCACTTATTGGCTGTCTTATCGCCGAGAAATGCGTGGTATAATCTCTTCTTCTCTAAACCTTTTCCTTAACTTCGTTAGTCCACAGCCATGTCTGCTTATCGACCTTACGCCGTCCCGGTTTCGTAGTGCCGAGTTCGGAACGCGCAGCACTGAGAATCCCGTCGGTATCATTTTGCCATGTCTCGTCCACGGTCGTGACTGTCGGCAACCGAATGCGCGAAGTCACAGCTGCTTCCTTTTCTTTCAGTCGCCACCACTTATCCTTAACGGACCGCTCCGTTCGACCTGCCTAAACATCGGTGGTGTGATCTTCATAGTGCAGATCAGTGGGCGGTGTTTGTGGCGACCGTTTCATACGGCACGACCTTCGCGTCAGTGACAAGCCCTTGGTCCCGATTTCGCACAAGGACAAAGTCGATCTGCGTTTTAGAATTCCCGCTGTAGAACGAGATGAGGTGGGATTCACGTTTTCGAAATCTGGTGTTCACGGTGGTGAGGTTGTGCGACTCCGCGTACTCGAGGACGCGCTCACCATCAGCGTTACTTGAACCAAAACCGAGACCACCATGACAGCCGTACCCGTCTTTCGCAGTGCCAACGTGTCCGTTAAGGTCACCTGCGACAATGATCACGTCTTGTGACGGCACTTCTGCTGTCTTCTCATCGAGCAGGCTCCAAAATTCATCCTTGGCTAGTTCAGAGCAGCCAGTCCGTGGGGCATATGCAGAGAGAGAAAAGATGATACCGCCGCCGTTCTGCAGCGATTACGACCTTCACAGGACCACCTCGTCTCCTGCACCGCACA
Organism: Heligmosomoides polygyrus bakeri; assembly: GCA_947359475.1. NCBI lineage: Eukaryota > Metazoa > Nematoda > Chromadorea > Rhabditida > Heligmosomidae > Heligmosomoides > Heligmosomoides polygyrus. The sequence continues at coordinate 55,108,015 of OX375866.1, read as the reverse complement.
CAAGTCAATCTTCCTTCGCTCCAGTGCCTCTGCCAACTCAAAGGAGCGCCCCGACAACGTAGCCACATTCAGCGTTGCCACGCGAGTCTTGCTTACGTTGCGGGACTTTTGGACTAGCTCAGTTTCCCCCCGATGATGTCCTCGCATCAGGGACCCTCACATACTTTTCACACTCGCCGGGCTTTGCGAGTGCGCGTCGGCTCCCGCGGACGCCGAGCATTATCTCGTAAAACATTCAGCACCATCAACCATATGATGTGACATGGGCTGTTCGTACGCAGGCCTGTCACTAGGGCCTGTCGCCTGCATTCGAATGTCCGTGTTCAGCTCGGCTCGCAAAAGCGAACAGTTTCCAGTGGCACCACGTGGAGGAACGGACATCATCGCCACCGAAATTCGAAATTTCGTAAATCGCAATTATGAAAACACTGTCGTAAATCGTAACAGTTAATAAACGTGCAGTACAACTGAATTTTTATATTTTTTTCTGCTAATGTTAATACAAGATGATCCAATATTTGTTTAAGATGTTCAGTTCGACCAAACAGCGCCGGTGGTGTAAGGCGAACATCGCTGCCCGGAAAGCAGAAGATGCGGGTTCGAGTCCCGCCTGGCGCAAGAGCTTTGATCGCAGCTAGACATCCATCTAACAACTTGTATCTTCTATACCAGCCGCTCTAGGCTCAAGCAAAGTTAAAAATCGATCCAATATTTGTTTATTTGTCGTGCTATTTTCATTTCAACAAATCGAGTTTGCGTTAGCCTGTTACGGTCTAGCTTCATACCACAGGTTTATAGCACGAACACTCTAAAACATAATGTCATTTTAGATAATTCTACAACATTATAAAGGTGGTCCCGACTTGAGTGGCGACCGGTCCGAGTCACGATCTCCGTGACTTCGGACCTATCGTCGCGACTGAGCATCGCTCAGTCTCCCCTTCTCCGCTTTCGCATTAAGATTTTTTCTGGGGGAACATAGTCACGGGAGATGAGTCCAGCCAGGCCACTGGTCTTCTATGACAACCATGCCAGGGAGGCCCAGTGGCTCCTCCACGAGAACCACCTTCGAAGCAATCAAAGTCCGACCTCCACCAGGCTAAGGTACTACTAACTGTTAGTGGGACTCCAAGAAAATGCTTTACCACGAGCTCCTTAGAGCCGGCACCATAGTTACTGCGAACACGCTGTCCAATTGCAAAGTTTGAGTGGAACCAGGCAGCGGCCATTCGCACTTTTCTCACGACAATGCTGGCACATATGTTGCAATGATGTCTCGGCAAAGGTTTCAGTAACGTTGAGTTGAACACGAACCATTATATCACGGTGCCACATCAGAACATTAAGAAACTACGTTAAAACGAAATGTGAATGAGCACTTCGAGGAAGGAGAGTGGGCACATTTTTCTCATCCGGGCTGCGTCACGTCATTTGGTCGTCAGCTGCCCTCGATCAATAGCATTTACGAAAAATTAGGACTAAATTAAGGAGTTTAGGTCCAAAATGGCGTAAATCGAAAATCATAAAAAAATTCCGAAAATCTCCTCAAATGGTAAAATCGTAGGCAGTAATTACGCACACCCCTGTTCACGACTAACTCCCCCTTCCCCCTCCCCACCCTCCCGTTCCCGTGGCGCTATCTACCACCCGAGAACGCGCAAAGTCCCTCAACGACAAACGGCCAGATTCTCAGCACTACAGCCCGCCATAGTCATATCATAATTGTAGGTACGCTCTAAAGTTTGCCGGAGCCCTTAAACCTTCCGAACCTTTCGTTGAAGTGATCGTACTTGTCGTGCAATAAGAACCATGCTGCACATAACTGTTACAAGGATGTTTTGTTGCAATCAAAGCTCTTGAAACTGAATCATTTCAATCAAGACCTTCAGCTTAACTGGTTCCATGCTGATAGCAGCAAACAGTGCCAGGGGTGTAATGGCGTAGAGCATTCATGCCCGGTCAGCAGGAGGTGCGAGTTCGAGTCCTGCCTGGCGCTAGAGTTTTGATCGCGACAAAACATTGTTGTACATCCTCGATACCAGCGAATTGAGGCCTAAAGAAACTCAACTGAATCATACTGCACATATTTTGAGGCAGTATAGACCTCATTGTATTTTCTGAACTCAGCACCGTTTCTTGACCACACTACAGTTCCGCCCGCGTCGTGCTATCAAAAACGCGGTTTGCGACGGAAAAATCTGTTGCAAACCGTCGCATACTCATAACTCCTTCAGTTTTAAGTTGTTTGAGAAATTGTTGGCACCGTTCGATTCGCCTCCTCGAGATCTACACAAGCATATGTAAAACTTTACCAGAACACCGCATTGTCGCCGTGGCTGGCCAAAACGAATGGCTGGAGCAAGCTCTTGCGATTAGAGCACCTTATTTTCCAGGAAGTGCATGTGACGTGCAGCGTTTTCGGAGTATCTCAAGCAAGGCGTGCGTTGTCAGTGCTCTGTCATGCCTTGAATGCTCCGAGAGTGCTCCGTGACAATGCATGTAGGATCGAACCTATCAATCGAGTGGGCGGAAGCATGTTCAGAAATTTCCAGCCGCCCAACTCGGAAATACCTCCAATCTGTTCTGGCGAGACTCAAGTGGTGTAAGTGTGTGCGCTGTGTGCAATGCGTATAGAAATGGACCTATCAATTGAGTGGGCGGTATTGTACACTTGACTATGGGCCACTTCAGAGAAACTGCCCTCTTTACATGAAGGCAACAATAATGAGGAGCTAGAAGTAAAAATATACTGACCATACTGGTGAGCTCATGCCCTTCAAGAACCTTGTAAACCCCTATTTGCTACACTGCTGATGAAACTGCTCAAATCGACGGGCCACATACCGAATCACACCTTCAATATCATAATTTTTCAGATTCACGGGGAGTGGGTATCACTTATTGCAGGCTCTTATGCTTAGTAACTCGATTATCCGCAAGATTTTGATGAAAACAAATTCAATGGAACGGATAAACTTTCAGAAAAATTCAAAATTTGAGGGAGGTTCTTCTTAAAGGTAGAACTGCTAAAGAGATTTTCTAAATTAGATGGTGAATTCTAATCGCTGAAATAAACGGGGTTCAGAATGTTTGTACGCCACCTTTGAACCGTTACCGAAACTGCTGCGGCTAAGCACCATGAGATCCTCCCGAAGACGTTACCTGAGTCACTACGCGCAATTTTGATGAAAATAAATTGTGCCAGGGCCGTTCAACACGCAAGTCGCTCCAAGATCTTCAGTGATGAGTATGCCTCCACCTCAATCGAACGACTAGTGTGACAGGAACGAGCCGCGGCGATTCGCTGGTTCCAGCAACATTACGAGCAGCGCAAATAGAGAATCGATAAGCTGAAGACACAGGTGAAATCTGGTGAGATATAAGCAGCAAATGTCTACGACACGAAGAGTGGAAAGCATGCTCGGCATATAGTCTAGCACACTGAGCGCTGCGCAGATGACTTAAGAGAATAGCAGAATAATTCTGCTTGATAGGAACATTCATGGAGAGGCTTGCCAAAACGACCAATGGCCCTCAGATCAGGTAGTCCGGCACAGTTGACATCAAATTCCACGTATTTCACTAAACGTGCGATTTGCAACGGCGTCAAATGTTCAATAGTTTGGATGCCGCTTTCGTGGCCGCATTGTCTAGAACACGCACAGTTACGTCAACCGCAGTCTTCAAACTCAACTCCGTCAGTCGCGAAGCACTGAGGTTGGCGTTGACTACAAAAGCCTTCCCGCAGTCAGCGGTGAGCGAGAGTGTTCGGAATGACCCCGTTTTTGTCGGGCGTGCACGGGAGCCTTTGCGAGGTCTAGAGAAAAGCAGAGATAAGATAATTATGAGAAGGGAAGGAGCACGCAGGAACTCAGTCGCCACCGCCCGTGACACTCCGCGATCTCACCTCCTCGACTGTGCTGCGCTTCGAGATGCGCTCTGAAGTTCAGCCGAATCAATAACGGGTGGACGTATGACCTGGTGTTTAAACAAAGCAAGCCCACCAGGCGGCTCGCAGGGACCAAGCATGAGATTCCGACATCGACAACAGGCGTTGAGGCCAGGTGGACCAGCGGTTCCCCACGTTGAGGATACACACACCCCCTTGTTCTGCTCAGAAGTCGGCCCAGACTTGCATAAACAAAATGGAATCGGACTATCAGAAAGGAACGTTTTTCGAGGCGGGGGTGACACTAATCGCAAGCAGCGGCCATGCTTTCAGAATAAAGGATTCGGATGTGCTTGCGTTTGCCTCACCTTTGATCAGCGATGAGGGACAAAACACGGCGCTGTTCAAGCATTTGTTGGGATCCGCAACGCATACTATTCTCTACGAGCGTGAGTCGTTTTGAATGCGTATTTGGTCTATGGAACAACCAGTGTTAGCTAGTCGATAAATATAGCAGCGTTTTACCTTCTTCATGCTAGTCTGGCCACAGTTCGTTGCTTCCAGAGGAATGAAGGCCTGGTTGGCATGGATGCGAATAGGATTACACCCAATCCGTAATATACATTGGATCCGATCGAAAATCTTCGGATAATTGAACGATTCGGATAAGGGCGATTTTGAGGACGCCGGGTTTTTGGATGATTCGGATAATGGCATTTTCGCGGACCTCCGGATTTCGGGTATCCGACTCATTAGCGCAAGATGCAGTTTGTCAGATACTACCATTCTTCCCACGGATCTCCCTCGATAGAGAGCCTTCGGGCTCTCTTGTTAAGAGGGATCTCGGGCCGCTTGTCGCCACGTGGCGCGTCCCCGGGTGGTGGATAGGGGAATTAAACGCGAACCAAATGCGTTCCGTGTGCTGCCCAGAGACGCAGGTGGGATGCAGGGGTTGGAATCCTTGGTCCTGCTGTGTCGGGTCGACGCGTTCCTTGTGCGTGGGAGCGGCATGTTCATGCACAGTGTGCGTGGATGTGTCCGTGACTGTGCGGATTGAACTGTGTCGGCTCGGCCAAAAACTTGGATGGTACTCGGTAGACTGGGAGTACATGTAAGGCGATTCGAGGCCGCCTTAAGTCTCGCCCCGTCCCTTCGGACAGTCTGGCTGGCTGCCCGGAGTTCTTCGCCCGCACGACAGAGCCCGACTAGCTACCCGTGTGTACTCCAGTCAAAAACAACAGCACTAAAGGGCCTCATTCCCCTGACCCCGAAAGAGCCCCCATTTCTGCAGCGATAGGAAGGACGAGTACGGAGAGGCTGCTAAAATCTCAGGGCCTAACTAGGCTGCGCAAATTGAAAAGGACTAGGATGACGATCTGCACCTACAACGCCCTCACACTTGCACCGGAAGCATCCCTCAAGGACCTGATGATGTAAGCCAGGAAGATCAAGTACGACGTCATCGGACTGACCGAGACGAGAAGACACCACCCCCTACACGCCGCCTACGACTCCGGAGAAGAACTGTTCCTCGGAACATGCGACAGCAGGGGAGTAGGCGGCGTTGGTGTCCTCGTCAACACGCACTTGGCCATGAACATCGATTCGTACGAGTCTCTGACAAACCGAATCGGACGTCTGCGACTAAAGCGATGTGGCTCCGTGCCAGCTTTGACTGTATTCGCCGCGTATGCCCCAACATCCGACTACGACAACGAAGAGGTCGAAGCCTTCTACGTGGAGCGTGGAGCAGCACGAGCGTCAGGCAACTACCAACTGACGTCCGAGCTTGCGAGGCTATGTAGAGCGGCGATAAAGGAGGATCTTAAGGAGAGAAGGGCGGAAGTGTTGGCTGAAGCTGCAGAGGCAGGTTTGAGCATCCGCAATGCCCGCCGGAACTTCGCCAACTTCAAGACCAAGATGACCGCTCTCCGACGTCCTGACGGAACCCTCACCTCTTCCAGAAGAACCATGGAGAAGGTCATCCACGACTTCTAGTCCGATCTCTTCGATAGCCACGTCCACCTGCCCCCACGCCATCTTCGGCAGGATGGATACGTCGTTCACTCTGTTCTCCCTTCCAAGATCCGACACTCCATCTCGTCGGTGAAGAAACGAACAGCACCCGGTCCCGACAGGATCAGACCCGAACACCTGAAGAACCTCCCGCCAGCGCTCATCAACACCCTGGCGCGGCTCTTCACGCGCTACCTGTCGGAGTGCAAGGTTCCATCTCAGTGGAAGACCAGCAGGACCGTCTTGCTGTACAAGAAAGGAGACGTGCACGACATTGGCAAGTATCGCCCGATCTGCCTGCTGTCCATAGTCTACAAGCTGTTCACTCGAGTGATCCTGAATAGGATCAGCAGAACGATCAGCAGAACGCTGGACGAAGGACAGCCATGCGAGCAAGCAGGATTTCGGAGAGGATTCAGCACGATCGACCACATACACACCATTACGAAGCTCATCGAAGTCTCGCGAGTGTACAAGCTGCCGCTGTTCCTTACGTTCATCGACCTAAAGAAGGCATTCGAGTCGGTCGAAACTGAAGCGGTCATGGAAGCCCTGCTCACCCAGGGCGTTCCTACTCAATACATCAGAGTCCTTCGAGAGCTGTACAGTGGATTCACGACCAAGATCTCACCATTCTACAACGACGTCCTCATCGACTTAAAGAAAGGGGTTCGGCAGGGAGATACCATATCCCCGAAGCTCTTCAGCGCCACCCTCGAAAACGTCATGGGAGAACTAGAATGGGAAGACATGGGAGTGAAGGTCGACGGCCGGCAACAACATCATCTTCGCTTCGCTGACGACATCGACATCATAACACCGAGCATCAGCCAGGCGGAGCGAATGCTGGCCGACTTCGATCGTGTATGTGGGAGCGTTGGACTGCAGCTGAATCCTACGAAGACGATGTCCATGAGGAACGGACAAGTTTCTGATGCCCCATTCTCGCTCAACGGAACGAACATCTCCGAATGCTCCAGCTACATCTATGTAAGTTGCGAAGTCAATGTGGCCAACGACCTAGCGCCAGAGCTGAGCAGGAGGAAACGAGCGGCTTGGGGAGCCTTCAAGAGCGTCGAAGAAGTCGCAAAGAAGATGAAGAACGTCCGTCTCCGTGCCCACCTATTCGACTCCACTGTTCTTCCTGCCCTAACATACGCCTCGGAGACCTGGGCTATACGAGAGCAGGACGAACACGCCATCAGCGTCGCGCAGCGTGGAATCGAGAGGACGATGCTCGGAGTGATACGACTCACGCAAGTGAGAGAAGGCTTTCGGAGTTCCGAGCTTCGCCGACGTTCGAAGATCAGAGACGCTGTCGCGTTGGCCAAGTTGTCGAAAATTAGGTGGGCCGGCCAGTAATGCGCTTCGCAGACACCCGCTGAACGAGAGCCGTCACCGACTGGATTCCGCGGGATGTCAAGAGAACACCAGGACGCCCACCAACGCGTTGGTCGGACTTCTTCGTGAAAGCCCTGAACGACCGCTATGACGCTCTTCGTGTCCCTCGAGCGAGGAAGATCCATTGGAGCACTCTGGCACGCGACAGGGACGAACGGAGACGCTGCTGACGCCCGCTCGAGCAAGTTGATGATCAACGGGACGAAGGTGATACAGGTGATACCATTCTTCAAAGAGTAACCCATTCTTTAACAGCAGCAACAACAACGACAACAACAGTGCACGTAACGGAGGACTCTCACTTCTCGTCAAGGAAGGAAATGTCAAAGAGCTGAATCATTCCAAGATGGATACCACTATGAGAGTCTCCCCCTTCACATACATAGCAGAGAAGTGGGAACCATTTTTGCGAAGTTCTTGAGCCCAAGAAGCTAGAAACCCTCAATTGGTCTGAACGGCGAAGACGTATACTACTGTGAGGCCTCTACCCTTAACCCCTTAACATAGGAGAAAGAAAGGTGGGTACCGTTTTCGCAAAGTTGAACCAAAGAAGCTAGGAACTCTCAAAGTTTACTATGGGATCGCATACGCACGTGGTAAACTACCGTAACCGGCCGAAATATCAAAAATGGATATCATAATTGTGATCAGCGCCCCAGATAACCCTTTAGGCAAGGTTTGGGCGAATTTTTTCTACCTCTTCTCGACCTCGACCAGCTAGGAGATGCGAAAGCATAATAGTGCCGCTTCATATTTACCCATGACAATCGCATACTCAGGGGAGCGTACCGTCATGTCACGGCGCGAATCATCTTCCTGAAAGATATCTCTGCACCCTATCTTAAATAAAAAATCAATGCATATTGAACAGTTTTTAAATGGTCGGCTCACCAGACGTGTATTAAGACCAGCATGCCGCCCTCTACCAATACACTAGAAGATGACGGTGACCAACTGCGCTAACCTCCTGGCTGCAGTAGCTACCTACCCGTCGTCATCACTGTATCTAGTTGTACACCTTACCAATAGATGCCTCACATAAACTAACTAACCAACTAATGAAACTAGATGGGCAATAGGGTGACTTGTGCAACGATCGGCTGTCCTTGAGCACATGGGGTGCATGCTGGGTGAGATCGACTGGACACCCATTCTCGACTTGTGGACTGGTACTAGCATACTCTCTTGTGATTGCTTTATTTATGTCTAGTTGGGGAGGCACATCCCCCATGTAGCCAAGGTCCCCATCAAAAATTTGCAAAAAATACAAAGTGTCGCATATAGAGGGGCAGCTGATGAAAATATCTTGCTGAACACGTGCTTGGCAGCCTATAGTGAAATATATGCACAGGAAAAGTTGGGAAGGTGATAGATACTAAAAAAGGAATGAACATTAAAAAAGCAAAAATACGACAAGGCGCTGGAATCGAACACCTAGCCCTGCACCATTACATGCCAGTCCCTGCTGAGCCACCGAGCCGCTTGCTCCGGTATCTTTCACCACCTCCCTTATCTACAATACCGCCCGCGTGCGCGGTCAAAAAGACGGTTTGCGACGGAAAAATCCTTCGCGAACCGTCGCATGCTCATAACTCTTTAAATTTTAAGTTGTTTGAGAAAATGTTGGGACCATTCGATTCGTCTTCTCGAGATATACACAAACGTATATAAAACTTTACCAGAGCGCTGCGTTTTCGCCGTGGGTGGCCTAAAAAATAACTGCAGCAGGCTTTTACGATTAGAGCACCTTATTTTCCAGGAAGTGCATGTGATGTGCAGTGTTTTCGGAGTATTTCAAGATGGCGTGCGTAGCCAGTGCTCTGTCATTCCCAGAATGCTCCGAGAGTGCGCCGTGCACAATGCGTATAGGATCGAACCTATCAATCGAATGGGCGGAAGCATGTCCACGGTGTTTCTATCTTCGCTTAATGGAAAATGTTAAGCCTTCAAGACTATTTTGCAACGTTTGGAGAATTTTATAAGAAGTTTCCGGCCGTCCTACTTAGGATTGCACCAGTCAGCCCGACGAGTCTTTGGAGTGCGCCGTACACAATGTATACAGGATCGAACCTATCAATCGAGTGCGTCCGACAACTGGTAGACTGAGCGTTTGGGGAATTCAGTCGCCAGCCGCCCTACTAAGAAATTGCTTTAATGCTGTCCAGCCAGCCTTTGGAGTGCGCCGAACAATGCATATAGAGTCGAACCTATCAATCGAGGGGGCGACCGCTTGCAAATTGTACGCACGGCCGAGTTCGTTGGGCAATAACTCTTTCAAGTTCAAATCGTTTCAGCTGAAACTCGTGGGTCTTGTAGGCCGTAAAACGGTCTAGTAGCACATTGAAGTAGAATGGTGTAGCTTAGGAATAGGCAGTGTTGCAGGGAAGCGAAAATGCAGGTGAGGCTTGTGTGACGCATTTTTTTCGGTTTCAGTGGACCACTGCGGGAAGACCCGGCGAGCAAGTGGGCTTGAAATGCATGTGCAAACAGAGCGCTTAAGGTGCTTCACGATGACATGCTCAAGACTACTCAACTTCCTAAGCTGCCCTAGCCTCAGCTGCCAGTTTAAAGCGGCGGAAGATAGCGGTTAGAGTTTCTTGCTCTTTCACTCGTCCAGATTTGGTTTTTTGACACTCACAATGGCATCGTTCTGTTCAGCATGAAAAGCGCTATCGAACTGTACCAGCTTTGATCAATTTTGGAAATATCGAATTTTTGACATATTTGCATCAAGGACGAGGCCGCCTTACACTTTCTGAGGCCTCGGCAGACGGAGGTTGGCGTCATTGAAAATCGATATTTTCGAATTGGGCCATGCTTGATACCATTCGATAGAGCTTTTCATGATGAATTGAATGGTGTTATTGGGAGTAATATGGGCGAGTAAGAGCGAGGAGAACATCAACCGTTGTGCTGAATTGCACGCGTGGGCGTGTTCTGAGCGCGATCACTCTGTCATGTTTGAACCTTTCCGCTTGCAGCTTGTGGGTTTTGTAGGCAACAACATGTTCTAGCAGTGCGCTGAAGTACTGGAATGTAGCTTATGACTGGACAAAGTTACAGCGGTGCGAAAATGCAGGTTAGCCTTGGGCGACACGATTTTTTCCAATTTCGTCAACCTCTGCGGGAAGACGCAGAGAGTTAATGCCCTACAAATGCACACGCTAGCAGAACGCTTAAGGTTCTTTACGACGACGTGCTCAAAACTTCCTAGCTAATTAAACTGCCTTAGTAGCAGCTGCCATTTTAAGGCGGCGGAGTTTTAGCGTTTGAAGTTTCCCCCGCCATTCTCCGCCTACATTTAAGTTTTCAATACTCACAATACCACCATTTTGTTCAACACGAAAAGCTCTATCGAATGGTGTCCCTCTCGAGCAATTTCAAAAAACTCGATTTTTTCACAATTTCCCATCGAGGACGTGGGCCACCATAGGCCGAGCTGCGCGGACGATGACGTCATCGAAAACCGATATTTTCGAAACTGGCCAAATTTTCTCGTGCAAACTTCGTCCAAAATCATCTTGGCGGTTATTTGGAGCGCTGATTATGAATCCGACGTCCGTTTTTGAAAATTTCGCCGATTCCAGTAGGTTACTTCTCGTTTGAGGGTGGTTGGGTCTGGACCACCGATCACCCTAGGGAATGGCGGTCTCCCGCCGTAATCGTCCAAGTGTACTTCGGCATCGTGTTCGGCACCCCGAATATGCATACGAAGTTTGAGCAAAATCGGTGACCCGACAGCCCTAATTATCCAGAAGAAAATCCAAATCCTACTGGGCGCCCACGTCCTCGATGGGAAATTGTGAAAAAATCGAGTTTTTTGAAATTGCTCGAGAGTGAGTTGGGTCGAGAGTATAGTTTTCTTCGGTCTGATGACCAGAAGAGTGACGAGTGTACAGGCTACCATGAGCGAAACTCTGTGGATGGCACTGAAGCAAAAACAGTGACGACGCTATATTTGCCAGTAAGGTATATGTGCACCCGAAAAAGCGAAGGATAGTGAGCAGCAGAGCTAGAAGGTGCAGGAAGAGACACGCCACGGAGAGCATGTTTTGCTCAAATAATAGTAACGTATCGGAAGAGCTTCGTGACGACTCCTCAGAATCAGAAGAAGTAACAGGAAGGAAAATTTCACCAGAAGCGAAGATTCTTCGAAAAGCTGATGCACCACTCAAAACGCGCTGCGAGGAAGGCAGCGAGCGCTGCTGTTGGAGGAGTGGCACCTTGTGATGAGAACGGTCATGGGAAGCCGATAGCGAACAAGCTTATAGTAAGAGCTGTAACTCAAGTATCATCCCGGACAGAGGAGTTAAGGAAGGATCCGGTTGATGGCAATGTAATCAGCAACCTGCAAGAAGGTATACGCTTCGATCAAACACCAGTGTAATCGCAGGGAGTGCTTGAAGACACTGAAGCACACCTTACGACCGCGGTGCAGGACCAGCTGGGAACGGTCGACCAAAGGCCAAACAGTGGGCGCAATCGCATATTAGAGGGATTGATAAAATTAAAAAATATAAATGTATACCTATTTAGGCAACGATATAAGCAATACAAAATCACTTGCCATTTCACCTTAATCGCGCCGGGCCATGCTGTTCTACTTCAATGTGCTACTAGACCGTTTTACGGCCTACAAGACCCACGAGTTTCAGCTGAAACGATTTGAACTTGAAAGAGTTATTGCCCAACGAACTCGGCCGTGCGTACAATTTGCAAGCGGTCGCCCCCTCGATTGATAGGTTCGACTCTATATGCATTGTTCGGCGCACTCCAAAGGCTGGCTGGA
>OX375866.1:54576665-55095720 GCA_947359475.1 Heligmosomoides polygyrus bakeri | reverse complement strand
CTCCGTCCCTATTTGCGCCACCGTTTTCAGTTTTTTTCTGAATTACGCTTTGTTCCATATTTAATATATGATGTAGGAGCGAGAAAGGAAGGGGTGGAGTCAGGGTCAAGCCTGAGGTTCGGGAATCAAAGGGGGTCGTACTGTAGCCTCGACTGGAGGGGGGGGGGTCGTACTCTCTCGGTTTTGGCAGAGGACTCTCTCCAAATTCAGGTTTTTAGATGATGTTTGCATCTATTAATAAGTTGATTTTTTCAGGTGTGGCTACGACAATGCGGAGATATACAAGCACTTGCGTTTCCTGGAGTAAAAAAAAATAGGATTGAATATCAAAAAAAATTTAATGCCGATTACTGTGCAGTAAAAAAATAAAGATTTCCTGTCTGCAGATTTAGAGTCAATGAGAGATTTTCATTTTTTCAGGTTTTCCCAGGACGTTATGGACACGGTAGTTTTCTGCCTGATGAGCGACATCTAATGCCAGAGTTGCACTCTATAAAATTTCAAGTGTTAATTACTGAGGACGACCCAAGTGCTTATCCTACAAGATTTTTGAAGCGGACTTCGAATCGATGACGGAATGGCAACCGAAGGACGGACTTGCTCGAAAAGTAATTTCTCTCCTGCAGGAAACAGCATCAGACAATGAAATTGCACCCTATAAAATTTTAAGCCCGTTTGACGCCCAGTGATAAAACTATGTTTCTTTGAAACGATATTCTATATGATCAGACGTCTCGATTTACCGAAAAATATCGACACACTAATCACATGGAACACGTTACTTTTAGAACCTGCCTTTTAAAGCATAGAAAACACATCTACTAAAGCTTTATGAATTTTCCAGGAGTCCCAAAAAAATCTCCGAGTTACGGCAGTTTACATGCGGCTACTGCGTTCTCTGACATGATCGATCGCAGTTGAAATATGGATGGACTCCTCGCTGGAAATTTTTTTCTGCCTTCTGAAGGACAGGACAACAGAGAGTGGAATTGTGCCACATAGAATTTTAAGTCGTGCTTAAAATACAGTAAAAACTAAGCTTCTCCGCTGCGATGAATTTCCGCTGAGGATGGATCGCATACAAAATTCTCATTTTCATGAAAATATTATTGTTTAGCCGAAGCATATCACCCATACGGATAAAATCAAGCCACAAAAATTTCGATTAATTCACTGATTAATTCACTGTGAAAAAATCGTGATTTTCTGGATAGAACAGGTTGAATCGACCTCTGGTCGACTTCGCACCAACGTCATCGGAGCATAAAATTGAACGTTCACAAAAAGGTTTATAACTCGGTAAGTTTTTCGAATTTCTTTTAACTTTTCATAAAGTAGATAAAACTCCCTTTCTCATCGTGTAAAAATCATTTTCCAAAAGAGGAGTCGTCACGCGTGGCGGCTGGTTCGATTTTTGAGCGAAAAAATTTGAAGTGGCTTCACAAAAATATTCATAACTCGACCAATTCTTCGAAGTTTCAAAATCGCGCTAGCTTTTCAGAAACTAAAAGAAGAGCACTTTTCCGCTATATAGAAATCAGTTTTCAAAAATTCGGTCTTCATGCGCGGCGGGAGGGGTTCGGTTTCGGGTCCATTTCGCAAAAATACGTACCGAAAATCGAACCCCCCTCGCCGCGCATGAAGATCCCTTTTTGGAAATCGATTTTTATATGGTAAAAAAGCATACCTGCTTTGTTTTTTGATGACCAAGCGGGATTTTTGAGTTTCGGAAAAATAGCCGAGATATAATCAATTTTCGGAAGTCGTGAACTGAATCGCGGATTGACTCTTCTCCGTCGTCATCGGAGTGATCTCACAAAAATATTCATAACTCGACTAATTTTTGGAAATTCAAAAATTTCACTAGCTTTTTGAAAAGTAGACAAACAGCGCTTTTTTATGATTGCAAACACATTTAGCAAAAAAGGGACCTTCATGCGCGGCGGGGGGTTCGATTTCTGGTCGATTTTTGCCGAAAATCGAAAAAAGAAAAAAATGAAATCGAACCCCCCTCGCCGCGCATGAAGATCCCTTTTTGGAAATCGATTTTTATATGGTAAAAAAACATACCTGCTTTGTTTTTTGATGGCCAAGCGGGATTTTTGAGTTTCGGAAAAATAGCCGAGATATAATCAATTTTCGGAAGTCGTGAACTGAATCGTTCACTTGCGTCATCGGAGTGATTTCACAAAAATGTTCATAATTCGGCTATTTTTTTGAAATTCAAAAATCACTCTTGCTCATCAAAAAATAGAAAAAATGCGCTTTCTAACCATGTGGAAACCGGTTTCCAAAAAAGGGATCTTCATGCGCGGCGGGGGGGTTCGATTTCATTTTTTTCTTTTTTCGATTTTCGGCAAAAATCGACCAGAAATCGAACCCCCCTCGCCGCGCATGAAGATCCCTTTTTGGAAATCGATTTTTATATGGTAAAAAAGCATATTTGCTCTATTTTTTGATAAGCAAGCGGAATTTTTGATTTTTGAAAAAATAGCCGAGCTATGATCAATTTTTGGAAGTCGTGAACTGAATCGTTCACTTGCGTCATCGGAGTGATTTCACAAAAATGTTCATAATTCGGCTATTTTTTTTTTTGAAATTCAAAAATCACCTCTCTAAAGGGGATCGTGGATCGAGAAACGGGCTACCCGACAAATCCAGGAGAAGCACGTAGAAGTGGAATGCACGTCGCATTAGGATGTTTCATGTATTCTAGTTCTAACCATAAGAGATATCATTGAGGGAATCTGTAGTGGCTACCGATGGACAAATTTGTGGTTTGCCCTTTCCAACAAGAATGGGCGGAAATTTTGCAAAAAGTTTCAGAAAATTTCGAAATTATTTGGTTGTCCGGAAAGTTCTTATCGTTTTGTATTACTATTTTTCATTCGTCTTCTATTAAATGAAACTTCAACTTGTTTCGCGCATTAAGGCTACTTTCTGTACAGAATTTTTCGCTCTATCTCAATAACGATAAATAATTTATGCTTTAACTCTCTGGTCGACTATCATAAAGCCTGGACATTTTGGTGAAATAGTTTCAAATCTTCTGTGCCACGCAGGTCTGTTAAACCTTATTTCGCCTGACGTTTCGACGGTTTCATCGTTATCAAAGGCCTGAAAGAAGCTCGGTGTTTTGCGGACTGTGTACACTCATCCCGTCAAACGTTCTCATCTTCTCAATCCTGCAGCGCTAATGGAATCCCAAGAGTGTCACGAAGAAATCAGTTCGGGCGCAACTCACCGCAGCTTAGCAGCACTGAGAGACCGCTCTACTACGCGATAAGCGTGCAGTTTCCACAAGTGTAATGAAGCAAAGGTCGAGGAATAAGAGTAGCGTCGATTCAGAGATCACTCTAGCAGCAATGGCAATGGAAGCCATGTGCCAAATGGTAGAGAACGCGAGGTGCCCATGTTAACCAAATAGGTGAGAAAGTGCAGAGTCGAGGTATGAGCAAACAGGGTGACAGGATAGCAGAGATCATCACTAACGCTCGCAGCCGAGGATTGAGGAGGGAAGCTACACCGCTAGTTTCCTGAATAGTCATTTCAGCTCTCCATTTAAGGGTATCTTTCAACAGTAGCATTTTTTCTACTGTGCTCAAGGAATTGTTCTGACGAACAAGTGTGTCATATGTTGCCTAAAACTCGGCCCTCTTCGTCTCCGCTGAAACGAGGAGCTTACAACTGTTCTGGAAAATTTGGCACGCACAGTTGCCTGTTTGAATAACTGGAGGCATCACCAATTTTTGAATGGCTTTGCCCGGTGGAATTTCCGTTTTGGGCTGATGAAGAGGTGTGCTCTACATCTGCGCTGGTTCTACCCGACTTTTTTGCCAGTTTACTGAATTGGTCTTTTCTTCATTTACACTTGTTACGAGTTTTTTCATTCATTGGCTTCAGCGATTCGCTATAATTTGCCTCACTCTCCATCTCTTCAATCTCGGAGGTGAGGTCTTTTTTGCTGGTTTTCGACTTCGCATCGTCGAATTCCTTTTTGAGCTCGCGGACGAGGTTTTGCAGAGTATTTCTACTCTGCCCATGGATCTCCCTCAATAGAGAGCTTTCGGGCTCTCGTGTTAAGAGGGATCTCGGGCCGCTTGTCGCAGGGCCACGTGGCGCGTCTCCGGGTGGTGGATAGGGGAGTTAAACGCGAACCAAATGCGACCGTGTACTGCCCAGAGACGCAGGTGGGATGCAGGGGATGGACTCCTTGCTCCTGCTGTGTCGGGTCGACGCGTTCCTTGTGCGTGGGAGCGGCATGTTCGTGCACAGTGTGCGTGCATGTGTTCGCGCCTGTGCGGATTGTAACTGTGTCGGCCCTGCCAAAAGCTTGCACGGACTAGGATGACGATCTGTACTTACAACGCCCGCACGCTCGCATCGAAAGCATCCATCGAGGATCTGATGATGCAAGCCAGGAAGATCAAGTACGACGTCATCGGACTGGCCGAGACGAGAAGACGTCACCCCCTATATGCCGCCTACGACTCCGGAGAAGAACTGTTCCTCGGAACATGCGACAGCAAGGGAGTAGGCGGCGTTGGTGTCCTCGTCAACACACACTTGGCCATGAACATCGATTCGTACGAGTCTCTGACAAGCCGAATCGACGTCTGCGACTGAAGCGATGTGGCTTCGTGCCAGCTTTGACTGTATTCGTGGCGTATGCCTCAACCTCCGACGACGACGACGAAGAAGTCGAAGCCTTCTACGTGGAGCTGGAAAAGTTCTATAAGGAAGATCACACCTTCTACAAGGTGATTGTCGGCGACTTCAACGCCAAGATCGGACCGCGAAGGTCGCCGGAAGAACTTCACATCGGAACCCACGGTTTGGAGTGGAACGAGCAAGGTGAAAGCTGTCTGAGTTCATCATGTCGACCAAGACCATCCATGAAAACTCACAGCTCCAGAAGTCTCCCTCTCTACGATGGAACTGGGAATCCCCCAGTGGCCAGTTCCACAACGAGATCGACCACATCATCTTTAATCGCAAGTATTGCCTGACCGACGTTTCCGTTGTCCCCAAGTTCTACACGGGATCAGACCACCGCCTCCTTTGCGCAAGGTTCCGCTTTTCGCGTCAAGGAGAGAAGGCCGTGAAGTTCAAGAAGAGAAGTCCCAGAACGACCATCAAATGGGACCTCTACACCTCTCTTGCCGGCATTTTGGAAGATACCGTCATGGGCAACATCGACGAGGAATACGATCACTTCGTGCACCATTTCCGCGATAGTGCTAAGGGAGCCGAGAGCTTTAAGACCACCAAGAGACGTCTGTCTCCGGAAACTCTCGAGCTGATACGCCAGCGTGGAGCAGCACGAGCGTAAGGCAAATATCAGCTGACATCCGAGCTTGCGAAGCTATGCAGAGCGGCGATAAAGGAGGATCTCAAGCAGAGAAGGGCGGAAGTGTTGGCTGAAGCTGCAGAGGCAGGTTTGAGCATCCGCAATGCCCGCCGGAACTTCGCCAACTTCAAGACCAAGATGGCCGCTCTCCGACGTCCTGACGGAGCCGTCACTTCTTCTAGAAGGACCATGGAGAAGGTCATTCACGACTTCTACTCCGATCTCTTCGACAGCCACGTCCACCTGCCCCTACGCCATCTTCCGCAAGATGGATACGTCGTCCCCTCTGTTCTCCCTTCCGAGATCCGACACGCCATCTCGTCGGTGAAGAAAAGTACAGCACCCGGTCCCGACAGGATCAGACCCGAACAGCTGAAGAACCTCCCGCCAGCGCTCATCAACACCTTGGCGCGACTCTTCACGCGTTACTGTCGGAGTGCAAGGTTTCATCTCAGTGGAAGACTAGCAGGACCGTCTTGCTGCACAAGAAGGGAGACGTGCACGACATTGGCAACTATCGCCAGATCTGCCTGCTATCCGTAGTCTACAAGCTGTTCACTCGAGTGATCCTGAATAGGATTAGCAGAACAGAACGCTGGACGAAGGACAGCCATGCGAGCAAGCAGGATTTCGGAGAGGATTCAGAGGATTTATCGACCACATACACACCATTACGAAGCTCATCGAAGTCTCGCGAGTGTACAAGCTGCCGCTGTTCCTTACGTTCATCGACCTGAAGAAGGCATTTGACTCCATCGAAACTGAAGCGTTCATTGACGCTCTGCTCACTCAGGTTGTTCCTACTTAATACATCAGAGTCCTTCGAGAGCTGTACAGGGTGCGTAAAAAGTATTGACGCACCTACTTTTTGTTTCAGCTCCAGCTTTCTCTTTCTACCCCTCTAGGTTTTTATGTGTTATTTTTGTTGTCTGTGTTGTGCTCAAAAAACACTCACGAAAAAACTGAAGAAACATGATCGTCATCGCTACGGTGGCCCTTTTTTGTATGTTACCCAGACAGCTGAATACTTCCTTAACAAGAGAATTAGGCGCTGTTCGAAACGGTTGGTGAGGAAAGAGGCCAGCAACCCAAACGTCAGCCACGGCTTTGTCATAACAGGTGATGATTACAATATGTTCAAGCACGATAACTTTCAAATCCAAATTTATCAATCTTTGTCCGATAACGGCAAACGGATAAGGCGCGCAGGTGTGGACAGCTTCTCAAACGAGCACAGCTTAAACGTGAATCCGCTGAATTACTCTTTTTAGGCGACTTTGGAGAATGAGGTCTGGGCTACTTTCAACAGAAGTGACCAGTCGCAGAAGGCTACCCTGTTAAAAGCACGAAACGAAATCCAAGCGAGTACTTGCGGCGCGTGCTCATGAATTTTTCCGTCGTTTTCGTTCCTGTATTCTCAGTAAAGGAGCCAATGTCGATTACAAGTTATTCTATCGTGTTTGCAAGATCATTTTCCATAATTCCCAAGTGAATATTTTAAAACTTACTGCGCAATACTATTTCCACAACCGTCATTTACTGCGTCAATACTTTTTACGCACCCTGTACAGTGCATTCACGACCAAGATCTCACCATTCTACAACGACGTCGTCATCGACGTAAAGAGAGGGGTTCGGCAGGGGGATACCATATCCCCGAAGCTCTTCAGCGCCACCCTCGAAAACGTCATGCGCGAACTACAATGGGAAGACATGGGAGTGAAGGTCGACGGCCGGCCACTATTAAGGGGGGCCAAAAGTAATGAGACACCCCATGCCGTTTCCATATATCTCGTGGCTGGAGTCTGGTTTCGTGCTTGTCGTATTTATATGTTTGTATGCTACTTACTGAAGCCCATCTGAGAAGTTACCTCTTACGCCCTTTCCAGAAGTATGCCAAAACCCCAGCCTGTCTCATGCCGAAACCCCAGTCTGACGAGTCGACCTGTGTCGCGCAAATCTCGCCCAATTCCCAACCCCGAGCAGTCTGGGCTCAATATTCACGCAAGATAAGAAGTACGTCTTCTACCTTAACCCTGCCAAGCAGCGAATCTGGGTGAGGCCTGGTGACCTGTTACCGACCTTCCTTCGGCGAGATGTTCACGGCGAGAAGCATCTTTGGAGCTTATGGATCGGTTTACCGGAAGCTGTTTACCAAGAGCACCACGATGAACTCCAAGGCCATTTTGAACGAAATAGAGGAGATGGGCCGGTGACTCGCTCTTACTCATTCGTAGCGCTTCAAGAAGGTTCTCCTCTTCGACAACGCCGCACCTCATCGGGAACAAGTAAGCACGGATAAGCTTGGCCAGAGGAGCTACGTTCACATGCCTCACCCACCGTATTCGCTGGACATCTCTCCATGCGACTACCACTACTACTTGAGCCTACAGGACTTCCTAGTCGGAAGGGCACAAGAACCCAAGCAGTCCTTGACAACCATATCGAGCACTTGATCAACACCAGGCCCAAGCAGTTCTGGAAGGATGGGATCAGGAAGTTGGCTGAGCGATTTTTTCATTTTGTCTCATTACTTTTGCCCCCCCCCCCCCCCTAATATTAGGGGGGGGGCAAAAGTAATGAGACAAAATGAAGAAAAAAAATCTTTATCTCTTTATAACTCAATTACAACTCAACGATGCTGAGGAATGTATTTGCCATTAAGGGCGAGGACCTTGCTGCCATCGCTCAGCCAACTTCCTGATCCCATCCTTCCAGAACTGCTTGAGCCTGGTGTTGATCAACTGCTCGATATGGTTGTCAAGTACTGCTTGGGTTCTTGTGTCCCTTCCGACTAGGAAGTCCTGTAGGCTCAAGTAGTAGTGGTAGTCGCATGGAGAGATGTCCAGCGAATATGGTGGGTGAGGCATGTGAACGTAGCCCAACTGGCCAAGCTTATACGTGGTTACTTGTTCCCGATGGGGTGCGGCGTTGTCGAGGAGGAGAACCTTCTTGAAGCGCTGCGAATGAATAAGAGCGAGTCGCCGGCCCATCTTCTCTATTTCGTTCACCATGGCCTTGGAGTTCATCGCGGTGCTCTTGGGAAACAGCCTCCGGTAAACCGATCCATGGGCGCAGACCCAAAAGCTCCAAAGATGCTTCTCGCCGTGAACATCTCGCCGAACGAAGGTCGGTAACAATTCACCAGGCCTCACCCAGACTCGCTGCTTGGCAGGGTTAAGGCAGAAGACGTACTTCTCATCTTGCGTGAATATTGAGCCCAGGCTGCTCGGGGTTGGGAATTGGGGGAGATTTGCGCGACACAGGTCGACTCGTCAGACTGGGTTTCGGCATGAGACAGGCTGGGGTTTTTGGCATGCTTCTGGAAAGGGCGGAAGTGGTAACTTCTCAGATCGGCTTCAGTAAGTAGCATACAAACATACAAGTACGACAAGTACGAATTCAGACTCCAGCCACGAGATATATGGACACGGCATGGGGTGTCTCATTACTTTTGGCCCCCCCCCTAATACATCATCGTCGCTTCGCTGACGACATCGTGCTCATAACACCGAACATCATTTAGGCGGAGCGTATGTTGGCCGACTTCGATCGTTGGACGTTGGACTGCAGCTGAATCTTACGAAGACGATGTTCATGAACGAACAAGTTTCTGATGCCCCATTCTCGCTCAACGGAACGAACATCTCCGAGTGCTCCAGCTACTTCTATCCGGGTCACGAAGTCAATATGGCCAACGACCTAGCGCCAGAGCTGAGCAGGAGGAAACGAGCGGCTTGGGGAGCTTTCAAGAGCGTCGAAGAAGTCGCGAAGAAGACGAAGAACGTCCGACTCCGTGGCCACCTATTCGACTCCACTGTTCTTCCTGCCCTAACATACGCTTCAGAGACCTGGGCTATAAGAAAGCAGGATGCACACGCGATCAGCGTCGTTCAGCGTGGAATCGAGAAGACGATGCTCGGAGTGACACGACTCACGCAAGTGAGAGAAGGCCTCCGAGCTTCGCTGACGTTCGAAGAACAGAGATGCTGTCGCGTGGGCCAAGTTGTCGAAAATTAGGTGGGCCGGCCACGTAATGCGCTTCGCAGACACCCGCTGAACGAGAGCCGTCACCGACTGGATTCCGCGGGATGTCAAGAGAACACCAGAACGCCCACGAACGCGTTGGTCGGACTTCTTCGTGAAAGCCCTGAACGACCGATATGACGCTCTTCGTGTCCCTCGAGCGAGGAGGATCCATTGGAGTACTCTTGCACGCGACAGGGACGAATGGAGACGCTGCTGGCGCCCGCTCGAGCAAGTCGATGATCAACAGGACGACAGGTGATACAGGTGATTTCTACTCTGCACTATCGTCTCTATGCTCCCTTGTGGTAAATTTACCTTGCTGAATTATTTCTCAAACTGCACTTCTTCTGCATACGACGCGAATTTTTCCACGAGCGTATGCAGGAACTGAGAGCTCAGTTCGATTGGCCATTTATAAAGGCCAAGGATATGGTTGCTGTTGAGCGTCCTTATTAGAGCGTTTCAGTAGAACTAGCTACTGATTTATGATTTTTGGCTGTCTAGACTGATGCATCAAAAAACTGTGGTGGGTTTTGCTCGCTGGGCTTGGTTATCGTCCTTGGTGATATAATCTATTTCAGTCCAATCATTTATTAGATATCGGACAATAGAACATACGCTGCCTTCTCGCTTTTTGGCTATTTATGCCGAACGAGTGATACCATATCATTCGCAGGCCCTTCCTTGAAGCCCTGCGATTGATACGGGCCCCTTTCCAGGTATCTTATATTTCAAACATATAACTAATGAGGTCCCGCGGAGCGAGACATGTGGATAGAACGGGAGCCCCGTCAGCCACGAGGGACCCTCCCTTGATCCCACGACATGAACGCAGTCTTCTGCGCCGAACCAGCTCGCTTCCCGTGATAGGCCACCAACGAAGGTTCATGAGTACGGGCACAAGGCGACTCACCATTTCAACCTGTTTTTGACATCAGTGTCGTTCTCCAGTCGTCGCTTCGTTGTATGCGCTGCTCAAAGAGAAGCAGGGGTCGTGAGTGGAGGCTGACGCTGATGCGCTCGTTGACTGAAGAAGAAGTCATGCAAACGTAATTCGTCACGTCGCGGATGAGAGCGCTGTCAGTGTTTTCGCTCACGATAATTGACGGAGTGAGTAGTCTATCGAAGGCCTACTTGCACGTCAATATGCAGCTGTATATTTGCCAATCTTATGTTGATTGCTTGTAGATTTGGCGAGCTTTTTTTTCTCTCACAATCAGGTGGACGTATCAGGTGACTCGTGTTTCTGTAATTTTCTGCTGCGGGTCCCTCAATTTTGCCCCCCTCTGTTTGAAACAAAAGCTCTGTATAATGAAGCGTTTGCTATGACACATTTGGGAGTAACTCAATGCTAGTTTGAAACGATTGCGATGTTAAGGATCTGGTTTATTTTCATTGTAACTGTCCGTTTAAGAGACCCGACATAAGAGTGACGGCAGCATTTATGTTGCGCAGTTTTCCCGGGCAATGTTCATTCAGACAAGGAACGGCATTGCCGCGTAGGCTGTGCTCTACATTGTGGCCCCCAGGTACTGCAAAAAAAAAACTCAGTCGTATAAAAACTGTAGGAATGGACGAAATTTCATGCAATTTAGGAAGCAATTTAATATGCATTGTAGATGATGGGGTACCAGTATTAATCATAAGGGGCCGCTCTTGGCATGAGCCTTCAGACCGAGTGGGTACCTTTGCAGGCTGCGTTGCAACACCTCTTACGGAAATTTATTCTTCGTTTGTTCTGAAGACGATAGTGCTCTCTCCTTTTAGCTATGCTGTGTAGGCTTTGCTCTTTAGTGTGATGGACGGGGAAGGTCTCTACTGATTCTCACCCGTTCACCTGAAAACCTAGGGTATGACGGGACACATGTTTAAAGAATCGTGGAACGCGAATGATTGCCATGCAGAGCCATTCGTTCGCATACGATCCGGTTTCTCAGAGGCAGTATCAAGTACACTATGATTTTAACCTTTCGAGGGTGACTCAGCTTTGAGAAATTTTTCTTCAAATGAGCCTACCGAATAGTATCGTTTCGGATGCGGTTCATGCGCGTGGCTCCAGCTTGCGGCGTAGCATCTTCGTCTCCATGACGCTGAGGCGCGTTTCAACTTCTTTAGCCGCAGGCCAACACTTAGCGCCGTACATCTCTACTGGCCGGACGACAGCTCTTTAGATCTTCGACTTAAAGCGCTCTGGTATCTTCCTATAGCTGAGCACGCCAGTCAGAGAGCGCCACTTGGACCAAGCTGTATTCACGAGTGAGTTGACTTCAACCATCAAACTGCCATCAGACGCTACTGCTGGTCCCATGTACATATTTAAACACCGAACCGCGTGCAAGCTCAGTACCGTTAATCTTAATGGAGCCGGGCTCGTTTACGTCTGTCGTTGGGTGCTTCGTCTTCTTGACGTTCAGTGCAGCCTGAACTCGACTTTTCGGACAAGAGTATAGCATTCGCACCCAATCTACAATTCCCTAGGAACGTCGTGCTGTAGGGGGTACCATGTAACCTCATGCGGTAGGCGATTGGAGGCCTTCTCCTAGTCGGAAAAGGCAAGATGCACCGGCTTTTGTTTCTCGCGATGCGACTCCACCAGAAGAAGGGCGGTATGTCATTAATGATGCCAACCAGCCACGAAGGCACACTGGCTGTCGAAGAGCTTGGCGATTTCGCGAATTTGTTTATCCAGCAAGATCTTCATACTGTGCGAAAGTAAGCGAATCGGACGGTATTTGGGCAGTCTGCAGGGTTGCCCTTCTTCCAAATCGGGATCGTCGGACTTTTCTGTTAACCATCAGGTGCCTTTTCTCCGCTCAACCAGGTTGGAAAATTTGGCCGACCTCTCAACAGAGCACCAGAACTTCGCCTTCCATAAATCAGCTGTCAAGTTCTCTGGACAATTCGCCTTGTCTGGTCTCATCTTCCTCAGAGCGGTTTCCTCCACAGTGATATTGTGGACGGGACCATGGATAGGAGCCACAGTAGGGAGGGCCGGATGAGGGATCCCTTCAGTCGAGATTTCGTCGAAATAATCGCGCCATCGCTTCGACGCCTCCTTGGGGTCCATAAGAAGATGGCCGTTTTCATCATTGATACTTCTCTCTTCTCAACTTCTCAACTTTCTCGGCTTGGCGATGGCAATTCTTAGCAAGTCGGTACACCATCGCGCAACTCGAGCTTTTCGTAGACGTCGTTGCAATGAGTGGCTTTTGCAAAGCCACGGCTTTCTTTGCAGCCTTCTTCGCCTCCTGATACTTCTGCCAGTTAGCGGCTGTTTTGTTGCCGAGAAATACATGATACTCTAGCGACTTCTTCTCTCGAACCTCCGCTTTTACATCGTCTGCTCACAGGCATGCCTACTTATCGACTTCGTCGTTCAGGCTTCGTATTGCTACGTTCTGACCTCGCAGCTTGAAGTACCGCGTCGGTAGGATGTCTCAGTTTCACCGGCAGCCATGACTATCGGTAACCGTACGTAAGAAATCACATCTGTTTCCTTCTCTTTCATTCGCCACCACTTTGTTCTTGCAGCACCGAATCGCTCGAGCTGCTTCGGCCTCAGAATGCTTAGGGTGTAGAACAGCGGTCGATGCTGTAGGCGACCGTCTCATACGGCAAGATCTTCGCAGCTGTGACGAGTCTTTGGTCGCGATTCTTCATAAGGGCGAAGACTATCTGCGTCTTGGTGTCCTCACTATAGAACGAGATCGTGATGCCACCCATAACCGAGGCCACCAGCGAGGATGATGGCGTCTGTCGACATTGCTTCTGCTGTCCTCTCGTCAAACAGGCTCCAAAACTCATTCTTGGCTTGATCGGGGCAACCCCTCTGTGGAACATACGCGTAGAAGGAGTGCTAGACTCGCTTCTTAGCGGCGACAACGATCTTCATCAATCGATCGCAAAAGCGTTCGTTCAACACCTACAATCGAGTCTCGGAAACGCTCGGAGACGATTATTCCGACACCGCTGGTGGTCCCGGGACTTCCACATAGAACGGGAACATAAGTGTGGGCCCTGCGTACGTTACGGGACTTCCGGACAAGCTCATACCGTCCTCCCACCAGGAACCCTTGCATACTTCTCATACTCGCCGAAAATGAGAACCATGAACTGCACTCATAGGATGTGACAAGGGTTGCTCGTAGGGCGGCCTGTCGCTGGCTTTCGAGTGTCTGTGCTCCACCCATCTCGCAGAAGGCAGTCGTTTCCAGCGGGACTGCGTGTCGCCACCCCTATTAAGATTGTTATAGATTGTTATACTGCCGATATGTGGATGACTGCTTCATCGTCACCACCACGCAACATGAAATGGACAAGTGCTTTGAGATTATGAACAGCCAGTCCGAATACATCAAACTTACAAGGGAAAAGCCTTGTGGGAGCTGGCTCCCTTTCCTCAATGTCCAAGTTCAGCTGGCAGGGAATAACTATATCACCAAGTGGTATCGAAAGCCCAGCTGCAAAAACATAATTGTCCATAGTCGATCGGCACACCCACATCGGACAAAAGAAGCGGTAGTAAGGAACATGTTCCGAACTGCAGCTAGTATGTGTACAGGAGAAGGTGAGCGGAAGGAATCCCTGGAAGTGGCTCGGGAGATAGCCGTTCTCAACGGCTATTCTCTCCGTAAACCCTCATTCAGACCCAGGGGGAGGGCGGTTCAGGAAAACGGCACTACCCCAACTACGAAAATTCCCTTTCTGGTGCCGTTCGTCTCCGATGAAGAGAGCACTTCTATACGGAAGTGTCTGAGAAGATCTGGGTTACAAAATTTGGATGCGGTCATTGATCTTCCACTGACAATCTTAATACCAGGTTGGTCCGCAATCGGCTATATGACCGCATTTGTGGGACCCCCAATTGTGTAGTTTGCTCAGGGAGAAAGGAAGGTGACTGCACCGTATCGCGTGTAGTCTACCAGATCTCCTGTCAAGCTTGTGGCGAGGAGTACATCGGCGAAACTGGCCGTCCTCTGCATGTGAGGATAAAGGAGCATCTGGATGGCAAGGAGAAGCTTAGAGCATCCACTGCCCTAGGCTACCACAGGATCAATTCTCATGGAGGGGAGGATTTTGGAGTTGAGGTGAGGATTCTGAGACACGAGGTTCAAACGTCGGCGCGCAAAGCCCTTGAGGCGTTCTGGATCTATTCCAGAGATCCCAAGGTCAACCGGAAGGGGGAATGCCTGTATATAACGCGCGAACTCAGGCCCTACCTCAGTCTCGCATTCTAACCTGGGGCCGGATTCATGAACGTTCCCGGGAACGTTGCCGGCTTCCCATGGGAACCGACCGAGGCGAGGGAGCGAGGCGGGAGAGAGAGCCGAGAGGTGATATCGCTTATCTCCCGCTCCCACCGCTTCATAAATACGGCCTCTGGGGTAGGTGCTGTTCCGTATCCCTGCTTGCCCTGTGCGGCTTCCTTTAGTCCTTCAGTGGACTGTGGTGAGATATGACACTCGGATTCTATCCTTTGTTCAGGCTTCCAAAAATTAGACATTGAATTTTGTAAGGTTGAAGAGATGTTTGGTGGGGTAACTCCTAATTGACCTGACCCTTTCAGGCTCTGAAGAAGGCGATCCAGCCGAAACGTTAGCCACCAATAAAGCCGTTTACCAACCTTGTTAAGAGCTCAGCAACTCTACAGACGCTGATGTATAGGACGTGGCGAAAGGCTGTGAGGCAAGCGGATCGGTGGCTCAGCAAGTTGAGAGACTGCTTCACGGGTGACTTCATGACTGCCGCCCCCTTTACCAAGTGGCTTCCTGCACATCTTCTACACACTTATTTCACTCTAACTTGTAAACCAATATCGGTCAGTTCGTGCTTAACACGAAGTTTTGGCAAAAGCGCTGCCCATGACCTTACCAGTAATCACCTCTGCCTACTGTTACTGAACGTAATGCAGCGCAATACGGAAAAACGGATGTCAGATTCGTGATCACCATT
Organism: Heligmosomoides polygyrus bakeri; assembly: GCA_947359475.1. Taxonomy (NCBI): domain Eukaryota; kingdom Metazoa; phylum Nematoda; class Chromadorea; order Rhabditida; family Heligmosomidae; genus Heligmosomoides; species Heligmosomoides polygyrus. The sequence continues at coordinate 55,080,389 of OX375866.1, read as the reverse complement.
CCAAATAACTCCCCTGGGAGAAGTTTGGGAGAAATCGGTGATTATGACTTCGACGGTCCTAGTCACCCGTACCGTAATCGGCCGAAATTTGAAAAACGGATGTCAGATTTGATCACCATCCCAAATAACTCCCCTGGGAGAAGTTTGGCGAAATCCGTGATGATGACCTCGACAGCCCTAGTCACCCGTACCTGCAGTAACCCCTACTGCTGAAAGGTCAAAATGGGGGGGGGGGAATCGGGGGGGGGGGTAGGAATAGGGGAAATGGGGGGAAATTACTTATTTACTTAGATACTTAGACGGCTCGTCCTCACTGGTCGTGCGGGCCCCAACGCAATCGCCATTCGTTTCTTTCTCTCGCAATCGTCAGCCACGATGTTTGTACTGCTCGGTTGGAACGATGACTGCGACCGTCAGCCGATTCTGAATTAGAATTTGGCAACAAACGCTGTCTTTCGATGTTTTCGACGAACACATCTGACCATCTCGTTGGAGGTCTTCTTCGAGGACGCTTGCACCCTCTTGGAATCCATCCCGCTGTTCTTCTTGTCCAGCGGTCGTCCGTACCGTCCGTAGCGGTCATGATATGACCGCCCCATCGACGCTTCATCTTCGACGCGTATTCCGCCGGGTCTCCTATGGTTAGTCGTGACAATGTGAAACAATCGGAACTGTGAAGGTCAGCTCGGTGTTGTGATAACCGGCTAAACTTGAGAAGACATCTTTCGAGCGCTCTGTGAGCAATACGCAAGGACTTTGACGTGGACGCGGTGTCAGCCCACGTTTTGGCGCCGTACCAGAGCGCAGGGAGAACTGTGGAATCGAACAGGTGGGCGCGTAGATCGGGATCCGAGAGTTGGTCTGTGGACGAGATTGAGAAAGAGGGGGAAAATACGACACGAAAATAACGAAAAATACCTAGACCTCTTCTCTCTGCCTGAGAATTTCGGTCCTGGGCAGTCGAGGCCGCTGAACACGAATCTGAAGTTGTAACAGATTGTTTTTGAAGTATCGATTGCCATCAATCGATATTGATCAAATTACGGTGCAGGAAATGGCCGAAAATACCCAAACTTCTTCTACCTGCTTGAAAACTTCAGCTCTGGGGTAATGTCGGTCGCTGAACACGAATCTGAAGTTTGTTTGTGAAGTGTCGATCGCCAACAATCGATATTGATCAAACTATCGATTTTTTGGGGATGTCGTCCAGGCGGTCCGAAACTTTACCCCTGGGGTAGTCGAGTCGCTAAACACGAATCTGAACTACGTTTTTGAAGTATCGACCGCCATCAATCGATATTGGTCAAATTACGGGTCGCGAAAATAGCGGAAAATACCCAGACTTCTTCTACCTGCCTGAAAACTTCAGCCTTGGGGTAATTGCGGTCGCTGAACACGAATCTGAAGTCCGTTTTTGCAGTATCGATCACCTTCGATTGATACTAATCAAATTACGTGGCGCGAAAATAGCGGAAAATACCCAGACGTCCTCTGCGTGCCAAGGGATTCGGAAAGCGTGAGGAATACGTCGCATGACGTGCCTGGGACTTAGAAGACGTGCCAGAGACGTCGTCCAATGTGCCTGGGGAATCAGGTGTGCCTAAGACGTTGTCCGCTAAGGGTGGACCATTGAGGGAGACCAGTATCAGTAATGGGGGACCGTTTCATTGAGGGAGGACCAGTAGTGAGTAACAAATAGATCGCCCTATCATGCTATATACTGTACGTGCTGCGAGCCTGTTGTACTCATAGGTAGGGAAAAAAGCTCTACAAGTAAAGCAGCTATTTCGATGTGATTGTCCTTAGCTAGGTGATGCTGCAACATCGCGCGGAGCGCGCAAGTGCGAGGCACGCCGATAGGCGTGGCAGAGCACTTGTTGTAAATACTTCCAGAGGTCGAAGGAGATCGAAGCAAAATTTTCGCCCGAACCTCGCCGGAGGGGGTTATTTGGAGTGCTGATCACGAGATTTTTTCAATTCTTTTTCAAATTTCGGCCGATTGCAGTAGGCTACAATAGGTAAGGGTGACGGTGCAATGCTGTACCCCAATTTCGAGGGCCCGTAGCTCTTTGTGTTCGAGGACTCAGCAAAACGAGACATGTTCCCTACTATATGAAGGGTGGAGAATCTCGCAGTACTATCCATTCCCCTCGCTCAGACCTACGCCTGAGACCCTTCCCTGGTAAGTATTACTTACATTAGAGTGTGTAGTTTTGCGCAGTTGAAAACATTTCCTATTAAAATGGCATGGCCTTATTTTGTTGCAGGACTTATGGGCCGCACTGTACATACATCCTTGAGTTACTGCCGGCCTGCGCTCTTTGAGGGACATCCGAGCCTTTGTGGTGAAGCAGTGAAGTTGCATAAATGACTTCATCATCGATGATGTTTACCCGCCCTAGCTATATTGTCATACACAGTCTGGTTTGATTATGGAAGAAGACCAACAAATTGCGAGAGCTTCTTTGTCCAGCCACTGACTTATTTTGCAAGAGTATTCGTAACATTTGCTGAACGACGGTGTAGGGCTTATGCGAGAACTTCCCTGGGCGCAATGCGCGTTGGTTGGGGGGGGGCATTGCACCCGCACTCAACACAAACACGACGCGACGTGGTAGTTCCCACGTGTAGGACGAGTTTTTACCCTTTTAATTCGCGCATGAAGTGGCGTTTGACCAGGCCCTTCTCTTTGCAACTTGCATGTATAAACGCGTCAAGTTGCATACAATGTGGGCAATTCCTCGCCACCATATCCGATTGCTACCTTCAGGGAAGTGAAAGCCCATGCCTACCTGCTCCCAACGCACATTGTATCTCTCTTTGGAATCCTTTTTACTAATCAACGCAGAGCGAGTTCATGAGACCTAATCAAGGCTTTCTTGCGTAAGGAACGTCTCCAAGTTATTAACATTCAATACTTGCATACGTACTAGTCTACTTTATGTAATGACAATGTAATGTAATGTATTGTAATGCAATGTAATGCAGGACATGCGAGCCATGCTAGACTTGCCGGCTTCGGGTATGGCGAGCCACGCAAGGAACGTAGCCCAAACCTAGCTATGGACGCTGGGTAAGGAAGCATCCCTAGCGTTGTAATCGAACACGTTGAGACGTGGGAATACTACAGATTGATTGATGCCTTGCTGAGTACCACTCACATCCTTGTATAGCATCCAGGAGAATGTCCGTCAGCATTCCTGCTTCGTCTGGGGTTGTGCTCTGAACCTATCGCAGCTCGTCAACGCTAACTGAATGTCTGACATTTCCGTCCTGTCGCCCTGCTTTAAGCCACCAGATGTTACGATATTCGAAAAAATGACTCAGAACAAAGATACTATCCTCTTGTATATGCTAAGAAAACTGGTCGAACCACTTTTGAAAATTGAGACCGACGACGTGGTTCAATATGAAGCCAAAACCAGCGCAGATCCCCAAACTTTCTTCGCTGGCTTGTCCTAGTCCACTGCTGAAAATCGGGGATCCGTCGGCCATCATAATTGTGCAACACCAGCCCCGATCGGTTAAGTGTGAGAGAAAACCGATGGCCCGCTCAAAGATAGGTGATATTAGCTGCCTGGTCGAAGCACTTACCCTGCAGTAAGGCGCTTAATTCGGCTAACACAATCCAGCAACTCCCATTCGATCAGGCTTGAAACGAAACCATAGCTCAAAAGATCGATAATATCAATCGATATTGATTGCCTGATCGAAACCTGTTCGGCTGTGGAGCGCTTCTTTCGCACAACGCAAAACCTCATGGATATGTGCTTTGTACTCCTTTAGCAGTCGTTTCGTAAACACCTTAGATGGGATCAACATGCACAGCTCATGCGCCATCAGCAGTAAACACCGCCGTCGCGGAGGGCTTCAGCGCGGTGGACGCGGCGGACGTAGCGGGCGCGGCTGGCTTCAGCGCGGCGTACGCAGCGGACGCGGCGGGCTTCAACGCGGCATACGCAGCAGACGCGGCGGGCGTGGCGAGCTTCAGCGCGGCAGACGCAGCGGACGTGGCGGGCTTCAGCGCGGTGGACGCAGCGGACGCGGTGGGCTTCAGCGCAGCGGACGTGGTGGGCTTCAGGCGGAAGCAGCGGACGCTGTGGGCTTCAGCGCGGTGGACGCAGCGCACGCGGTGAGCTGCAGCTCGGCGGGCTTCACATAAGAGTGCATTGTCGCACATAAAAGTGCATGTCGTCGGACAGTGACTCATGCCTCTCTCGATTATATATATGGGGTATATATATCTTCTTCTTCTGTCCCGCCTTGTAGCGGGGTCCGCTACTCTGGTGTCATGACGCCATCTTTCCCGATCCAGCGCTAGATCAGGGTGGACACGAACAACCTTCAAGTCCCTATGTAACGTTAGACCAACGCTGCTTCGGGCGTCCTCTAGGCCGCTTTCCTGACATTTCCAACTCAAGGCCTATCTTGCGGACGCTGTCTTCTTTCCCACGCAGAACGTGACCGTACCATCGTAAGCGAGCTTCGCGCGTCTTGTCGGCTATCGGGGCGACATCGAACTTCTGCCGAATGGCATTGTTTCGGGTGCATGCGCGTGATTCCAACCGTCCAGCGCAGCATCTTCGTCTCCATGACGCTGAGGCGCGTTTCAACTTCTTGGTAGCAGGCCAACACTCCGTGCCATACATTGCTACCGGCCGGACGACTGCTCTGTAGATCTTCGACTTCAGGTGCTCTGGTATCTTCCTATCGCAGAGCACTCCAGTCAACGAGCGCCACTTGGACCAAACTGCACTCACGCGTGAGTTCACTTCAGTCCTCAGATTGCCATCAGATGCTACTGCTGATCCCAGGTACTTAAAAACCGAAGTGCGTGGGAGCTCGATGCCGTTAGCCTTCATGGAGCTGACTCCTCCACGTCCGTCGTTAGATACTCGGTCTTTTTAACATTCATTTGAGTCCAAACCGCTCCAAACGATTACACCAAGCTTGCACCTCTCGCTCGAGTTCATCTTTATCTTCTTCGAGGATATCGCGGATGTTATGTGCGGTCAAACAGCGCCGGTGGGGTAAGGCGAACATCGCTGCCCGGAAAGCAGAAGATGCGGGTTCGAGTCCCGCCTGGCGCAAGAGTTTTGATCGCAACAAACATCCTGTAACAACATATAGCCTCCCTACCAGCCGCACCAGGCTTAAGCAAATGTGTTAAACATTTTTATCTTCGCTAGCGAGCATTAGCATGAAGCATCAGCATAAAGCAAAGTCCAGGGGATTGGCATCTGAAGATCACGTGTAATGGCGTCCATCACGACAACAAAGAGGAGTGTGAAAGCGCAGAACCCTGGTGTACCCGGCAGAGATGGGAAATTCCATCAAGGTTCCAGCTGCAGCTTGAATTCGACTCTTTGGACAAGAGTAGAAAATTCGCACCCACTCTATGAGCTCTTCGGGAACTCCATGTCGTCGCAGGACGTCCCCCATCACTTCACGCGATACGCGGTCAAAGGCCTTCTCCAAGTCGAGGAAGGCGACATGCACTGGCTTCTGTCTCTCGCGGTGCTTCTCTATCAGGAGGCGGGCGGCGTGTATGGCATCAACGGTGCCACAGCCAGCCACGAAGCCGCACCGATTGCTGGACAGCTGGACGATGTCTCGAATTCGTCCATCGACAGTTCGCTCAAAGATCTTCATGCTGTGCGAAAGCAAGCGAATCGGACGGTAATTGGAGCAGTCTACAGGACTGCCCTTCTTCTTCCAAATCGGGATCGTCGTACTTTGGCGCCAACACTCAGGGACCTTCTTCTCCGCCACAACCTGATTAAAGAACTTCGCCAACCACTCAGCAGGATACCAGTACTTGGACTTCCAAAAATCAGCTGCCACGTCATCGGGCCCAGTCGCTTTGCCTGACCTCATCTTCTTCAAAGCCGCTTCAATCTCCTCCACGGTGATCTTCTGAACGGGGCCGTGGGTTGGAGCCGTTGAAGGGATGGCTGGATGAGGGAACTCTACGTAGAAATTTCATCAAAGTAATCGCGTCATCGCTTCCAATGCCTTCTTGCGCTCCATGAGAAGATAGCCATTGATGCCAAAAAACTTTTCAATATCCTCGGTTTCGCGATGGCGGGTCTTAGCAAGTCGGTACAAGTACCGCTCACCATCGCGCGATTCGAGTTCTCGTGGACATCTCCATAATGAGTGGCTTTTGCAACAGCCACGGCCTTTGCAGCTTTCCTCGCTTCCTGGTACCTCCGCCAGTTATCGGCTGTCTTGTCGCTGAGAAACACGTGATAGAGCGACTACTTCTCTCGAACGTTTGCTTTCACGTCGTCTGTCCACAGACACGTCTGCTTTTAGAGCTTGCGTCGTCCAGGCACCATGATGCCGAGCTCCAACCTTGCAGCTTCACGTATCGCGTCGGCAACCTTCTTCCAAGTTTCGTCGACAGTTCTAACTGTCGGTAACCGCACGCGAGAAATCACAGCCGCTTCCTTCTCTCTCATTCGCCACCACAGGATTCTCAGTGCACCACATCGCTCGACCTGCTTCTGCCTTGGAGGGGCGATCTTTAGGGTGCAGATGAGCGGTCGGTGCTGTGGGGCGACTGTCTCATACGGCACTTTGAGCTCCCACTATAGTATGAGATGAGGTGGGAGTCGCATTTACGAAATACGGTGTTCACTATGGTGAGGATACGCGATTCCGCATATTCAAGGATACGCTCACCATCCGCGTTACGCGACCCGTAACCGAATCCACCATGACAGCTGTACCCTTCGTTCGTCGCACCGACATGCCCATTAGGGTCACCAGCGACCATGATGACATCTTTCGACGGCACCTCTGCTGTCTTCTCATCAAGTAGGCTCCAAAACTCATCCTTGGCTTGATCGGAGCAGCCAATCTGCGGAGCATACGCAGAGAAGAAGCTATAGAGTCGCTCCTTAGTGGCGACAACGATCTTCATCAATCGATCGTCAAAGCGTTCGAAGCTTACAATCGAGTCGCGAAATCGTTCAGAAACGGACCCCAACTCTACTGGTGGTCCTGGAACTTTCACATAGAACGGCCTCGAATCGCGTCCTGTGTCCCTTAACTTGTGGCAGGATCACCTCGTCTCCTGCACCGCACATAAATCAACTCTTCTTCGCTGCAGTGCTTCAACCAACTCGCACGAGCGGCCCGTCAACGTAGCAACATTCAACGTTGCCACGGGGCCCTGCTTACGTTACGGGACTTTCGGACTAGCTCAGTTGACCCCCCCCGCCGATGCCGTCCTCGCATCAGGGACCCTCGCATGCTTCTCACACTCGCCGGGCTCTGCGAGTGCGCGTCGGCTCCCGCGGACGCCGTAGCACTATCTCGATACTCATGTAACGTTATAAACGATATGATGTGACATGGGTCTTCGTAGACCGGCCTGTCACAAGGGCCTGCATTCGAGTGTCCGTGTTTAGCTTAGCGAGCAGTTTCCAGTGGCACCACGTGGGAGAAACGGACATCGCCACCATATATATATATATATATATATATATATATATATATATATATATATATATATATATATATATATATATATAGTGTTTGGTTGTGGGACCATTGATGCTATACACGCCGCCCGCCTCCTGGTGGAGAAGCATCGTGAGAAACAGAAGCCGGTGCATAGCATATAGCCTTTCTCGACTTGGAGAAGGCCTTCGACCGCGTACCGCGTGAGGTTATATGGTACGCCTTGCGACAACGCAACGTACCTGAGGAACTCATAGAGTGGGTGCGGATGCTCTACTCTTGTCCAAAGAGTCGAGTTCAAGCTGCAGCTGGAACCTCGATGGAGTTTCCCATCTCTGTTGGGGGCGCCAAGGTTCTGCGCTTTCTCCACTCCTCTTTGTTGTCGTCATGGATGCCATTACGGAGATATTCAGCAGCCTGTTCCATGGACGCTGCTCTATGCTGATGACGTAATGCTCGTTTGCGAAGATAAAGATGATCTCGAGCGGCAGGTGCAAGCTTGGTGCGACCGCCTGGCGATGTTCGGACTCAAATTGAACGTCAAGAAGACCGAGTACCTAACGACTGACGTAAACGAGTGCGGCTCCATTAAGATTAACGGTACTGAGCTTGCACGCACTTCGGTGTTTAAATACCTGGGATCAGCAATAGCGTCTGACGGCGGTCTGATGGTTGAAGTGAACTCACGCGTGAGTGCAGCTTGGTTCAACCGGTGCTGACTGGTGTGCTCTGCGACAGGAAGATACCAGAGCACCTGAAATCAAAGATCTACAGAACAGTCGTGCGGCCGGTAGCAATATACGGCGCTGAGTTTTGGCCTGCGACTAAGGAAGTTGAAACGCGCCTCAGCGTCATGGAGACGAAGATGCTGCGCTGGACGGCTGGAGTCACCCGCATGGACCGCATCAGAAATGATGCTATTCGGCAGAAGTTCGGTGTCGTGCCGATAGCGGATAAGATGCGCGAAGCTCGCTTACGATGGTACGGACACGTTCTGCGTGGAAAGGAAGACAGCGTCCGCAAGATAGGCCTTGAGTTGGAAGTGTCAGGAAAGCGGCCTAGAGGACGCCCGAAGCAGCGTTGGTCGGATACGTTGCACATGGACATGAAAGTAACTGGCGTCCACCCTGATCAAGCGCATGACCGGGAAAGGTGGCGTCATAACACCAGAAGAGCGGACCCCGCGACGAAGCGGGACAAACGCTGAAGAAGAAGAAAAAGATATATATATATGTATATGTATAAGGTTGTCCCATAAGTCTTCGCCGTTTTTTTCAACGATTCACTGCAGATTTCACCGGCGATCTCTTGCATAGCGTTCCAAATAGAATGATTTGCTCTATCAGAACATGCATTGCATTTCTTTTTTCATCATGAGTTTTGTCAATTTTTAGGTCGTTGAAGTGAAAAGTGAAAAAGTGAAAAAGTAGCCATTTGTGCACTTGTTCTCTCCGCTTAGGTTTGTAATTTTTTGCGCAGTTTTTTATAGCATTAGGAAGACAATGTCCTATACTGCAAGAAAATGTGCTGGTCCTATTTTCTCACTTGTCCTTTATTGATTTTTAGGCCATCAATTTGGGACGTCCGAAGGAGCAGAGTTATTTTTACGGACAGCTCCTGTTCTGTGGTTGGACCTTTTGGGTTGGTGTTATATGCCATTCGAAAGAGAACGTATTGCTCTATAAGAATATGTGTCGCATTTATTGATTCCTATTGAATGTCAACAAAATACCAAAAAGAGAAAAATCGTCTTCACCAACAACTCCTTCTCTTTATTCAAAATATCAATAATATCGGTCGATATGATTGCCTGTGCGAAACTTCGTCATGGTGGCTGATTTCCTGATCAACCTTCCGTTGGCCATCGTAATCACGGAACACCCACCTAGATCGATCACGACTGGAGATAACCGATAGCTCCGCTCAAGGTGGATAATATTGATCGATATTGATTGTCTGAGGGACTGTAATAGGATCGACTGCCCGACCGAAATACCTTTTACCTGATCGACCTACCATCGGCCATCATAGTCACGGAACACCCACCCAGATCGATTAAGTCTGGCGAGAACCAATAGTTCCGCTCAAGCGATGGATAATATCGATTGGTATTGATTTTTCTGAGCGACTAGTAGGACCGACACCCCGATCGAAACACCATCGGCCATCATAATGGCTGCTGCTAATGTTAGGGAGCTGAACGAAGGAGCACGCGCTAGCAAGAACGCGTAGCGGAACAGTGGTGATCCTGGAGTGAAGCTGGAACGAGCGGAGCGAAGTCTTCCACCACCCAGAGCAGGTGCCACCCGCCTTTCTTTGCCGGCCCTAGTCCACGCTGAAAATGGGAGGACCTAGGCAGCTAGAAGTAGCTTAGTAACCCAGTGCGCGAAGTAAGTCTGATCGAGTTTCCCCATGCTTGTTAATTGCATGATCGAAGTTCCCTCTGCTGTGAAGCCTTTCCGTCCTTTCCGTAATCACGCAACTCCCACCCCGATCGGTTGAGTCTGAGAGAAAACCGATAGCACCTCTCAAAAGATCGATATTATCGATCAGTATTGATTTCCTGGTCGAGACTCGCTCGGCTGTGGAGCGCTTCCTTCCGCCAAAAATCACCACTACCACCCTGCTAAGATAGCTCTGAGAGCAAACCTCGATAATATCTATCGATATTGACTGTCTGATCGAAGCATTTTCCCTGCTGTGAAGCCTTCCCGTCAGTGTGTGGATGACGTATGAGGCACGTCTTCTGAATCCCGGCAGTCATCAAATGACAGCTGCTACTTTCTTCTGCATCCCGACGCACGTTGGATGACAGCTGCGACAAGTTTTCTGAATCCTGACACCCGTTGAGCGATGTCTGCGGCACATTTTCTCAAGCAAGAACTCAGTAATTCTGCAGTTTGATAAAAAGTTCTGTCAGAATCCACAAAAACGGACAAAAAGGATCAGCCGTAAGGTGCGGAAACTGCAGTAAAGATCGAGTGCGAAAATGAAGGGGAAATTATATAGACTTACTGTCTATTTTTTCAGTTATATCTCGGTTCTATTTTTTCTGTTGTATATCTGTTATCTCGTAGCTGATCAATGAAAAATTGTTTTCGTAAAAGCTTTCTCGTGAGCCTATGTTTCCATTATCTTAGCTGACTAATGTTGACATTCTTTTTGTTATCCCGTTCATATAAAAGGATTGTCAGTATAAAAGAAGAGCAAGCCGTCACTTTGTATGTCTGCCTTATTGTGCGCTTGTCATCGTTGTCGTCATCATAAAAGTTTCTACCCAAGTTCGAGGTCGTGAACGAAGGCGGTCATGACCCGCGTGGCTACTGGTCGACAACGTCTGCATGGTGCATCGGAACCGATCGACCTGGACAACGCGAGAAGAAATTCGACTTCGACCTTCGAGAAGAAGAATTTCAAGAACAAATTCGTCCAACATCGACATCTTCGAGAAGAAATCGTCGACACTTCCATCAAGAACTTCAAGAAGATAGAGAAGGACGATGACTACGACTCGGTCTATCCGTCATGGACTTCTGACAAAGGCGTGTACCCGGCTGTCGACACTTCTGACGAGTCAAGAAGGACTTCTCGGCACATCAACGGCTCAGCCTACGGAAAACGTTGAAGAAGTTAGAAGCAACGTAAGGATCCGCCACCAACAAATACAGAAAGCAAGACTTACTATCGAAGCAGAAATGAGAGGAGTTGAAAGCGCTTTAGAAAAGTATACTACAGCCGCAGACAACCTGGACATCGACCTACCTTCATCGTCAGACATCATCGAAAAGGTCCACTCCAACGGCTAAGCGGCCCAAAATCTCCTGGATAACGCAAACGAAAAACTCAGGCAACTGCTTGAAATGGAGTACGATCTTGAAAACGAAGGGATTCAGCAGGAACAAACATCGTTGATCGACTCTCCACAAGTAGTGCTACCCCCAGTGCCCATTCCCAAATTCGACGGGAAGATCTGGGAGTGGGAAACGTTTTGGGGAGCGTTTAATCACTCGGCTCACTTTCGCAATATGGATGATCTGCGCAAAATGAACTACCTTCTTGACGCCCTGCAAGGAGAAGCAAGGAACAGCATCGAGCAGTACGAGGTTTCAAGGAGGAGTTACCCTGCGGTAATCTCCTACTTGCAAGAAAAATACGGTGATAAGCAGGCGCTCATAGACCAACTTCTAAGGAAACTACAAGCAGCAAGAGCACACAGCGATCGCCTCGAAGATCAAGAGCATTTGTGCGAATGTCTGATAGTCTCGTCAGTCAGCTGGAGCTTAAAGCAGAGCACGTCGACAACATCTTTTTGCAAAAACAGCTGCTTGGAAAGTTCTCTACAGAAGTACAACGCCATATTTTGCGCCAAGATTCTACCGACTAAAAAATGGGGCACGAAAGACATTTTGTCAGCAGCGCGGGCACATATTCTCGCTGAAAGGAAAATTATTCAATACACAGAGAAGCGAGATCCGGACCGAGTGAAGAAGAGCGAGTCGAACAGACAGACATTCCTACCAATGAAGACCCAATCTCTCTGTTTCTACTGCAATAAGCCAGGACACCCTCCCAAACTCTGCAACGACGTTCCAACCCGAGAGAAAAGAATCGAACTCATAAAACGGCAGAATCTTTGCTGCAATTGCGGTGCAGCGGATCATCAAGTAGCAAACTGTACTAGAGGAGCCTGCAGGTTGTGCGGTGAATTTGATCATCATACTTCCATTTGCAAAAAAGGAACCTTTGCACTTCCTAAGTCCACACCCCTACCGTCATTGCCTTCGAAGCGACCTCACAATCGGCAAGAATCCAAACCGAAGTCGTCCCGAAAACCTACAACGACAAGAACCAACTGCGTTACCTCGGAAGGAAAGAGCAATGAAGAAGTCATCACGGACACGGTTCTGCATGTCGGAAACAACAGACGACAATCGGGCACGCTTATTCTCGTTGGTTAGTGTTCAACCCGCAGACACAGAACCTAGAGACGGTTCATGTCATGCTTGACTCAGGAGCAGATCGTTCGTTTATCAGCAACGACCTAGCGCGTCGACTGCATCCCCCAGAAACGGAGAGTACTGTCCTGAATATCAACACATTCGGCACAAGAACACCCGTAAGGAAGAGATGCAGTACGACAACAATCAAGCTATGGGACCACGACAGAATTCCGCATAGCTACAATGTAACGACAGTTGATGTCCTCACGGAACCAATCTATCGAAGCACTCTTACTCCTGAGGACAAGAAGTTTCTTTACGAAAATGACATCGCTCTCTCCATCAGTCCCAAGACGAGCCAGATTCGAGCAGATATCTTGCTGGTCTCAAGGTTCTTCCTTCAAAATTAGGGTACCTAGTCATTGGAAGGGCGGAATGTGCAACACGACAAACAAGCTGCATTCATTCATACGTTGAGCACGGACACCAACGGATCCAGGACGGATCAGACCAATTTTGACTTCTCGTCGACTGAATGGCAGACTGTGGCCGAGAATGAAGCCAGGACGGCAATCGACCTAAAGCTCGAATCCGAGTCGCAAGAAGCGCAGAGGCTGATCAGTTGATCGGCAATATTTATGGATGCCAGCTTCAGCTCGTCTTCGGCAGACACATCAAATTCCAATGACCTGTCGAATGAGAACTTCACAAAGATGTGGGAACAGTTCTTCTCATTCGAAACATCCGGAGGTCAGGAATTCACCGGACCAGCAGCAAGGGAACGCAGAAACGTCAACGTTGTTGTCTGGAAGGGGTTCGAAAGAACAATACAAAAGAAGAAAGATGGCTACTACGTTCACCTTCCTTGGAAAGAAGACGCTGTAAGCTTACCAGACAACAAAGCGATATCTTTCCGAAGACTTGAAGGAAATCTCTCGAAACTGCAAAAGGATCCCATATTGATACAGCAGTACCATCAAACCTTCATGAACCAGCTCCAGCAAGGGATCATCGAAGAAGCAAGGGAAGAGAAGGACAACACTTCTAGAACTTCTAAACCTGTGCACTACCTTGCACATCAGGCAGTGCTTACGCCGCATAAAGAGACAACCAAAATCCGTGTAGTGTTCGATGCATCCGCTCACATGAAGGACTCTCTATCACTGAATGATGTCCTACATCAAGGCCCGGATCTGCCTCCAAGGTTATTCGACATGCTCTTACGTTTCCGAATTGGAAGCATCGCACTGATAAGTGACGTCGAAAAAGCCTTCCTCCAGGTACGACTACACCACGATGATCGAGATGCCACTCGATTTTTATGGCTGCGAGACCTCACCCGACCAATCAGTAACGAGAACCTAGTCACTTACAGGTTCACACGTGTTACATTCGGCCTGAATTGTTCACCGTTCCCGTTAGCCACAACAATACGTCACCACATGAAGACCCACGATGATCACCAATTCGCCGAGATCCTGTTAGAAAACACCTACGTGGACAATGTCATCCTTACGATAGAATCCCGGAAGACGCATTCGTACTGTACACGAAAGCAAAGGGACTGTTCAAGCAGCTGCAGATGAATCTTCGAGAATTCCATTCAAACCATGCCGATTTCAACATCCGGATTCCTGAAGAAGATTGCAACAAAAATCCAGTGCAGAAAGTGCTTGGTATCCCTAGGAACACGGAAAGCGATGAGCTGTCATGGTCTGCTCGTATCCTGAGAAGATCAAGTGTACGAAACGCTCAGTGTCAGAACAAATAGCCTCAATTTACGACCCTCATGGATGGCTAACACCACTTACACTGCACACGAAATTGTTCTTCCAAAAGCTATGGAATCACCAATACAAGTGGGACTCAATCCTATCACCGGACTCGCTGGGAAGAGATTCAAAAAACACGAATGACTTCCAGAAAAGGCTACCACGAATGGCTGGAAAGCTCGATGAACCCACCACACTGGTGATGTTTTCGGAGGCGTGCAAGCAATGGCCACCTGTGCCTACTTGGTGCAAAACGGTGCGTCTCTATTACTGGCCGGTAAGTGCAAGCTGCCAAACGTGAAGAACAGACCTACGGTACCAAAAATGGAATACCATGCTTTAACGATGGCTACTCGTCTTGCCCACTCGATCGTGAATGCGTTACAGAGGAGAACAACCATTTCGACTGTATACATCCTCACAGACTCGGAAATTGCGCTTTGCTGGGTCAAAAACACTATCAAGGAGAACTCTGCTGGAGTTTATGTGAACAACCGAAGAAGGGAAATTCATCAAATAGTCAAGAATTTACCCGACAACGTCAAATTCGGCTACGTCAGCACCTCCATGAACCCCGCAGATTGCGCTACTCGAGGACTACAAAAAGACGAACTGTCGCAGCACATCTGGTGGTACGGACCCGAGTTTATCACCAAAAAGACCGAAGAGTGGGAAGAGGAATGTAAAGTGTTTTCTTTGCAGCACGAAGATCACTGCTTCATTGCGCTGACGAGAGACTCGCGCTTACAGCCATCAGATCTAATTGATCGAAAGAGGTACAAGTGCCTGTCATCATGCCAAACCTCGATAGCTTACGTGCTTCGCTTCATTAGTGGAGTAATCTCGCGAGTCAACGTGGACCTTCGTACTATAGAACAACACATACCCGAGATTCCTCACATGACCACAAACACATACGTAACAGCCGAAGAAAGGAAAATGGCATTAAGGGTCATGACAAAAAATCACCAGCAAGTCTACCTCTCTGACTTGAGAAAGAAAAATCTGAAGCATTTGAAACTGCGGCTCGATGATAACGCAATTCTGCGCTGCAGAGGACGTCTTGAGAAAACAAATCTTGCCTATGACGCACGTCAGCCAATTCTCATCAAGACTAAAACAGACCTCGCAAGATTGATTGTACAAGAAGCTCATACTGATCTCCACTGCAGAATTGCTCACACCATAGCAAACGTCAGGAAAAAATACTGGATACCGAAACTAAGACAGCTCACGCGAAAGATGATCCGAACATGCGTTGCATGCCAGAAGATGAACAATCTCCCTTTCACGTACCCTGAGATGAAGGATCTTCCAGAATGCAGAGTCCGAAGAACAAGACCATTTGAGAACGTTGGAATAGATTTCTTCGGCCCAATTGCTGCAAAAGAAAATGGAGCAGTGAAGAAGTTCTATGGAATCATTTTCGCATGCGCAACAACACGACTCCTTCATCTTGAGTTGGCTACAGACATGTCGACGACAACTGTCCTACACACTCTAAGAAGGTTCTTCGCCCGTCGAGGTGTACCAGCGATGATCATCTCGGATAACGGACCAGTATTCTTACTTGGAGACGAGATCCTAAAAGCGGCAGTCGCCAAAATTTCCAGTGACGCTGTACTCGCAAAAACAATGGCCACGAAAGGGAATCTCTGGAAAACAATAACGCCCTACGCTCCGTGGCAGGGAGCCTTCTATGAGAGGCTTATTAAATCTCTTTACAAAGTCATAAACGGACACGTCTTGGAAAGAGAAACCTTGGAGACGCATCTGACAGAGATCGAGTGCAGTTTAAACACCAGACCGCTAACATAACAAGAGGAGAGATGGGAAGACTCGCCAATTCTTCGTCCAATCGACTTCATACAGAGAGACATGGTTGTCACATATCCACTGGAGTACATCCGTGAAGATGAAGAGGAGGAAGAGTATCTCCCACAAGAAGAAATCGTTTCCTCCGCACTCGCCGACAAGCAGAGGAAGCTTTGCAGAACAGTCACAAACACACTGAGCGACTCTGGGAAATATGGAGCCGAGAATATCTCACAAGTCTACGAGAACGACATCAGATCAGTCTAAAATGCAAAAAAGGAGGGAGCGCAGTTCCGAAACCTGGCAAAGTTGTGCTGTTGGTAGAGGAAATTCTGCCCCGAAATTCGTGGAAGATGGGGCGCATCGCGAAGTTGAGGGAATCGAGCGACGGTGAAATTCGAGAGGCGGAAGTCGAAATGCCAAATGGACGACTCGTACGACGTCCATTGAACCTACTTGCACCGCTCGAATTGGACGAAGCAGAGGAACAAGGACAGTCCAAATCCAAGGTCAAGGCTACTAAGGACGAAAACTGTAGCGGCTTCTCGCAGAACACCAGTCACGATCCGACAGAAAGAGAAGGAACCTCAGCAAATCATGAAAGACGACCACGTTACAATCTTCGTCCTAGGACTCGCACCGCAGCAGGAAATCAGACTTCTGCAGCTCACATCCTATCAAGTCCCATATCAAGCTCTGTGCTGCTACTCACCATGACGCTACTTACAATTCATGGCGTGAAATCGGAGATCGCCACAACTCCTGGATAAGAAGTGAACCACACACGTGTAGCAGTGCGATGTGTGCAAGGAGGAGTCCACCTATACTCATCAGAAGTACAAAGATACGAGATATGTGCAGAAAACCACTGTCTCGTCAAGGATCACCCTCCAGAACATGAGGAGATCATTTTCCCACCATAGATCACCTTACACGACTATCGGGTTCAGTGGAAGTTCCATGACGGTAACCAACTGGCAGTACTGGAAACGGTATGCCCATCCTCATCGTTCTGTGAAAACATACGGTGCTGGTTCTGCACGGCCAACATTTTCAACCCCGAGTGCTCACCAAAGTCGGCTATTGCAGCCATGGCAGTACTCCTGTATCTCGCAACAGCTCTCCTGTATGTGCTCTATTACGTACCAATAGTGCTCGGAAAACCGTGCAGGTTGATCAGCCTCGGACTATGCAAATGCTCGCTTATAGCCGCATACTCCATGAAAGCACTGTGGAAGTACTGCGCAAGAAAATTCCACCAGTGGCGACGACGTCCAAATAGACGTCATGACGTGGACGCATTCCTCCGCGCCCCGTTGATCGCAGCCGTAGTCGCAGCAACAGCAGTAATTGCTCAGTCCTGTCAGCAAGTCGATGTGTTCTCACTACCGACAACCATCTGCACCTTTTCCCCTCAAGGAAAGAAGGTATGCACGTCGGAAACAACGGAGCTCTTAAAAATCAACAGTCTCCATCAAGAAGCATGCATTCGACTTCTCAATAACCAGTCCTTGGTAAAAGAGCTTCGCGTGGTGTGGAAAGGACTATATCTTACGTGCGACAGGAAAAATAATCTGTTTACAAGAGACTCAATCCAAAAAGTCATGGCTTCGAAACGATGTCCACATTCCGGCTCTTGTATAGGCAGGAAATGTGAAGAAATCAGTTTCGCGACAATCCTAATGGAACTGACTGCCGAAATCAGTCAATATCCAGGAACAACGTACTGCGTAGAAAGCTGTGGAGGTCCAGGCTGTGGATGCTTCTACCTCAGTAGTGGCTGTCTCTTTTACAGAATCTACAACGTACCGAAGAACGACAGAGTGTTCGAAATATTCAAATGCACTCGATGGCGTGAAAAACTGAGACTGAAGCTTTCTTATTTCGAGGAACACACTAGGAGGCAACACCAGCAAGAGATCTACTTGCAACCGACAATCCCAGTCCGAGTAGGAGACATGAGACTGACCCTCAGCTCCATCTCCGTACCTCTAACTTCAGCCCTGTCCTCAACTTTCATTTCTGATGGCGAAGACGTCGCGCTATGGAATGAGGACAGAAAGCCATCCATGCAGTGTGAATCGAAAATGGCAGCACAATCGCTTAATTGTTCAGTTGCACCCAGCTGTTCCTGCAGGCCAGCGGAAAACACCGTAAACTGCGCATGCACCGACATCAGTTTAACGGAACATTTCGAAAAAGAACTACCAATCGGCTACCAGTTCGCAGGCCATGGATAACTTTCACGAAATCAAAAGAAAATCCAACTACGGTGACAGCAATGATCCCAGCGTTTACAACATCTGAAGTCTTGATCCACCTCAAGGAAATGTTCGAAAAAACTGCCACATCGGTCTCCGATTCCATCTGCAAAGCGGAAAATGCCATCGCAAAAGGATGCTACCACTGCTCGCAAGGTGCCCAAGTTCAAATTTCATGCTCAACAGACGGCGCCCCCACGATGGCAACGGTTCAATGCGAGGACCAATTCTACACGGTACCCTGTAAACAACAAGGAGCCCAATCGATATTGCGGTTCAGTCATCCAGCTGCTAGAGTTCGTAAACAATGCTCAGTCGCCTGCGGAACAGTCAAAACCTCTTTCGAAATAACAGGCATTCTCCAATGGGTACGAACTATTCATGGATCAGTGACAAGAATCCTTGCAGGAGAAAGCAAAGTCTACGATGAAATGATTCTACCAGACATCAATCACATTCTCGACGTCATGTGGCAATCGTACAAGACTCTTGCGGTCGCCGGAGGATTATTGCTACTCGCAATAATTACAGGATACCTATGTTTCTGGTCTTGCGGTTGTAAAATCATTTCCGCAATGTGTCAAATCGCCTTCGCCATCCTCAGAAACGTGGGCAGAGTATTCAAATTCACGGTGAACCTCATCGTTCGCTCGCTGAGTCAAGCGCAAGGGGAGAAAAAACTTCTCTGAAGAAGGAAAACAAAGTGGAGGCTCGCTCTCAATCAATATTCACATGCTCAAGCTTTTGTGTCATGTCTTTATCTACGCTGCCGATCACCGCTGACCCCGCCTAACGGTCAGCTTGAAGCTTCATTCTCTTCTCATGTCGTCTTCACCGTCTTCTGTAGCAGTCCCCGGGAAGAAGAAAATCGCCGGCAAGCGCCAGTTGCCTCCGCCAGATCGAACTCCGGTTCAGTCGACTTCGGCCAAGAGAAAGAAAGGAGATTTCCTTCGAGGAGACTCGCTACCTACTCAATCCTTCGTCCGACGCCGGCTCACCAAGTTCTCCAAGAAGGTTCGCCAGGAAATCGAGGAAGCAAAGTCCCTCATTAACAAGCACGTGGACGAACTCGAGCGCCAGGTGAACCAGCTGCGAGATGAGGTCAAGAAGTGGGGGGGGGGGGTTCTCCCGCTGATCAAGGACGTTAAAGCCTTCACGACGAGGATGATCCTGCTGGAGACCGAGGTGAAGCACAGATTCGAAGAAATGGATACCAATCGTCGACTGGATCGGCTCGAGAAGAAGCTATCAGTTCTTCCTGAAATCAAGGAGACGCTGAATCTGCCGAAGACAACAAGCACACAGCCAGCTCCACAGGAAGGGCGTGAGCAGCCAGAAGAAGATGTCATCGACTTCGACCTGGGTCCATACGAAGAAGGGTTGAAGACGGACGAGAGCCACCACGACGACGAGAAGATTCAAGAGGAACTGCGACTCCAGAACCGACTTCTCACGAAGAACAGTCATGAGATGTTCGTCATTCAGCACCGCATCGAAGAGACGGAGAAGAAACTCGATCACGACCCGAAGGTGAAGCATCGTGTGGACGAACTCAAGATAGAGAAGAGGCGCCTTCGAGAAGAAGAAGTGGAGCTGAAGAACAAAATTGAAGATCTGAAGCGTCAGCTGCGCCACAATTGGGAGAAGCGGCAAGAGAAGGGACGACGCGGGTCATCTACACGACGCGAGCGCCATCACTCAACTCCGGGCCCGTCTCACAGTCTCACCGTCGCGGCGGAGTATAGAGACTTACTCTCTATTTTTTTCAGTTATATCTCGGTTCTATTTTTTCTGTTGTATCTCTGTTAACTCTTAGCTAATCGATGAAAAATTGTTTTCGTAAAAGCTTTCTCGTGAGCCTATGTTTCCATTATCTTAGCTGACTAATGTTGACATTCTTTTTGTTATCTCGTTCATATAAAAGGATTGTCAGTATAAAAGAAGAGCAAGCCGTCACTTTGTATGTCTGCCTTATTGTGCACTTGTCATCGTTGTCGTCATCATAAAAGTTTCCACCCAAGTTCGAGGTCGTGAAGGAAGACGGTCAAGACCCGCGTGGCTACTGGTTGACAACGTCTGCAGAAATGAAGTGTAAAGGTGGATAAACCCGTACGGAGCGCAAACATACACCCAACAGATACGGCTTTCAAAACATCATGGATTGTTCTTTGATTTCCATCCCTCTGGTAGTTGCTCGATGAACACTCCAGATGTGATCAACATGCGCCGTCTACCGTTCATGTGTCGTTTGCAGTAAACACCCGCTGTCGCCGTGGGCTTCGGACAGCGCGGCGGGCTTTGGACAGCGCGGTGGGCTTCGTAGTGATGGTAGTGATATTTTAACACATTTGCTTAAGCCTGCAGCGGCTGGTAGAGAGGCTACATGTTGTTACAGGATGTTTTGTTGCGATCAAAACTCTTGCGCCAGGCGGGACTCGAACCCGCATCATCCAACAAAACATCCGGTAATGATATTGATATACATGATAATGATGACTCCGTGAACACAGTAGATGCTATGAGCCGATCAATATCTTCCGTCAACGCCTCATACTTCGTCAGAAGGGCAGACCCGCTGTCGCCGCAGGCCTCGGACAGCGCGACGAAGCTTCAGACATGACTCATGCCTCTCCCAATTATATATAGTAAAGATAGGATAGTAAAGATATAATAATGATGAAGTGGATGTAGTGAGGCCTAGAGAGGGCAACGGGCGGGAAGAATCCCTAGAAAAGGCAATGATATCCGCACTCTTTGAGGAGAACCCAGGGTCCGACATTATGCAATGCAAAGCTGCAGGAGTTTGTGTCGATCTCAGCTCGCAAGAGTGATACGTCGGCGCGCAAGGGGCGTTGGACCACAGCTAGGGATCTACCAGGCCAGGTGGGTGTCTTGCGACAACTTAATACTACCGTTCGCCGGCTTTTGCGGGTCCTGCTCTGTTTGGTCTGATCCTCCCCCCTACCCAAATTTTGCTGATGCACTCCATGGAGTCGTGGGGTTGATGTGCAGGTTTGCTTATCAACCGGCGATACTGTAGCGTGCCGTTGCGTCGCGGATTATGTCGGCCTCGACGTGGGCGTTCGATCGATCTCTTATATGCCCGCGTTGACACCCACGGAAAGCGGATCGTGGGGTGGTGGATAGTGGCATACCGCATGCGCGGGAGGCCGGGTTTCGGTACTCCTTCGATGCGGAATTTTTGCACGACATCCTGGAGTCCGTTCCCTAGCCTTGCTCTGCGCTCGAAAAGCGCAGAACCCAGTTGCCAACTACCACTGAGCGACGAAAACGTGCTCCAATTTCAACTGCTCGGATGGCATGAACAGGCGCTGGCACTTTGCCACGTCAGCGCCTGGTTAGGTCTAATGGCTATCGTGAGAAGTGTTTTGGCTTGTGGAAAGCAATTCCAGCTCTTGAAGACACAACAGCTTTATGTTCACAAAGAAGCTGTCTCAAATATATGCAGGAGAATGCGAGAGCGAATGCTATAGGAAGAATATCCGTCTTAAAAATAGTTACAAAATACGTTTTGCTTTCGCCGATTCCTTGAGCGAAACGAGTTGGGGGCACCAAAAATTTGTAGCGGCTCGCAGGGTCGAGCTGAACACGGAGGCTGAAGGGTCTGGCGACATGGTTTGGTGCACAGGATGGGGACGCTGATTTGTATCATGTCGTCGAGGGGTTGACCCTCCAGCTATGGCTTGTGTTTGCACTTTTACTCTAGTGTCGAATTTCCGTGGAGAAGCGCAATTTTATTTTATTTTATTTATTCAATACGTACGCGATAAGCGCGGCCGTTAGATAAACAAACACAGCAATAGGACAGTTACAACCGAAGCGCAACATAGAGAGACATACTCTGTAAAAAACCGTAAAACAACAACAAATCGAGTGACGTGGCATCAGGTCTGCAATCAAAAATGGCACAACACAGCCCAATTCCCGAGCAAACCATAGTCGAAGAAAAGAAAGAAAGAAAGGAGATACCTCAGTACTAAGCCTCGTAACTCAGCAACGACTTTTGAGCGGACCGCTTAAGCTGCTCCAGAGAAAAGGAGGATTGCATGCATTTCGCTGCCCTAAGATACGCGCTTGCAGCCCTATGAGGAAAAAGGCCTACCTTAAACCTGCTCCTAGGGCAGGGAAGGAAAATCTTCTCATGCTCTCCCTTAGTATGAGAAACTCGCATTGTAAGAAACCTGGACTCCCTATAACGCGGTTGATGGAGTAACTTGTAGACCATGCAAATATCAAAGATTTTTCTTCGAGATGTTAAGGAATGGAGACCTAGGTATTTATTCCTTATCGTGGCTTTAGGTACCCTGGAGTATAAAAAGCCGCCAGTACGTATAAGCACTTTGCGAGTAAAGTTATTCTGTACCTTCTCCAGCGCATTAATCAGGTTTTTCCTACTGGGGGAAAAGACCGTAGTGGAAGACTCCACTAACGGACGCACATACGACTTACAAGCCCGTATCAAAACAGCCTTATTCCTGGTAGTCAGACCTTTGAAAATCTGATAGGTTCTATGTTGGGCGCGCCTGCAACAATTAGACACGTGCTCGGAGAAATCCAGTTTAGCGTCATAGTGGAAACCAAGATCTTTGACGCTACTCACCGCCTCAATAGGAGAATTGTCAATATGGTACTCACTAGAGTCAGGGGGACGGCCCTGGTGAAGGGACATGTACACAGTTTTACTCGGAGACAGTGGAAGCTGCCACCTCTTAATCCACTGGACGAGCAGATCCACCGCCTCCTGAAGCCTTCCAACATCCTCCGAATCTACAATTACCTTATACAACTTAATGTCGTCGGCGTACATCTTGACCTTGACAACAGTGGGTGCTATGATTGTTGGCAAATCAGCAGTGTAAAGATTGAATAAGATTGGCGATAAGACACCTCCTTGAGGCACGCCGCTGGAAATGGCTTTGACCCCAGAGAGGGACTGCCCCAGACGCACTTGGAATGTTCGATTGCTTAAAAACTCTCCAATCCATTTCACTATAACTGGGTGAAAGTTAAGCATAGACAATTTGGACAAAAGTTTACTGTGTGATACACGATCAAACGCCTTAGAGAAATCAAAATAGATGACATCACAACTCAAATTCTTGTCCAAGGCCTCACCCCAGTCATTGATACATTCTAGAAGGTTCGTTTCAACCGACCGACCTTGCATAAATCCATGCTGTGCGGCAGGTAGAATTCCATGTTTGGAAGCAAACTCCAGTATGTGTTCCTTAAGAACTTTCTCAAAGAGCCTACAAAAGTTAGAAGTGATACTGATTGGTCTATAGTTTTCCGGTTTAGAAGGATCGCCTTTTTTAAAAACTGGAGTGACATAAGAGTGCTTCCAGCGCGCTGGGACCTGAGAATACATAAGAGACTGATTGAAAATATAAGCCAGAGGGGCACAAATGACATCAGCAATCTTCTGAATGAAGCTAAAAGGTACCTCATCAGGAGTGACTGAGGAGGAGGGTGGCCAACCTTTGAGAAGACGCAACAACGTAAGCCCGTCAAACCATGTAAACCTTTCCATCACTGTATGTTCACAGCGAGATTCAGCAGGCAAGATGCCATCATCTTTCAAAAAGACCTTAGCGAATTCTTTACCAAACAATTCAGCCTTAGTGTGATCAGTATTAGCATCCATATTCTCTCCCCTAAGACAACCGATACCTTTTCTGTCTTGAAGTCTAGAGTTCAGAAACTTATAAAACTTGCGAGGGTTTACAGACTCAACAGCTTTAGCTTCTAAGTAGTTGTTAAATTTTCGAAGTTTGTTGTCAAACTCGGCGTTATACTTGTCAAAAGTTTCCCAATTATCCTTTCGCTTAGCTTCATGGAATAAGCATTCACGATGGTTTACCATACTGGACAGATAAGCTGGAAGGTGGGCAACACTATCCGACGAAACTCTCTTAATGGGAATAAAAATATCGATAGCCTTTTGCAGTACCATGAGGAACAGCTCATATTTCGAATTGACATCGGGTTGACTTTCAAATAAATCAATCCATCTAACCTGTGACAGAAAAATACGAATCTGAACGTTTTTATTGGCTCCACTGCAGTGTGGTGTTTTCACTACATATTCCTTGTCGGCACCTCGTGAAGCACCAGCAATACTTCAATTACCCAAAATGAGATTGGAAACTTCCTTGCCAATAAATGGTAGTCAATGTCAAAGTAAGACATTTTGATGTGGGAACAACGTAAAACAGCTCAGAGAGCTGGAAGACTGCTATACATGCAATTTATTAGTGTTGGTGAGGTGAGTGCCACCACAGTGTACTCACAATGTACTAGGTTGGCAACTAATTTCGTGGGCTCTCAAGAATCTTCAGCAAAAGTATTTATTAACAAATAACAAATGACAGTCTTTAATTAAAATAAGATCCCTAGGAACGCAGAAGTGCTCCCCATATATCAGGTAGCTGGTCTATCCCACGGCCATAGAATTATTGTGCTTTCAAGGCCAAGAATCTTTGGAGGTGCATTTCGATCCGGTCCACATTAATGAATCGTCATCCAACTAGGAAGCTAAAGATGTGATAGTTACTCGGCGCAAGGTCTGGGCTGTAAGGTGGATAAGTTTGACGCTCCCAGTAAAGGTCTTCTATTTTTTGAGGCGTCCGGTTCGCTACGTTCTCTCCGTTTGGTGGTGTCAAGGAGGTATTCACTTCTAGGAGCTCATCAAGAATGGTTCCACCATTAACGCTAGAATCTATGCTTCTCATCCTGGCTGCGCGCAGGCTGAACTCCTCTAGAACCGGTTCAGTCAGATTTTCAGGAGCAGAATTATCATTCAGCAAGATAACGCCAGATCACACGTCGCGAATCGGAAGCTTCAAGAAATCGAAGACCTTGGCTGGGAGCGTCTAGCTCACCCACCTTACAGCCCAGGCTGTGCGCCAAGTGACTAGCACCTTTATAGCTCGCTGCAGCACTTCTTGGTTGTAGGACGATTTATCAATGTGGACCATGTCAAAATGCACCTCCAAGGAATCCTGGCTTCAAGAGCACAAGAATTCTACAGCTGTGGGATGGGCCAGGTAGCTGATAAACGGGAAGCAGTCCCGTGTCCCAAAAGATCTTAGTTTGATTGAAAACTGTTATTCGTTATTTGTTTATGAACACTTTTGTTGAAGGCGCTTGAGAGTCCACGAAATTAGTTGCGAACCTAATAGAAAGAATCTCATTATCTTCCACTTGACCTATCTCCCCAATCAATACTGTCACCTCTTTTGTGCTTACGAAGTCGCGCAGTACGCATAATAAGTTAGTGTTAACACCACCTCTGCAATGTCTACGCATCCACGAGTGGGTATTTACCTATTGACACTAAATTGTGGATCTCCATAGGGTGCTGTCCCTTCGAGAGACGAGATGAAGCTGGCGGAAAGGATAGTAAGCATCCTACAGGATTTCGAACTACGACGGCTGGGAATCGACGAAGTAGAGATGTGAAGAAACTGCAGCCTTCATACGATGCTCGTACTGTTTCGTGCACTATGTATCGTAGGTGTTGAAGGTATTTCACAACTATTTCACATATTTCATCTTATTTTGCATATGTGAAATACTGCTTCATTCTTCACGAGGTGCCGACCAGGAATATGTAGTGAAAACATCATACAGCAGCAAAGTCTATACCAAAAACGTTCAGATTGCGCGTTTCCATGCAAATTCGATATTAGGGAAAGTGCAAAGTCGATCCATGCTGGGGAGTCGAACCCCCGACGTCATGACATAAAGAAGTACTTCTATCACAGCGCTATCCAGCTCATTCCACTCACTGCGCCTCCTTGCTGAGGTCGACACTGCGGGCCGTTAGCCGCTACATATTTTTAGTGCCTCCTACTAGTCTTACTCAAGAAGTCCGCAGAAACAACACATATTTTGTAACTATCTGGAGGAGGGAGATTCTTCCTATAGTATTCACTGTCAATGCACTCCCGTATTGTTGAAACAGAAGTTGAGAGAGTTCCGTTGGGAACTTAATGGTTGCGACTTCAAAAGCTGGAATTGCTTTCCACGTCTATATTTCAAGGTTAACTGAATGCCTCAAAATAAGAGAAAACAAGAATTTCATAGATGGTTATGTGTAATTACAAAAGAAACTCGTAAAAGGTTCGTTGCGCCACTGCCTTCAGTCGAAACTTTGCAGTACGCTCTCCCATGGTGTGTTCTGGTTCTCTAGAAGCACCCGTCCTCGGCTAGCCGCCTTGTATGATATGAGCATTCTAGAGGCCTCTTGTACCTTGCCCTTGTTCCTGTTCTGGTAAAGGTCATCAAAGTTCTACACAGATCTCAATTCCTTTTTGCGCTCACACCTTTATACGAGAGGAGTGTAAAGAAGAACTGTGAATGGCGGAGCTCTCCTTCGGAAAGTGCTCATGTCTGCATGTAGAGACATCGTGCGGTGGGAAAACATAGTTGCTTGCTCCGCCGGAAAGATATTCCTAATATACCTTGTCCTTGGGAAAAAATTTCGAATTTCGAATGATCGAATAATATTCGATTTTCAAAATTTCGAATTTCGAATGATCGAATAATATTCGATTTTCAAAATTTCGAATTTCGAATGATCGAATAATATTCGATTTTCAAAATTTCGAATTTCGAATGATCGAATAATATTCGATTTTCAAAATTTCGAATGATCGAATAATATTCGATTTTCAAAATTTCGAATTTCGAATGATCGAATTTCGAATAGTCGAATATTCGAATAATCAGATGAACACTATTATTTACTGTCGTCACCCAGTGGTTGACATTGAATTATTTTTTATTACCCACTGTGAAGGAAATGGATGGCTGCTCCATCCATTTCCTTTACGAGACCAAAGGACAATAACAGTGGTATAATGGCAATGAAGCACGCTTTGCTTCCCTAAGAATTCGTGCACCGAGAAGAGAGAAACACCTTGGGTAGGCAGAGCTAGATTGTTATAGGTCTTTCTCTATAGGTTGCTATCTTTCCTTATGTTATAGCGAAGCTTCACGAAACGAAGATTCTCCCGTAGTATACTGAAGGTAAAAATATCTGTGTACAGGCATAACCCTAATCACTTGCGATTCACGTGAATGGTCACAGCACGCTCAACGGCCGTTTACAAGGAAGCAGGTGCGCAGCGGAGGGCCGCGCTTGCAGCGCTTACTTCGCGTCAACTCACAAGGGAGGTCAATGAACTTCCCGTGGGAATCTTATAAGTGACCTATTGAGCGCTGTGGGGGATTGTCCGAGAGGCACCCCAGTGGTTTAAAACTGAATGCAGCTAAGGGACATTTTATTTAACGAATTTACCGAATTTGCCTTTTTAACGCGAAAATTTTTCGTTAAAAAGTGGTCGTTAAAAATTTACCGAAAAAATTTAACGCACACCCCTGCTGCCCATCGCCTCCCCACCACTCTCTGCTAATCGAAGGTTTAGGGACTTGTACTCACACACCTCCGGAGATCGAAAGCAGGTTTCGCCCAAACGTCGTCTAGAGGGCTAATTGAGGTGCTGATCGCAAATCTAGTAAACGTTTTCGCGTGATCGCGTGATTCCACATTTTCATGAGTGATCAAGTTTATCAGTTTGAGTACATAGAATCGCTTTCTTCACCTACATATGTGATCAGACTTGCTTTCCAGTCTTCGACTTTGAGATGGAAAGTAGTGCACGAAAAATGGATAATTTAGAAAAAGAAATGACAGATTCGTGGCAGCAGCCTAAGTAATTTCCTAAGGCGAGGAAAGGACGAAATCAGTGTGGTCATAACAACCCCATCCTTACTCACGAACACACACTATGAAATATCGTAAGCGGCCAAATTGTCGAAATTGGATACCATATTCGTGTTCAGCACCCAAAATAACAGTACAGGCGATGTTTGGGCGAAAAAAATCGACCTCCACTTCACTTTTGGAGTCACAATAGTACAACGCGGCCGATTATTCTGCACCTTTTCTCGCACATACTCACCGTCGCCTATTGTGGTCGACGGTAACACCGAACGCGTTTGCCAGCTTCGTGATCAGAACCTCAGTCAACCCTCAGGACAACATTTGTACGAAATTTTATTATCTACTTACAAAGTCATGGGGATTAATATAAGTACCTACGTTTGCAGAGCCCCCCCCCCTGTCAGTGCGGGAGAGTGGCCGAGGAAGAATAGGCTGCAAGAAGATCAATAGAATAAGTTAATCATATATGTAAATTTTAATACTCAAACAGTTTTAAATTCAATGTCTAAACAACGAAGTAGAATTAGAAATAACCTGGGGTATACATGAACTTTAAATCACAGTGGGTCAAAAATGATGCATTTTATAAGAGATGCTAAAATTAGTGAAATTTACAAGAGAAACGTTCTCTATAGGAACCCGAAGACTGATCAGCACATCCCAGGACTGAAGCAACGCATTTCGATCATGTTCGTAAATATGGTTAAAATGAGAATATGTTCTACATTTACCAAAACGCACAGCAATCCATAATATAACATAATACGACATATAATTAAAGCTCTATAGCATCTGCATGTTAATTTCTGAGTATTTTAAGGCCATTCAAGGCGTCACTTTCGCCTCATCAGCCAGCACTGAAGTGCTACAGTTTTTTGTAATTTTTGACCTACCCAGATGCCCGCAGGACATTTGAATACCACTACGGTGACACCCTTATAACAAGCAATAGGTCATTTTGGAAATCTCCACGGGAAGTTCATTGACTTCTCTTGTCAGATTACGTACACACAATTCGGCGCACTTTGAGCGACGCGCGAAACTCAAACATCGTTTTTTATCATAAGGTCAGACTCCCCTGGTTTTCGAAGAAGAGTGCCACTAACTTGTTAAGAGATTGATAAAGAATATTCGAATATTCGACTATTCGAATATTCGATATTCGAAGCCTTCGATTATTCGAATAAACGAATATTCGAATATTGGCCACTTTCGAATATTCGAATAAACGAATAATTCGAATATTGGACTTTCTCGAATATTCGAATAATCGAATAATTCGAATATTGGACTTTCTCGAATATTCGAATAATCGAATAATTCGAATATTGGACTTTTTTCGAATATTCGAATATTCGAAATTCGAATTTATTCGAAATTCGACTATTCGAAATTCGAAAAGGACAAAGGTATAGTTCCTAAGAGTGTCGTCACTGCGGAGAAGCGAGCAGCCTTGTCAGTCAACGACCAATTTGTCCTAGGCCTCCGAAGGGGCCAAGATCCCACTTTGAATCCGGACTCCTCCTTCGAAATGAGGAAGCCGGCTTTGCCGCAATCCAGTTTCACGTCTGCACACTGGGTTCTATATTCCACTTTGTCTGGTATCTGACGTGTCGTGCTGCAAAATCCATCGCATTCACTGAATTGTTCCTCATCTCCTCTTTAGCTGCCGTCCCCTCGTTTTCTTTTTGTAGCCCTCACCATCAGTACCACTATTCTCATAGAATAACGGCCATTGTATGGACTCGCCTATAGTTACCTTCTGGCATATCCACAGTGGTCACTTTCGAGTGGTTTCTCGATCTCAGCGCAGCTCGAGGACTTTGGTTCAGAAAGTAGTCTGGGCTGCTTTCACCTGCGTGAATTACTCTCCGACGGTCTGGCGACAGCAGTGCCGAGCGCCTCCCGTCGGCGGCCTTCGATGTCGCTTAGAGTGGCAAGGGTCCGAGTTTAATGTCGCATTTTGTCGTGGCCCTCTCCGTTGCTCGTACTCTCGTCGAACGTGTAATGTGTACATAGGGAGGCCCAACCGAACCACAGACATCGGGCTCTTCCAGACCAACTCTCACTTTCGGCTTTCCATTCCTTCCGACGTCTTGGTTATTTGTTCCCTCATAATGCATGCAAATAGCTGTGCTCAGCTACTTTGGACGTTCTAAGTTTGTGCATTTTTCAGCACTGCTAGTTCACTGTGTAGAGAGTAACGTCCTTTGGACAGAAACTGGAATCAGGGTCATGATCAGGAATGGTGAAATACGCTGCTAGATTCGCAGTTATAGTTAATTTTGACTTTTGTATGGCATATAGTCGTGGCTACTCGTGAATTCTGACCTTATAAAAGATTTTCGCTCGTTTCATAGGGACAACGGCTGAAGGGCTTAAGCGTCACCTGCAGGTATATCGAACATCATATTTACATGATGTGCCAGAAAGTGTCTTCAAAATTCGTGGCCTTGTCGGGAAGTATGTGGCGATTTTCCAATCCTCGTGGTAACCCACCGTTTAACATAATCATGGTAGCACAATAATTATTTAGCTTTTGTTAAGGTTGTGTGGTGGCGCTACTCTCTAATTGTTAATTAGTGGCTGCTATTTCCTGTCTCTGTCAGGAAATCTTTCGGGGACACACTGTATTTTCCTTTGGCGCTCACTAGTCATCAGAGGGTCGATTGCCTCACAGTCGAATTGTATAGTATGTGGCACTACCTGTTGTCGGCATCGGCGAGTAACCGTCTTCTGCAATGGATGATGCTCCCATGTTGAAGGGAATCTGCAACGTTGTAATCATTAACAGAGAATTAGCGAAAAAACTCTTTGCATGTCCTCTTAGGATTCTTGGTGCAGTTCTAAGAAAGCTCGGCAACGTTTCAGATGAATCCATTTCGAGCTATGATCCTGGTAGCAGAAATCCGTTGAGGAGACGCTGCACCTAAGGTGATTATTGCTTCTGCATTAGTACTCCTTGGAGGGCACAGGTTGTGATTCAAGTGGGCACAAGCTGCTAAGGGGCAGCACGGGCTGCTTTCGTAGAGGTAGATTGTTGCTCCTGATTCAAACAGATTCTCAGTCGCTATCGCAAGGCTGCGAATTTCGATATACAGTACCACTCATGACTGGTGTCCCATTGGCGTCGGCGACTCCGGCGTTAAAGCATCACGTCGTCGCAGTCGATGGATAGCGTGCCTACATGGTTCACTTCACGACTAATTTAGTCATGAATGTACCCCTTAATCTGGTCTGCATCGGAAGTAAGTCGTATATTTAAA
The DNA here is from genome assembly GCA_947359475.1 of Heligmosomoides polygyrus bakeri. Classification (NCBI taxonomy): domain Eukaryota; kingdom Metazoa; phylum Nematoda; class Chromadorea; order Rhabditida; family Heligmosomidae; genus Heligmosomoides; species Heligmosomoides polygyrus. Next base: position 55,049,114 of record OX375866.1, on the reverse strand, counting down.
ATCGCCATCGATGCATACATCTGTAGAAAAACTATTTACATTTCATAAAAAAGTCGTTCAGTGACGTCAGTGATATTCACTTCTACGACAATCTCCCTTCCTCGACCGAGAGGTGTAATAATTTCGTACGTATGAGGACCGCCCAGCTAGTGAATAAATTCTGTGAATGAGTTCAACAAAATGCTGACTTTTGGAAGTTTGTTATTTGATTGGTCCCAGTGCACCATTGGTGTCACGTTGATTGACCTTACTAGGGAAGGGTCTCGACCTCCCCTGGAACTTCAAGCTGATACCAGGACCATTAGAAAGAGCTCGGAATGCTGATTTCGAATATGGGTGTAAAAATTGCAAAATAAAGCACATGAACGAGTTATGGCCTGCCGAAGCTGGGTGCACTGACCGCAGGCTGGCCTTGCGCAAGAGCTGACGCAAGAGCGATGAGTCGTAGGGCTCCGTAGGAATGGACCCCCGCATGCGGCGGTGTCGCAGAGGTAGGGCTCCTGGTCGTCACGTGAGTCGTGTTTGGTTCGGTCTCCATTGTTCTGGGCACTTTTGAACATCATGATTTATTTTCAAAATGACCTTTTATTCTGAATTGTGGCACGTGTTTGATAAAGTAGCCGGGAAAAGTATCAAACACGTTTGTAAAAATGCTTGAAGGCAAACACTGCTACGGTGACATTTTTATTTACTAGTTTGCACAATCGAAATATATTGAACAACTGGAGGTGTTTCTAACAACCTTGGCATTCATGGAACGAAGCGGAAAAATGCCATGCAGACATATTGCCCACACCCTACACATCCCACTATATATAATGTCTTATATAATACATGCAGCCAGCCTCTCTACAACCACCAACAAAACAGTCTATTGTAGGACGATCAAACAAATATTCACTAGGAGTGACAACACACACCTGGGTGATCATCAATGTTACCTGCCTTATGCCATGAGCATTTCAAAACGTTTGAAAACCTAGGGGTGCAAAGCATACGGTAAATCTGCGAAAGAACCTTCAGTAGGTTGCCTTTCTGGGTAATACTGAACGGGTATGATAGTTTTCCCTTGTGTTTACTCAAACACGTGGCATAATTTAGAAGAAAAGGTCATTTAGAAGACAAATCATGATGCGCAAAAAACCAACAGCAATGGTGACCAATCCAACGACGTCACGCGTGACGAGTGCATGTACTACCCTTGCGCCACCACCGCATCTCAGTGCTCGCTCTCACGGAACCCCTATGAACCCTCATCGCTCTCGCGTCAGCTCCATCCTGCGATCAGGCCAGGCAATTTCGGCAAGTCATAACCTGCTTAGGGGTTTCATTTTGCAGTTTTGACATTCATGTTCGTAATCAGCATTCTGAGCTCTTTCTAATGATCCTGGTATCAACTTGAACTTCCATGGGAGGTCGATTCCCTTCCCTAGTTAGTAGTTCGCAAGTCTACCATTTCTCACACTTCTGTCTGCAGCAATGAATTTTCCCATTTCCAACGGGCTTAACCGAGCCCTCTTCATGAGTTACTGCCTTCCCGTGTTTTGCACCAATAGAAACCCTTCTCACTCCGGGCGCTTATAATGTATATGGGAGTTCATTCTGCAAGAAATCCGGGAGACATTCATGTTCGACTCTCGACGAATCTTGGTTCCTAAAAAAGATCTGCCACGATCAACCAATGGCGACGTTTGGGCGAAATCGATTACCATGATCCCACCACCCATAATTACAAGTAGGTGATCAGTGCCTTAAATAACCCTCTTGAGCGAATTCTTTTTCGACACACGGGGGTCGGTTAGGTCAATACTGCCGACCTATCTCCCAAACTATGTTCTCATAGGCTGTTGTGTTGGCGTGCTTTTTGGAGGAGTTCGGTTCTTCCGATACTTCACGCGTTCCTAAAAGGCAAGAGAAGAAGATGGCCAGCAGTTTCGCATCCAGCTTGTAAGATGCGCAATGCGGGAACATCAAGGTAGAGGATGAAGAAGGTATCACAATCAGAAGAGGATCAGAAGAGAGGAAGGTATCAGCGGCACCCCAAGTTGCTCTTGGTCGGCAGCTGGAAGCCGTTCAAGGATCACGAAATCACTTCATCAGTTTTTGTAGATCCTACTAGAGTGAAAGTGATGAACATTCCGGTAGGATCAACATCACAATACAACCATTAGACGTACATTTCTTCTCGCCATTCAAAAGCATGTGCAAATGTTTTACCTCTCATGTATTGACACACGGTATAAAGTTCTCATTTCACTCCCGCTATTCAATTCTCCGAATTGCATCGCTGATTTGCACTCAGCTTTCTGCCCCAATATTCAGAACTTTTCTCTCGTATTCATGGTACGCTGCAGAATACCTGCACAGTCACCCCGGGACGTATGATACACCAATTCTATATTGTTTCCATATTGACATCGTGGAGCACTGCTCTTGTAGCGGCTGCACTGAGGTATTTTTATCCGCTGCGGTCATTGCCAACAGCTATTATGTTTTGAAGATTTCCTAGTGTTATTTACAGTTGCTAGTGTAAAAGGCCGCCAGACTTCTGCGGCGTTGCCTTTGCCCTATCATTCATCATAGGGCAGGGACGCAGAGCTCGCCGCCAGCGGAAAATGATTCGAATCACTCGAGACGGCGCCGCTCCAGCGGCGCCGGAGAGTCTGTCTGCGCTCTGCCCTTTCGCGAGGCGCGTTATTGTTATGCACCAGTTGGTCCCGACTAGAAAGACTACAGTACTTCGCCGTCGCCGCTGAGCGGCGCCGCTGGCCGGCCGGCAGCCGTCGTTGAGGGGCGTGACTCATCGGTTTCGCCGTCCGCCACCCGCCGCTCTCCGCAGAAGTCTGGGGAGGCCTTAACGCATTGTCTGTCTTCTCACCATGTTTTCAGCAACTATTCGTGATAAATTATGTCTTCGTGCCATTGCGAAGTTGTCACTATGAAGACAAGTCCTTCTGGTGACCTTTCCGTTGCAATTTGACATGGAGAGCTTTGGTTGATCGTGGTAGATCTTTTTTAGGAAGTGCAGAAAAACCTGCACCACAGGGGACTCGAACCATAAACCACCCCGCCTCACCACGCCGCATCTCTACCCCCCGCGCCATCACTGCTCTGCCGGCAGCGCAGTTTCAACCCTACTTGAGCTCGCTCTCTTGTGACTGGCCCGCTCTGCGTGGACCTAGAGGGCAAATAAGCCTGCTACGAAAATGGACCATAACTCCGATCACAGATGCGCACAGCAGAAACGGAAAATGTATTTGGAATCAGCGTTCGAAGCCGCATCCAGTGATATACGTCACTTTTCAAAGTCCCATGGTCACCTAGTATCCTTCCCTTGTTAGATGCGGACAGAACAGTCCACCGTCACCCCAACTGGACGAACGACGGATGAATGAGCTTAGAGCCCTTGAAACCACCCGCCAGTAGGGACCTGACGGGTCACGACCCAGAGGCCAAAACTCGCAGAGGGCGACGCGCGGCGCCAGCTCCTGGGTCAGAGCCATGCACTCATCCTTCCTATTGGTCTGGTGGACATAGTCACAATGTGTAGCGCCTCGAGAGTTCGGTGCGCCGAGTTCTCATCTTCACCCACGAGGATCTTGACCTCCATTCCGAAACAGCTGTTCGCGTGCTACCGCACCCTGTGCTCGTCCGAGGGAGTATCGACATGGGACCTGCGCAACCCGTCCAAGTGCTCGTTGATCCTGACGCACAAGGGTCTACATGTTTCCCCCATATACTCCTCTCCGCACTCTGTACATCTGATCAGGTACACCAAACCAAACTTTAGACAGTCGGCAGCCTTCTCTAAAGGACAAACAACACACGATGGTGTTGTGTATAGAAGGTCATGCAATACAAACTGGAGTGACAGCATTTACCCAAGTGAGAGAAGGGCTCAGAAGTTCGAGTGCTTCGTGGACACTAAAAGATCAAAGATGCAGTCGCATGGGCCGAGTCGTCGAAAATTAGGTGGGCCTGCCATGTAATACGTCTCGCAGACACCCTCTGGACGGAAGTCGTCAACGAGTAGATTGCAGGATGTCAAGAGAATACCAGGGCGCTCATCAACGCGTTGGTCGGACTTGTTCGTAAAAGCCCTGAACGAATGGTACGCGGCTCTTCCCGTCCCTTGAACGAGAAGGATCCATTGGACCACTCTGGGGCCCGACAGGGACGAATGAAGAAGTTGCTCGCGCTCACTCGATCAACTAGATGATCAAGGGGACGACAGGTGATACTGTGTGATCTGAAGCTTCATGAGGTGGAGGTTTATAAGGATCTCGCTCGTTCAGGTGTCGAAAATTTTTTCGAGCCATGACATTTTGCTAAAATCGACGAAAAATTAACCTGTCCTGGTTGATCTGGAGACTGCCCTAGAAAAGCTTTAGTGTAGAACAGTCAACATTCAAAACTTCATAAGATTTATTATTATCATATCAGGTCTCCTTCAGCAAATAAAGCTGCGCGCAACTCTTCACATTGCCGAGGTCATACCTAAAGAACCAGTTTATTAAGAGATACAAAAACCACCTAAAAAGTTATGAGACAATCGTCTCGTAAGACCAAAACAAAGTAAGACCCCTCATTCAAAACGATGCCACAGTACGACCTGTTTGATACTGGAACCTCAAGCTTGGATCTGGGCGGAGGTACACACTCTTACCTGAGCACCAGGGGTATGCGTAACTACGACTTACGACTTACGATTGACGGCTATTTTTGTGAAATTTTATACGATTTACGACATTTTGGGTCGTAAACCGTAAACTTTCGTAAATCTTTGATCAACAATCAACTGGCGACCAAATTTGTGTGGACTCAGTTATGAAGATGTGCAATCTCTAATAGTCCCCCTTATAGGTTATTCCCACTTCTCTTTAGAGTTGATTTTTGATGATTTGATGTGCTACTGTGTTAGGCCGGCAGCAGAGTCTTGCGGGTGGCAGCAGAGTCTTGCGGGACCCGCCATGACAAGGGCGGGTGGTGCGGCGCCACAAGGATTGCTGTACGCAACACTGCGTACTTTTGCCGGTAGTTGCTTCTAAGAATGTCAGAGATGTAGTAAGCAAAACGCTTTTTGTTTTGTGAAGAAGCGTTTTCTAAGCTAAGTTAGGAGTTCTTGAATGTGAGCCCCGAAATCTAATAGAACGCTCCATTTAACTCAACAGTTCTGTACAATTTTGCGCTTGCTCTCACTTTGGTCGTTCTACCTCCACTAAAAGCTCCTCGGTTGACAAGCACTCGAAGACAGTATGGTAGCCCCTGTGATAACAGCGTTCCCTCCGATGCCTTGTTGAGTCTAGGAGGTCTGTCCGATGCAGTTCTAGCTCATACTAAAAAGAACGGTCTGCTTTGTTGTTGCATTCCTGTGCAAGGGTTCTCCCTAAACCTTACACGGCTAACTTGTGGCTGGAAGGCGACGAAGATTTGCAGTGCAATTAAGGTTACCTAATATCGTGCTAAGGTTTTTTGCGTTACGTTTTGAGTGCAGGATTCCACACGCCTCCATTTGTCGACACGAACGGTGACTGCATTGTTGGTTGTCAAGCTCCTTTATAGACAGAAATTATGCACCAACCTATTATATTCCTAGCATGTAGATTCGTTAAGAAAAATGTCCTCAAATAGATGAGCCATAATCGACAACCATCTATCGCGCCCGCCGGCGGGTCCTACCCGCAGCGCCTGGTGCTGCGGGTGAGAGCCGCCGTGAACTGCGGCAGCCCTCGGGGACCTTTGCGTGTGGCGGCTCCGCGACAACTCGTCCGCGCCGCGGCTTCCACCACAGTGGCAGCGTGGGTTCCACTGCGGCGGGAGCGATATGAACGAGTTCTCGGGGTGCTGCCGCGAGACTCTGTAGAGGCCCTTAGACAATAACGTCCTGCTCACACGGTCCTCGAATCCGAGTTTTCTCTTCGCTAACTGTTCCATTTCTATAGCATTGTAGAGGGTGCCGTGTAGAACTGGACAGATTCAAGAGGAGAAAGAGAAACAAGTGCAATACAGTACCGCCGCTAAACATTCAACCAGTTGACGTTTGCGACATAAACGCGTTTTTTGCGTCGCGTCATGATAACTTCTTTCAAAATAAAAATTTCCTAGCAAAAATTTGCAGCGATCCTTGTCATAGTACGTTCTATCATATGGCATGTGATCTCCATTTAGGGTCGGGTGCAAGCCTGAAAGGCAAAAGCGAAATTAGGGGCCACTTAATTGGGTTGACCTGACGGCCATGCGGCGCTGCGTCTCAGTTAATTGGGCCCACAGGCAAAACGGGTCTCTTTCAGTCAATTTTTAAAATTCTTGATTGTTTTTAAATTTTGTTTTCTCAATGTTCTTAAGATTCGTCTCCCTACGACAATTCATTTGATACCCAATTCGATAGGAAGATATTAATTTTGAACCTGGTGATGTTCCACAACCGTAATTTTCTTTTGTTTCAGTGAAGAAATTATCAACCTTTTAGTGGCCATTGAAGTCTGTTATTCATTCTCTTCGCAGGCAAAGAAGAGCACATATCACATACGCACTTGCAGTTCATTTTATCCGCTTCCCGGCCAGCTGCCAACTTTCGAATTCGCAGACAGTCAAGCTTCCGTGAGCAGTATACTCTGCTAGCAATTTCAGACCCGGATATCTATTCTTCAACATAGTGATATAAGGCAAAAGCGCGCCAGCTTGTAGTGCACAAAGCGGAGACAATGGGTAGGAGGCACCAAAGTGCCAGGTGATCATGTGGCCGGAATTCGACATTTCAAAGTGACACCTTCCTCTAAGAATGTGTACAACCTTCGACAGCTTTTGTCGCTGTGACTTCGCGGATTAAACCCTGGCATGCTGAACACTGAAATGCCGTGATTTTTCACTTAAAATCTTCAACCATTCGCGACCCTGTCCATTTGTTACAGCAGTTTGAGAGTCGCAGTGGTCGTACTGTGCCGCTATTGCGCTGACCTGACAGAAACATTGCGACCGCCTGGCTGTCCAGCGATTCTCTCTTTGCTCTTTTTTACAGTTATGCACCCATTCGATTGTATTCAATCTATGATCATTGCAATCAACTTTGATAAGGTTTTATTTCTGCGCTTGTTGCGACTCTTACCACTCGAAATTACAAGCACAATTGAATTGTTTAAGCCATCTACATCGATTTCTACCTCGTGTGTATGAGTGTCAACATTAAGTTCGATAGGTGATTTGAAAATGACCTGACGTTGGCAAGAAAGCTTAGCCGTTTTGCTCCCACAGCAACGGGCTGAAAGACTAATACGCTTGTTGAGTATTGCCACTGTATCAAGGCAGAAATGTGTATCATGATATGTGCTTCACAACGGATTTCGGTATTCAATTTTTAACATGGAATTGGACGGACTCTGTTTCCGTTTTGCAATAACCTCTACAAATCATGTTGTACTTATTGATACCTTGCTGCACTAAGCGCTTAGGTAAATGTCTAATATTGATTTTAGAAATGAAGTGGACAAAATGCTTTAATTGAAATTATTTAATTTATAATGCGAAAAACTAATCATAGCCTTGTAGCAACGAGCATCCGGTTATCCTAGGTGCGTGGCACCGTATTCGGAGAAGTTATCGGCTGCCGAGCTCATTCCGAATCGAGGCTTTTGGTTCAGATCCGCCTGGGCCAACTATCATTCCATTCTTCCGAGCCCGATGAATTGACATCGGGCTTACCCGAGAAGGATAAAATATTGACTTTTCCAAAGGCTGGCTTCCAAAAAATTTTTGTGCAAAACAAATGCGCTTTGAAACTGCCTCCATGGTAGAAGAAGAACCGTAAAAGCAAATTGTGTGACGAATTCCAGGCACGATTCATTCATACCCTTCTTTATTTTCTGTCCTTTAATCTGTGTTGGAAAGTAGTTTCAACGGCTATTACTGAATAGAATTGAGCCTACCTCAGCAGCAAGCAAAAGCAGTACGTGAAGATAGTGCTTGATTATGAAAGATATGGCATATTTAGAGGAAACACCTCTAAACCTCTTATAGAGCCTAACATCAATTTAACCGTTGAAGACCCTTTACTCATTTTCGTCAGAACACAAAGCAGTAAGAAAGCAACCTGAGATGTCAAGAAACAGTCCATAACAGGGAAGCTTACAGAGAAATTTAGAGCTTATCGCAAGAAGATACCTCACTGTCGTTTCAAAATATTTCAATGTTTATGAAATCTGTGCGATTTAGGCGGTCCGCAACTCACAAACATAAACTTTGCTGCGTAAGGGCTTATAAGGACGACAGGAATAAAACCTTATCAAAGTTGATTGCAAGGATCATAGATTGAATACAATCGAATGGGTTCATCACCTGTATCACCTGTATCACCTGTCGTCCCGTTGATCATCGACTTGCTCGAGCGGGCGCCAGCAGCGTCTCCATTCGTCCCTGTCGTGTGCCATAGTGGTCCAATGGATCTTCCTCGCTCGAGGGACACGAAGAGCGTCATATCGGTCGTTCAGGGCTTTCACGAAGAAGTCCGACCAACGCGTTGGTGGGCGTCCTGGTGTTCTTTTGACATCCCGCGGAATCCAGTCTGTGACGGCTCTCGTCCAGCGGGTGTCTGCGAATCGCATTACGTGGCCGGCCCACCTAATTTTCGACGACTTGGCCCATGCGACAGCGTCTCTGATCTTCGAACGTCGGCGAAGCTCGGAACTCCGGAGGCCTTCTCTCACTTGCGTGAGTCGTGTCACTCCGAGCATCGTCCTCTCGATTCCACGCTGCGCGACGCTGATGGCGTGTTCGTCCTGCTCTCGTATAGCCCAGGTCTCTGAGGCGTATGTTAGAGCAGGAAGAACAGTGGAGTCGAATAGGCGGGCACGGAGTCGGACGTTCTTCGTTTTCTTCACGACTTCTTCGACGCTCTTGAAAGCTCCCCAAGCCGCTCGTTTCCTCCTGCTCAGCTCTGGTGCTAGGTCGTTGTCCATGTTGACATCGCGACCCAGATACAGTACCGGACATGCCGCTGCGTCCAACAAGCGCAAGCGGCGCAAAAGATGAGAAGCGGCGCAAAAGGGCGCCGGAGAGCGCCGTTTTCCGCTCGCCACGCGCCGCGTCTGAGGCAAGTCGCGTTAGTGCGCGGCGTCCTCAACTTCTGGACGTTAGACTGAATGAATGAGCTTATCCATGCGTTCGGACGAGCATGGCCTACTTTTTCGAACTAACTTCCGGCATGGCGCGCGCTCTGAACAATGCATGTAGGCCGGCAGAATCAATCGAGTGGGCGCGACCGCTCGCAGAGTGACGTTAGGCTGATGGTCTGATGGAAGGAGCTCATCCATGCGTTCGGACGAGCATGGTCTACTGTTTGGAACTAACTGCCGGCATGGCGCGCGCTCTGAACAATGCATATAGGCCCGGCAGAATCAATCGAGTGGGAGCGACAACCTGTAGAGCGAGCGACAGCTTGAACAGTGAGCGCATGGGGAGTTTTATCAGAAATCCTTAGCCGCTCTGCTCAGGAGCTGCTCTAGGACTCTCCAGCTTGCATCTGGAGTGCGCCGTGAACAATACATATAGAATCGAACCTATCAATCGAGTGGGCGCGAAAGCTTGTAGAGTGAGAGTTTGAGGAGTTTTATCAGAAATCCCTAGCCGTCCTACTCAAAAACTGCTCTAGGACTGTCCAGCTTGCATCTGGAGTGCGCCGCGAACAATACATATAGAATCGAACCTATCAATCGAGTGGGCGCGACGCTCGCAAATTGCACGCGCGGGCGTGTTTGGGGCCCGATAACTCTGTCATTTGTGAACCCTTTCGGCTGCAGCTTGTGGGTTTTGTAGACAGTAAAAAGCTCTAGCAGCTCTACAAAGCACAGCGACGCAGCCTTAGAACTGACAAAGTTACGGTGGTGCAAAGATGCAGGCCAGGCTTGTACAACCAATTTTTTTCGATTTCAGGCGATCACTGCGGGGCGAGGCGATGAGCTGACGGCCTACAAATGCGTAGGCTAACAGATAACTTAACGTACTTTACAAGAAGGCGCTTACAGCTCTCCAGCTGCCTACCTGCCTTAGTTACAGCTGCCGCATTAGAGCGGCGGACGGCAGCAGTAAAGATTCTTCCGTCCTTACTCCTTCCAGTTTTGAGTTTTCGGCACTCGCAATGACACCATTCTTTTCAACTCGATGAGCTCTATCGAACGGAGTCAATCTCGGCCAGTTTTGGAAAAATCGATTTTTTGACAATTTTCATCGGGGTGAAGGCCGCGGCGGAGGGCTGATGACGTCACCGAAAGCCAATATTTCGGAATCTGGCCAAGTTGGACACCGTTCGATAGCGCTTTTGATGGTGAATGGAACGTTTTTACGTAGAGTGGCGAGAACTGTGATGTGAGCGAGTAAGAGCGAGGAGAGCATGGCCATTGTTGTGCTAAATTGTGCGCGCGGCGTCTTCTGAGCGCGATAGCACTGTAAAGTGTAAACCTTTCCGGTTGCAGCTTGTTGGTTTTGTAGGCAGCAAAATGTTCTAGTAGTGTGCCAAAACACGATAATGTAGCTTGTGACTGGACAAAGTTACAGCGCTGCGTAAATGCAAGTTAGCCTTGTGTGACACGATTTTTTCCAAATTTAGTCGACCCCTGCGGAAAGACGCGGAGAGCTAGCATCTTACAAATATGCAGACCAGCAGAAAGCTTAAGGCTCTTTACGAAAACGTGCTCTCAACTCCCTAGCTTATTAAATTGCCTTATACCAGCTGCCGTTTTAAAGCGGCGGAGGCAACAGTGAAGCTTCTTCCGCCCTTAATCCTTCCGGTTTTGAGTTTTCGGTACTCGCAATGACACTGTTATCTTCAACTCGATGAGCTCTATCGAACGGAATCAATCTCGGCCAGTGTTGGAAAAATCGATTTTTTGACAATTTCGCGTCAAAGAAGAGGGCGCCGCTCTAGGTCGCGGCAGAGAGTGATGACATCGAAAATCGATATTTCCGAACCGAGCCAAATTGGTTAAGATTCGATAGAGCTTTTCGTGCTGAATTGAACAGTGCTGCTACGAATGGCGAATACCGTAATCTGGGCGAGTAAGAGCAGGGAGAACATCGACCGTTATTATGCTAAATTGCACATGCGGGCGTGTTCAGAGCGCAGTAGCTCGGTCAGGTTCGAGTCGTTTCGGCTGCAGCTCGTGGGTCTTATAGGCAGTAGAATGTTCTAGTGGCATGCCAAAAGACAGTAATGTAGCTTACGATAGGACAAAGTTACAGCGCTGCGAAAATGCAGGTTAGCCTTGTGTGACACGATTTTTTTCCAAATTCCGTCGACCCCTGCGGAAAGACGCGGAGAGCTAGCATCTTACAAATATGCAGACCAGCAGAACGCTTAAGGTTCTTTACGAAAACGTGCTCACAGCTCCCTGGCTTATTAAATTGCCTTAGTACCAGCTGCCGTTTTAGGGCGGCGGACTTAGCGGTTGAAGTTTCCTGCCCTCTTACTCACCCATATTTGGGTTTTCGATACCACGAGTAACACCATTAGCTTCACCGCGAAAAGCTCTATCGAATGGTAACCAATTTGACCCCGAAAAATCGATTTTCGATGACGTCATCGTCCCTCTGCCGCAGCCTTGAGTGGCCTTGTCCTCGTTGCGAAACCGCCAAAAAATCGTTTTTTCCAAAATCGGTCGTAATTGACACCATTCGATAGCGCTTTTCCTGCTGAACAGAAAGGTACCATTGCGAGTGTTGAAAACTCAAAATCTTGGCGAGTAAGAGCGTAAGAACCTCTAACCGCTATCTTCCGACGCTTTAAACTGGCAGCTGTGACTAAGAAAGTTTAGGCAGCTGAGGCGTTCTGAGCACGTCATCGTTAGGTATCTTAAGCGTCCTGTTAGCCCACGCATTTTAAGCGCGTTAGCTAGCTGCGTCTTCCCGCAGTGGTTCATCGCAATCGGAAAAAATGCGTCACACAACCCGCATCTGCATCTTCGCATCTCTGTAACATTGCCTCTTCTTAAGAGGCGGTGGTCCGATCCCGTGTAGAACTTGGGGACAACGGAGACATCGGTCAGGCAATACTTGCGATTGAAGATGATGTGGTCGATCTCGTTGTGGAACTGGCCACCGGGGGATTCCCAGTATAATAACTAAGAGCGCCCACTGTGTTCGACAGTGTAGCGGGTGAACGCCCGGTGTTATTACTTGTAATTTCATTTTATTTATGCAGTGTAAGTTTACGGACAAAACGCTTAGTCCTCGCATTAGTTTATTACAATTTCATACATAAATATTAGGTGCAATGACATCAAAAGTAAAGAGGGCAGGTGTCAGCCTGACGGCCGAGCACCACCGAGCCCACACACCACTGTCAACCCTGGCGTTTTCCTGTACTCTCTGGGTTGCGGGGGCTCTAAGTGATGGCTTAATGGGGGTCCCGATAGCCAGTGGGCAAACTCCCGCACGGGTAGTTTTAATGGGGCCCAATGGCGTCGGGTAAGACAAGGCTAGGCGTTACCGGGTGACCTAATCAATCTCCGTGGATTGGCTATCCTTCTCTTCTACAGTAGCCTACGTCCCATCTCCCTACATGCTTTCATCCCCTTACAATTTCCTTACATCCACGGCGGCGAAAGAGACCCCGTCCCCGGGTCCTAGGTTATACGGGATGGGATGAGCGGTTGATAGGGCTAATCCAATGAGAGAGAGATCAGCGTTGTTTCGATATGTAGAAGGTCATCGCAGTTGAGTTGTGGTGAAGGTGAAAAGGTGTTGAGTCTTCCTGAGTGGCTGTAAGTATAAGTGAGAGCTGTTGCAAGGAACAAAAATACAAAACTAAAAAAACTCACAAACAGTGGTGTTATGTGTGATACCGTAAATAAGAAAGGGAATGGAGATATTGAGGTATTGATGAAAGGAATAATTAGTTTCGCGTAGACTAGTTTTTGTTTCAAATAATATTGTTGTCTTGGAGTTTCGACTGCCATTACCCTTGTCTGTCACAGTTGCATGTGCATAGTATCACGTGTTCCAATAAACATAAAGGTAAAGGAATATCACACAGTATTAGTACGAGACCGAGTAGTGAGATTTATCATGGCGTCACTGTGCGCGCATTAGAGACGTAAATAATGCACTCAGATCAAAGTCAATGTAGCCCAAGATTAAAGACAGTAACTCATTAAAAAACGACAGTTGTCAAAATACGTACATTTGTTAGACACGGTGTCCTTATCGTCGCATGTGAAGAAAATTTAAGGAACTAGTTTCAGTTATATTACACAAAAGGTAGAGTTAAGTAGCAGATGGAGGCCAAAACATCGGGCTTCGAAGTAAAAGCACTCGTGGTCCGTATAGCTAGAAGTGATGAAGGCTACGAGAAGGAATCCAAAACACTACTCGATATGCATATGCAACTTTCCGGATCACAAAACAGCCAACCAGGTGGTGATTTGTTCTTCCCCTGGTGTTGGGATCATGGAACAGGAGCTGGGTTACTTGTTGTTATAGTTGAAACAACTCCTGGTTGATGTAGAGCTGCTTTTCTCTTCTAGTTGTATAAAAGTAGTGAGGTTTGGATTTGTTGCAAACGTAAAGCCTTGTTTTTGTATATGAAACATGGACACGAGTTCTCTGACTAAATGCAAGGACTGACAGTTTGTCGCATTGGTTTTGTGCTCGAATAGATACTTAACTGCTAATTTATTATGTAATTTGTGAAGCTGTTCCATGAAGGTAGTGTGCACTAGAACGAAGGTGACGCTATGTCCGTGATGTACCGTTATAAGAGCGTTTTGCGCTCCTATGTTTATCGATCGCTTCCAACTACAAGTTTAAATGTCGTTAGTCTGTGACTGATTACTTGAGTATTTTAGAGCTGTGCTTAATTGCGTGAAATCGCGTTGCGCAGTGACGGCACGATTTTGTAACGTAGAAAATTTGCAGAAAGTCGTAAAAAATAGAGAAGAAAGAGAAAATTAGGTTTCGAAGTCCGCAAAAGAGTTCGGGTTTGTGGCTAGAAGAAACTTTGTAGCTATTTTCCGTCAGAGTTATACAATTTTACCCTGTTCATGTGGACCGTGCGTTCTCAATGTCCATCGAGAATGGTGATATTCGGACGATCTATGTCCACAATGACAAAGGGACCTTGAAAACGAGATGCTATTTTGTTTCCATTGTCTTGCCGTACCAAAACTTGTTGACCTATTTGCAAATTTGAGGGTTGTGTGCGGTTTCTCAAATCGTAGTGACGTTTTTGTTCTTGCTGTGCTATCTCCAAATTTGCTTGAGTTGTTTTCCAAATAGCACGAAGAATTGGGGTCAGTTGATTTGCATAGTCTGTTTCTGATGAAAATTTGCGATCAGGTAGTTCCAAGGAATTACGGAAAATGTTGAAGGGCTCGTAACCATGAATCACAGTGTACGGAGAGTGCTTAGTGGTGGAGTTGTCTGCGCAATTATATGCATGAATAGCTAAGAACATAACATTGTCCCATTCATCGTTACGTGTAGCTATGGCCATGGATATAAGTTCTTCAATGGTGCGATTTGCGCGCTCGACTTGTCCGTTACTTTCATCATGATACGGACTGCTAGTTTTATGAGCGATTTTAAGGTTTTTAAGAGTAGAACGGAAAATGTCACTTATGAAATTTGTGCCTTGATCGGTTACCAAGAGCGCTGGCGGTCCGAAACGAGACACGAAGCGATTCATGAATGTATTTATTGTTGTAAGCGCCTTTTGGTCTGGCATGGGTTCAGCTACTATATATTTCGAGAATGCATCGACAAAAACAATTATGAACTTGTTACCATCCAGGGTTTGAGGTAGTGGTCCAATCACGTCTGAGTGGACTCTTTCCCAAGGACGTACTGGCAGGTCAAAATTGCATAACGGTTCGTTGATTCGATATGCGTTGGGGTCTTTACGTTTCTGACATTGGGGGCACTGTGATACCACGGCGGTTACATCGTGGGTCATTTTATTCCATATAGCAATTTTCGAAACAGCAGTAAGGGTCTTTCTGACGCCAAGGTGGGCCATTCCCATTTGGGATGAGTGAATTTGTTTGATCAGAGTAGTTCTAAGGCTGGAGCTATCGGGCAAGACTATAACAGGATCTGGGTTTATTTTCATGGCGACATAGTACAGTATATTATTAGCGATGAAATAATTGGAAAATGCGGGGTTATTTGGGTTCGCCTGAAGACTTTCTCTAATGAGAGGTGTGCGGGAACAGTTTTGTTGTTCTTCGCATACTTTATCTAAGGTAAATAGTTGGGATGTGACCGCGTTGATTACTATATTCGTGTGGTTAATGGGAGGGTGTCTAGAAAGTGCGTCACAAACCATGTTGCTTTTACCGGGCCGATAAGTTATCGTGATATCATATTCCTGTATCGCGATTTGGTATTTGGCGAGTCGACTAGTAGGATCTCTCATGTGAAGAAGAGATTTTAATGGTCTGTTATTACAATTGTTTCGCACCGTCAATGTAAGGTCGAAATTTTTGAACAGCGAAAACAAGTCCAAGTGCTGTGTTAATCAGCACTTTCTTTCTTACCAAAAGGAAGAAGAAATGGAGAAAAAATAAGATGGCAACAAAAATTTGAGAAGATGAAAAAAATTTATATGTAAAGATCACGTTTCCTTTGTCCTTTGTGAAGACTGAGTTGATGCTGGATGTATCGATTGGCAAGATGTCACAGTAAGTTGGTTTTATAGTTGGTACTATTGTACCTCTAAAATTTATTGAAGACGAAACGAAAAGTGAGACTCCGATATGTAGAATGTTGGAGAGTAGATTGTGAAATGAGAGAACGGTAGAGATAGACAACTAGTATTTATCGTGCTTTGCTTGCTCGTTTTTTATTATTCTTAAACTGTATATTTCATCGCCTTACTTCAAAATGAATTTTGGTGTGCGCTTAATTAACAAATACGACCACAGTACATTTATTAGTAGTACTTTACCGCGAGGGTGGCGTAGCCTGGCCAGGACTCATCGTAACACTGCTCAAATACCGGATTAGAGGGGTTTTTCTCCCTGTCACACAAATGAACGGAATATATAAACTTTTTTCCTCGCGGAATAGAGGTCGAGCAGCGGTGTGACATTGGCGCTCTCTTTTCTGTAAGAGAAAAGGAACAATAGATCGCAAAAATGGAAAAACGTGGCGGCATAGTATTCAAATCAGGGGACACGAGAGCATTTTGAGCATAAGCAGAAATTTATGAGGTTAGGACAACTTGCTGTGAGATTCAATTCTTGCAAAGTGAACGCCTTTTTTAGATACTGTTACTTCACTAAGTAACAGTATGAAAAAATTATAAGAAAATATTCTTATGGCTATTTTTTTTATTAAATTGTGTCGGGCGCATACGCAGTGACACTAAAAGGAAGTGTAAAAAAAACTCATGCAGCATTAACATCTTTTTTTTTAATTAGAGAGAATACAAATAGAGTGGTGGAAGAAAGGACGAGGAAACCGATCAAAAAATAGGCAAAATAAACTAATGCGAGCCGGAACCTCCATATAATAACTCCGAGCGCCCACTGTGTTCGACAGTGTAGCGGGTGAACGCCCGGTGTTATTACTTGTAATTTCATTTTATTTATGCAGTGTAAGTTTACGGACAAAACGCTTAGTCCTCGCATTAGTTTATTACAATTTCATACATAAATATTAGGTGCAATGACATCAAAAGTAAAGAGGGCAGGTGTCAGCCTGACGGCCGAGCACCACCGAGCCCACACACCACTGTCAACCCGGGAGGGCGTTTTCCTGTACTCTCTGGGTTGCGGGGGCTCTAAGTGATGGCTTAATGGGGGTCCCGATAGCCAGTGGGCAAACTCCCGCACGGGTAGTTTTAATGGGGCCCAATGGCGTCGGGTAAGACAAGGCTAGGCGTTACCGGGTGACCTAATCAATCTCCTGGATTGGCTATCCTTCTCTTCTACAGTAGCCTACGTCCCATCTCCCTACATGCTTTCATCCTCTTACAATTTCCTTACACCAGGTCCATCGTAGGGAGGGACGCTTCTGGAACTGCGAGTTTCCATGGATGGTCTTGGTCGACATGATAAACTCAGACAGCCTTTCACCTTGCTCGTTCCACTCCAAACCGTGGGTTCCGATGTGAAGTTCTTCCGGCGACCTTCGTGGCCCGATCTTGGAAGTCGCCGACGATCACCTTGTAGAAGGTGTGATCTTCCTTATAGAACTTCTCCAGCTCCACGTAGAAGGCCTCGACGTCTTCGTCGTCGTAGTCGGATGTTGGGGCATACGCGACGAACACAGTCAAGGCTGGCACGGAGCCACATCGCTTCAGTCGCAGACGCCCGATTCGGCTTGTCAGAGACTCGTACGAATCGATGTTCATGACCAAGTGCGTGTTGACGAGGACACCAACGCCGCCTACTCCCCTGCTGTCGCATGTTCCGAGGAACAGTTCTTCTCCGGAGTCGTAAGCGGCGTGTAGGGGGTAGTGTCTTCTCGTCTCGGTCAGTCCGATGACGTCGTACTTGATCTTCCTAGCTTGCATCATCAGGTCCTCGACGGATGCTTCCTACGCAAGCGTGCGGGCGTTGTAAGTACAGATCGTCATCCTAGTCCTTCTCAGTTTGCGCAGCCTGGTTAGGCCCTGAGATTTTAGCAGCCTCTCCGTACTCGTCCTTCCCATCGCTGCAGAAATGGGGGCTCTTTCGGGGTCAGGGGAATGAGGCCCTTTAGTGCTGCTGTGTTTGACTGGAATACAACACGGGTAGCTAGTCAGGCTCTGTCGTGCGGGCGAAGAACTCCGGGCAGCCAGCCAGACTGCCCGAAGGGACGGGGCGAGACTTAAGGCGGCCTCGAATCGCCTTACATGTACTCCCAGTCTACCGAGTGCAAGCTTTTGGCCGAGCCGACACAGTTACAATCCGCACAGTCACGGACACATCCACGCACACCGTGCACGAACATGCCGCTCCCACGCACAAGGAACGCATCGACCCGACACAGCAGGAGCAAGGAGTCCATCCCCTGCATCCCACCTGCGTCTCTGGGCAGTACACGGTCGCATTTGGTTCGCGTTTAATTCCCCTATCCACCACCCGGGGACGCGCCACGTGGCCCTGCGACAAGCGGCCCGAGATCCCTCTTAATAAGAGAGCCCGAAGGCTCTCTATCGAGGGAGATCCGTGGAATGGGTTCATAACTGTAAAAAAGAGCAAGAAGAGAATCGCTGGACAGCCAGGCGGTCGCAGTATTTCTAGAGGGCATGTCAGGTCAGTGGCACAGTACGGCCACTGCGGCTCACGGCACAGTACGGCCACTGCGGCTCTCGAACTGCTGCAACAAATGGACAGGGTCGCGACTAGTTGAAGATTTTAAGTGAAAAAACACGGCATTTCAGTGTTCAGCATGCCAGGGTTTAATCCGCGAAGTCACAGCGACAAGCGCTGTCGAACGCTGTTCACTTTCTTAGAGGAAGGTGTCACTTTGAAATGTCGAAATTCGGCCACCTGATCACCTGGCAATTTGGTGCCTCCTCCCCAGTGTCTCCGCTTTGTGCACTACAAGCTGGCGAGCTTTCGCCCTATATCTATATGTTGAAGCACAGATATCCAGGTCTGAAATTGCAGAGTGTACTGCTCACGCAAGGCTTGACTGTTTGCGAATTCGAAAGTTGGCGCTGGCCGGGAAGCGGATAAAATGAACTGTAAGTGCGTATGTCTTATGTGCTCTTTGCCTGCGAAGAGAATGAATGACAGACTTCAATGGTCACTAAAAGGTTGATAATTTCTTCGCTGTAATAAATGAAAATGACGTTCTGAAACATCACCAGGTTCGAAATGGATATCTTTCTATCGAATCAGGTATCGTAAGGAGACGAACCCTAAAAACATTGAGAAAACGAAATTTAAGAACAATCAAGAATTTTAAAAATTGACTGAAGGAAACCCGTTTTGCCTGCGGGCCCATTTAACTGAGACGCAGCGACGCATGCCGGTCAGGTCAACCCAATTAAGTGGCCACTAATTTCGCTTTTGCTTTTCAGGCTTGCTCCCATTCCTAAATGGAGATCACATGCCATATGATAGAACGTACTATGACAAGGATCGCTGCAAATTTTTGCTAGGAGATTTTTATTTTGAAAGAAGTTATCATGATGCGACGCAAAAAACGTGTTTTTGCGTCGCATCATGATAACTGTATCTGTACAATATCGAAAATCTCATGTCTAGGAGACTGGTGAAGCAGGGCTCCTCCGTTTCTGGTCCAGAGCTGGCAAGGCACATTGCATCCCTACTGCCGAAGGTTGTTCCATTTCAGCCCATAAAAGGACACTGGAAGCGGTTTCGTAGAGGAGAGACAAGTATTCTAGCTCCACGTCCTGTTTGGTAATAACGTCGAGTCAGTCTGTTTGTGACAGATACATACTAATCCAACCGAATAGAATTGATGTAAATCCACGACCGAACAGCTTTGGTAATTGGAAGCGGGATCTAGGAAGTTGTTACATTCATGTGGAAACGATAAACCACTAATGTCTCGGTATATGTCGTGAGGACGGGCAGCATTGTGAGATGGGAACGCCCATCCAACACACGGCATTAAATGGGCATGTCATTCAGAAAGGGCGTGTACAGTCGGTGCCCTGATCGGCTGGCATATGTTCGGTGGCGTGATTGAGTGGTTATTATTGGCTGGCGCGGTACCACCTATCAATGCTAGCCACCTTCGCGACATGTACCAATGTCTCTATCGGTTTACATCGTGCTTTAAAGGGCTGAGCAAATTGGTATAAAAGTGCGGTAAAATCGAGCGCGTAGCATTTCAAGAAAAGGTCGAACTGGTTTTGACAGTTTCGGTCTCCATTTGCGGCGGCGTGATTGAGTTTATCGTATTCGCCCTATCTAATCTAGGATGCTGCAGGTTCTCGGAGAGGAGACGGAGCTGGCGAAGGGTGGCTCGAGCGAGCGCATGGAGTTATTAAATAGTAAAGAAATATGACAAGTTCTCGAAATTTTACAAGTGCAGGCTTGAGCAGGAAACCGGCGCATTGGTCCGTGGTGAAACGATTTTTCCTTTTTCAGTTTTGACAGCGAATTCTTCGCAGCTGTTTCTGATAATTCCATGACTAATACGCAGACTAAAAATTGGGAGCAAGTTAGGGACTTAATGAATATTCAAACGATGCAAACTTTTTGTTGGAGTGCCATGCGTAGGCTTAAGTATAGCTTTTGAACTTACAGTGTTTTTGACTTTCCTGAAACGTGCTTGGTTTGGTTTGAAAGATGTTTTACTAGCAAGAAGCCGTGAAAAAAGAAATAGTCTGGTAAGAAAACAGTTTAGCTTGAAAATAACTGAAAATAACTGAACTGAAAATAACACAACAGTTAATCAAATATTGAATCACATCGTCATTAACATTAGCAGAAAAGCTTCAGGAAATTCAGTTGTACTACACTACAGTTCAGATAACTCTTACGATTTACGATTTACGATTTACGAAATTTCGAATTTCATTTACGCACACCCCTGCTGAGCACACGAAGGATGCAGAAGGTGAGTTCACCAACATCAACCAACCTGACGGTGGCCGAAGGGCAGCCCTCTTCTCCCAGTGTCTTCCAAGAAAAAGGCGAAACTGCCGCCGGTTGGATGAAATAAGTTGCTGGTAATAATCTCAGTGAGCAGCTTCGCAGCCTTTTCAACGAGAAGCACTATCCGAGCTTCAAAGAAGGCTGGACGTGGAGTTTATGAGCCGGAAACCATGTGGCCTTAGGTGAGCTCCTGCTCGGTACGCGTTTTTGTGGGATGCACTGTAAAACGATGTCCGCGGTTCTCTCTTTTTCGAGATGAGTAGATGAGAACTCGTGCGCTTCTTTTCTTTATGATACGCTCTTCGATTGCCGCAGGAGTTCATTAGTGGAGACGTTTTTGAGGAGCGAAATAGCGGAGTGCAGGTCGTCGTAGGGGCCTGAGCCAGGCACCGCCCTGCCCCATTGTTCTCTCTGGGCGTTGTGCATTTGATATCCTCCCGGCCTGTTGCGGCGTCCGCAATCCTCTTCCCAGCCTTCATGGGCTCCTTCGAAAATCTCTTCGCGTAGCGAATGCGGCGCAGTGCTGCTTTGGTGTCGGCGTAGCATGCTGCGCAACTAAGGATGTGCTATAAGTAGTTGCGGAAATGGTTCCGGTTGAAACTCTCCTCGAAGGCCAACTTATGACAAATGGTTTGGTGTTCCGTTTTCCGGCGCTATCCTTAGGATTAGTCTGACTCCGTCACAGTTCCGTCCTTCCTCTTTTTGCCGATATCGAGCCTTTGGGAAAGTTGGATAAAACTTCTCTTCGCCCCTTTCATATTTGTGCGGGGGGGGGGAATGGAGATTGTTTTTAATAGCACAATTTCAGACATCCGGTACTGAACACAGGTGAAGCACGTTTTGGGTATGTCTCCTATTGCAAAGAAATTATCACAGAAGTGCACCAGGTTAACCTTTAAACATTTTTAATGTCTTCTATACGCGTGGGGCCCAGCGAGATAGGCTGTTCCCAATCCTGAACGCTTCTCATGTTCTATTTTTTTACCTGATACCTTATTTCTACAACCAGGCGAGGAGCATTATAGCTCACTCCTCGGAGATAATTTTGAGCAGAACTCGACAATGAAGTTGCATCCCTTAGAGAGAATTAGACATTCAAATTGTAACCTCTGACGCTAGGGTACCCTAAATGGTGCGCGAGAAAGACGTGCTCAGACTTTCAACGTTTGATTTCTACAAATTTTACATTATAAGCCCTTGCTTGTCTAGTTGTCCTCGTGTGACTTCATAGTATTAGGTTGTCCCATATGTCCCCGCCGTTTTTTTTTCAACGATTCATTGCGGATTTCGCCGGCGGTCTCTTCTTCGCTATACAGCCTTCGAAAGGGAATGATTCGCTCTATCAGAACATGTATTGCTTTTCTTTTTCGTCCTGAATTTTGTCAGTTTTAAGGCCGTTAAAGTGAAAAAGTGAAAAGAGGTCACCGCCACAGTTCCTTCTATCCGCTTAGGTTTGAAATTTTTGCGCAGCTTTTCATAGCATTTGGAAGATAATGTTTTGTACTACAAGAGTACATGTTGGCGCTATTTGCTTATTTCTCCTTTATTGACTTTTAGGTCATCAAATTGGGACATCCGACTTTTCCGTCCGAATTTTTACCGACAGCTCCTGCTCTGCGGTAGGAGTTTTTTGCTTGGTGTTATATGTCTTTCGGAAGAGAATGCCTTGCTCTAAAAGAGTTTGTGTCGCGTTTATTGGCTCATGCTGATCTCTGTCGAATATCAACAAAGTGCCAAAAATGGAAAAATCATCTTCACCAACAACTTCTCACATGTCACCGACGTTGTTCAACAGGCGTCCGGGTTCAGAAGAGGTGTCACCGATGTCGCGCGAGGGTTCCGGATTTAGACGACGTGTTACCAGTGAAGGTGGGACCAGTAATGGGGGACCGGTGAAGGATGGGGTTCCAGTAAGGGGGACCAGTAAAGGGTTGACCAATACAGGAGGGACCAGTGGAGGTGGGACCAGCAATGGGGACCGGTGAGGGGGATCCAGTGAAGGGGGAACCGATGAAGGAGGGGTCCAGTGAAGGGGGACCGGTGAATGAGGGGGGAGGGGTCCAGTGAAGATGGGACCGGTGAGGAAGGGACCAGTAATGGGGACCGGTGAATGGGGGGGGGAGTGGTCCAGTGAAGGGTGGACCGGTGAAGGAGGGGAGGGGTCCAGTGAAGGGGGACCGGAAAAGGGTTGATGAATAAGAGGGGAACGAGTGAGGGTGGGACTAGTGATGGGGAGCGGTGAAGGATAGGATGACCAGCAAAGAGGGGACCAGTAACGGGAGGTCCAGTGAAGGTGAACCGGTAGTAGGGACCGACGAAGGGGGGGGGGGGGACCAGTGAAGGGTGAACCGGAAAAGGGCTGACAATAAAGGGGAACCAGTGATAAGGGATCAGTTAAGGGTGGTCCAGTGAAGGTGATGGACCTGTTTTGCCCTATTCCGCTATACCATTCTATATAGCAAAACCAGTTTTTTGCTGTAATGAATGAGGAAAGGTCTAAAGAGGAGAAGAAGACGTTCGGAGTGTTCTATTCGCCGGCTTTGGGGCGAAGCCCCAACCAGACGGTTGGCGGCCGGCAGGCCGTTGAACGTCTGGTTATTTAATAATCCGTTTATTCGTAATTGTACAACTAAAGGCGAGCTAGCAGGGTGGAGGAACTCAACAAGACTGAGACCGCGAGGGCGGTCCCTCTAGAATACAAAGGAGACGTCTTGTACTTTCTGTTTTCAAGGAAGGAGACACTGTAGGCGAACTGTGAATGCACTATTTTTTATCCGCCTGAGGTCTCGCGGGTGAGAACTCATGAAGAAGTAGCGGCAGCTGGTGCTTGCCGCGACACTCCCGGGCGCAAAACTTTAAAAAGTACCTTGTAATAATGAGTAACGCATAGCAATGGGTATACATTCGGTTATGAAGTCAGATGAGCAAATGAGTAGTGAGTAAGTAAATGAGTGTAGCGGTTAATACGAGGAGTAATGACGCGGAATAATACAAACTTGTTTTTTGTTTATTTTTGTTGCTCCCCGCGGTCGAATGACCCACAAAGACTAGAGCGGCCACGACTGGCTCCGCCACCGATTTTGTTAGTGACAAACGTGTTTGCTGCGTAACTAGACGCGCCTGTACGAGGCTAAAGACACCGACAAAGGCAGGACTAAGTGATGGGGTGATCCTCACCAGCCGTTTATGGACTACCTAGTAGATGTGGGTGACTCGTGACGGAGGCGTGTGCGTGAGGTGTGAATGATGATTCCGCGTTTATAATGTAACAAATACGGAGCATACAATGCGAATATTTAGAAGGACAATTTTTGCCATCTTATGCATGTTCTATGAAATACAGAGTGAGTGGCGTATTACAATGGAATATTGAAAGGAATATCAGTGCTAGCTGACAGCAAAGATACAAAATACTTGGAAAAGGAAAATAGAATAAAGAGAAATATTGTAGGGAACAACTGTGTCAATGTACTGTAAGCCCGTTGCAGAATATGGGCGTGTAGTATGAATGAGTATGGTATTCACTTTGCTCTCCAGTGCTACTAGCTTGGCTGGAAGATCCTGTATGTTATCATTAGGAACAGTTAATTCCACTGACACTCGATTTAAAGGAAGTGCACCGTTTTGGCACGTTATTGGATCCGAACGGACTTGGAGGCTGAGTATGAGGGAGAGCAACAAATAAAGTAATATTCTTGGGAATATGCTGAAGTTGCTAGCC
Organism: Heligmosomoides polygyrus bakeri; assembly: GCA_947359475.1. Taxonomy (NCBI): domain Eukaryota; kingdom Metazoa; phylum Nematoda; class Chromadorea; order Rhabditida; family Heligmosomidae; genus Heligmosomoides; species Heligmosomoides polygyrus. Next base: position 55,024,844 of record OX375866.1, on the reverse strand, counting down.
GTCGTTGGTTCTTCACAGAGCTTCCGTTCTTTGACGTTACAGCGCTTGGCTTTTTGCTTTGCTTTCCTTGAAAGCAAGTTCCGCTGAGGAGGTTGTAACATGTTATCTAAGTCAGGCGCCTTCTTAATTTCTTGAAGGCCACTCGTCCCTCGAATCTCGTGAGCATTCATCTTCGATACGACACCTTTTACTAGATGTGGAGTGTGTCCTGAAGGCGAGCTTTTGGTTGGAACGGGTGTTTGCTGTTATTCGTGTTGAACGTTGCCCTCCTTTGGTTGAAAACGTGGAAAGTGTTTTCGCTGAATTGGGAGCGTTTTGTCATGAGCCTTCTTTCTTACATCAACAGGCTGCGGATACGCTACCACAGAGAGGTGAGAATGCCAAGTATTTTCTTTTGCTGTATTCGAGGATCCGAACAAGACTGGTCCGAAAATGGTGTTTTGTGCAAGCAGACCTGATGGTAGTCTTATGGGCGGGTGGTCCAACATCACGATTTGGTCGTATGATTCAACTCCAATCAGAATTCGCGGTTTTACGAGTTCCCCGTTTGTAGTGGTATTCGACAAGAAAATGCTCTTATCTCTCAGAAACTGCACGTCTGAACTTGTCAGTGTGGGTGCTGGAAAAGCATTTGTGAGCACTGGTTTGGTGCTAAGCGGGAGTGAAGTGGTATCTCCGAACCGTGTTCTGAAAACAGCAGATGTCTTTTGAGTCAAATACGTCTCACTGCTTCCCCCAATGCCATACATTGTGGATTGATATGGCTCGCATAGTTGAAGTCCCAGTGTGCTGGCGAGGTTGGCTTCAATTAGGTTGCACTGTGCACTCAAGTCTAGGAAAACCAGCACGTTTTCAAACGTGTTGGTGTGATTGTTTCTTATTTGTGCCTCTGCAGTCATAAGAATAAGTTCTTTTCCTGTGATCTTGTCGTTTGTTGTATTTGAGAAACTTGCTACTGTATATGCATTATGCTCCTGTGGGGCAGATTGCAGGCTTTTATTCACCACATTATAGTTGGATTGGCTGCGAGAGGTGTTAACTTCAGTTGACTCGGTATTCGTGTTTTGGCTGGCAGAAAAACGATGACTATTTTCTAGTATATTACCACCTTCCCGAGGCTGTCGGACGTCCTCCTTTATACATAGTGTGACATCGTGATCTCCCTTGCATTTTGGGCAACATTCGAAGGCGCAGTCACGGCTTCTGTGGTCCAGTGCGAAGCATTCCAACACACTGGCTGACCCCTCAGTGCGTTTCTGCGATCGATTGCAGCCTGGACTGTGCGGTATTCCTTGGTCTGGTGGTTGGATCTGTGGCAAAACAGGCATTGTTCCGCCACAGACGGTTTCGGGCGTCGTGAGGGTTCGGTATTGTTTACTTCCTCGCCGAGCTCTTCCAGCAGTTTGCCTACGGTTAATTGTGAACTATCTGTTTCCCTTTTCATGCAGTCCTTTATAATTTCATAGGGAAATTTTGCTAGAATAGTGTCTATCCATAACGGATCGTGTCTTTTCCTTACGTCGTATCCTGTGGCGACCATTTGGAAGACAAGATCATTGACCTTTTCGAGAGTTTCGACACATTTTTCGCCCCCTGTGTTGACAGCTGGTAGCGCCAGTAGGCGCTGTACGATCTGTGATCTGTTGTTCCCTTTGTTTCCGTATTTTTTGTTTAGGGCATCCACAATCAGGCTGTAATTGGAAGCCTTCATTGGGATGCTTTTGATGGCATTTTGTGCCTTTCCGCGTATTGCGTCCTTAAAGTAAAGAATTTTCTCCAATTCTTCTAATTGTGCATTTTGATCGACTATGAGGGAATATGCGTCCCAGAACTCATCCCATGAATCGCTTTCTCCGTCCAAATGAGGTAGTTTAATTTGCGGGTACTTGATCTTCAATGCCGGCGATAGCACCATCTGTTCTGGGTCTTGCTCATGTGGTTCAAGACCCGAGTGTTGTCATATGCTGCTGCGTCGGCGGTCGGTTACTTTGAAGTAGACCACATGGATCGATATCTTCATATGCATCCCCACTGTCGAGGTCTCCTATGCTTTCGGGACTGTTTCGGACCAGTGGGGTACGAGTAATTTGTAGAATTTCCCAATGAGTCTGTATTTCTCGAGTTCTGGTTTTTAGAGCCGTCACTACGGTTTCCGCTTCTTGTTTGAGTGAGCGGAAATTGATTTTCTGTTTGAGTTCCTCTATTTCTGCTAACCTTTCCTTTTTCTCTCCTTTTGAGGCCTCTGAATAGGTGCTCATTATGCTCTGGTAGACATCTTGCATTGATGACAGTTTTCTTTCGACGTTTTCCAGTGCCGTTTGCAGTTCACATAGTCTTTCCTGACACTACACTTGTATTTTTTGATCCTCTGTGGGTTGTTTATTAGGCTCTGTGGTGGCCTTATAATATTCAACCACTTCTTTGAGGATAGTCGATTCATCCTCCATAGATTGGAGGAGAAGGGTAATTTTACTCATTTTGCTGTTATTCAGCGTTGAGTTTCTTTTTTCTTTAGAAAATCAGCGGTCTTAGCCTTATGAGGGAGAACAAGCTGATTTGAAGATGCCACGCGGGACTTTATTATTGGTGCCTGGTAAATGGCGGATGCACCAGAAATTTTTTGTGGGCTTCCGTTGCCTCAGACACAAAATTATTTAATAATCCGTTTATTCGTAATTGTACAACTAAAGGCGAGCTAGCAGGGTGGAGGAACTCAACAAGACTGAGACCGCGAGGGCGGTCCTTCTAGAATACAAAGGAGACGTCTTGTACTTTCTGTTTTCAAGGAAGGAGACACTGTAGGCGAACTGTGAATGCACTATTTTTTGTCCGTCTGAGGTCTCGCGGGTGAGAACTCATGAAGAAGTAGCGGCAGCTGGTGCTTGCCGCGATAAGCAGCATGAAGGGAGCAACATGGAAAATGGCATCGATCAGCTCATATAAGCCATTTAAAACATGGTGCGCTCATCCACAAAATGAAGAGAAGGCGTGTACTATTATTCTCTAAAAGTCGTTTTAGAGCCCCTCAGTTACACTTCTTCCATTAGCTCATTCTGCGTAGCCTGTCCAAGTTTTACTATGCCCATACCGTCGGTTTTGCTGACTGATGACGAAGTGTATGAGGGAGGGGCTTTCCCCATCCCCAATGGTTTGTGACATTTCGTGGCTCGTGCTTGTCCCGGCCGAGCCCGGACGCCGTTGGCACGTCTTTTGAATCCGGACGCCTGTTGCTCGACGTCTATGAAACGTCAGACGAAGGACAGCCGCTATCTCTTCTATATATAGTGGGATGTGTTCCTCGCACGGAAATTGCTTGTCCAAAGTAAAGCATAGATAACGAAAGGAAGCTGTAGTATTAGTTTGCATCTCCTCAAGGTAGTGACCGCATCTATAGTACCCACTTGCTCTCATAGGTGGAGCACTTGCGACTTTTGCGGTGATGTAGGTAATTCCCCTTTCGGTGATCAATCCGCGATTCCATTTATTGCTGATTGAAGAGAAACATGGTCTTCCGTGATAGCAAAATTCATGCAAATTTTTCTACCATCTGCTAACAATTTGCATATATCACCGAATTGATTACGCAAGCAGGGTATTTCGGAGGTATATCCAGTGAAGAGGATTGGAGACAAAACACCTCCGTGAGGAACATCATTTGTGGTTGGAAGGCACTCTGAAAATGCATCATTTACCCTATGTTGGAAAAATCTACCGGACAAAAGGTTCCCTGTCCACAGAGTAATTCCAGGACGCACACCTATTTCTATGGGCTTGGTAGTTAGCGAACCTCGTCGAAGGCCTTCATAAAGTAGAAATAAATCACATCCGCATCAATTTTTTCCAGCGCTTTTGCCCAATAATTATGAGTAGATATCATAAGCGTTTCAGTGCCCTTACCTGTCCGAAAGCCATGTAGAATAAGGGAGTTAGGAATACGTTTGCAAGACTCGAGATAAGAGACGAGGCAAAATATGCCTTGAGTTTTCTCCTGAACATCCTAGCAAAAACTGCTGTTATGCTAGTTGGACGATTGTTGGATAAAAGACGGTGGGGAGCCTTTTTTGGAACCGCTGCAGTAAACGCATGCTTCCGTCAGAGTAGTGCTCCACCTGACATGTTAAATATTTATTAAAGAGGGCAAACGACTGAATTGGGAATTTCCCTGAAAAAGTAGGGCGGCATCTGGAGCAGCAGCATAAGTTGGTTGTAAAAAGTGCATAATGCATTGTAAATTTCCTTCTTATGAAACCTTACTAAACTTTCCATACTGGAGTTACAGTTCATAATACCCAAGTAGTTGATATTGTTGGGACGTTCTGCAAATGTCTCCTGATAATATTCAGCGAGCACAAAAGTCTTTGAATGGTCAATCAATGGTGAGTCGCTCGCTTCATCCCGCAGCGTACGTGGATCCGTTCTGAATGTTCCGATACTGTATTTAATAATTTATAAAGTGGTGATTTGTTGGGAGTATCGAGCTGGGTTACAGACTCGTACAGAGGACTACGATGAGTCGCCCGCTCCTTTGTTTAGAAATCTGCTCCAATCGTATCCCAGCAACCACCGCACCCATGACCATCGTCATCATTTTTGAGGACGACCGCTTAGTTAGGGTCTCCATGGCTCAGACGACGCGACCGCGACATTCGATCCTTTTTCTTTTCTCGAATCCGTTTAGCGCACTGCCTCTTGCATTTCTGAGAAGCCGATGCGGCTGTAGATTCGAGTCACTGGGAACAACCCGAAAACTTGTTGAATTGTTGGTTTCGTGAAGCTATGCACCGAGATTGTCACAGCACTTTACTCGGCATACATTTTGGTGGTTTCGCCTTCTTCGGAACCTGGAAGAGTCCAAATAACACTTGAAGAACTACTCTCACAAAGGTCGTTTCATACTACAGAAAGCCGAATGGAGCGAAAGCTAATTGGAGAAGCGACAGAGGGCTTACCTTTCTGGTGGAAGCCAAGGAGTTGCATCAGTCACCGTCAGATGGAGGTGGATGCTGGTGAATGGCTTAAGCTTTGGGGACCATCTACCTTAAGAGCCTCTTAGGGCATGACTCTGTAGGTCAAAACACACGCGATCGATCTTGAGTTCTCGCAAAGCTATCCAGAAAGCTTCGAGAGTTTTCCGCGCGGACACGTCGCTCTCGGGTGCAAGGATCGTGACGGCCCCTGAACCATTGCATCGCCATGACACTCTGCTCTGTGCTCCTTGCATGACATGAGTACACCAACCCGAGTTCACACTTTACCTTCTTTTCCAAAAGGACACATTACACGAGGGGTAGGACAGGTGCGGCCGAACAATCGTTTGCGAACTAGTTGCCCCTTCAAATTTATGGGAGGGACTTCTACCGCTCTTACCACTTCTTGGGAGTCCGCCTTTCGAAGGCAACCGCGGACTTCCCTGCTGACGTCGTCCGATATGAGCGGTATGCAGAAGGGAAATTTGTTTGCTCGGCCTCGTTTCAACTACTTTGCGATGCCTGCGTTTGGTAGGAATCCCTATAGAGTGGTGCCCTTTTAAAGAAGCAATGTCCTGGAAGCTTACGTGACGGCGCTTTCTGGGTGCTGTCTTGGGCACTAGGAGGGCACATCGCTTCCTTGAAGACCGAAAACTTTTCGAGGCGTCTTATCCGTCTTCTTCCTACCACAGGGCCCATCTCAAAAAGCATCGTAAACTTTTCAAAGCTGCACCTTGCAGTCCTTCTTATAAAATACTAGTACTTCATTCTCTGGACTTATTTCGCCTATACTTTACCCTTGGATGATTCTTTTTCGCTTTTTCCATGTCTCTCCAATCCTCTATCTCTAGCTTACATAATTCCACTTGTGAGACTGTCTGCCTTCCAAGAAGGAGGAGGAGATTGCTAGGCAAAGTATTTGTTACCTAAAATGAGCTTTATTCGGATTTCAACACTACTATTATTGATGATGTTGTGTTCCCGATCTCCAGCACTGTTTCGTTTCTTATCTGTGTTGACTTTTTCAATTTTTTAATATGATTTTTGTACCCGTTAATAGATTCTTCTTCCCAGTTGCAGCCTCGGTTGACTGAACGCTTTGTTTGATTAAAGCACAATACTGATTAACGTTTTGAATACTGATTGTTCTGCAGCTAAGAATGAAGAACTATCGCGAGCAGTTTTTGAATTAATCACAACGAGCTTAAGATCTCAGATTTTCCGAGCATCTCATGGATACGACACATTTTTCTACCTGATAGAGCAACATCTGCATCGGAATTATTTCACTGACGGCTTCATAACGGCTCTGCCGTGGTAATAGCTTCCCATGATCAATTATAGAGGCCACCTGTGTAATGGTTTCCTCAAGAAGAGCATCTTAACTGCGTCGATTATGCAAGTTAGAAAAAAATCGAAAAAATGAACGTCATCTACAGAAAATCGATAATTTGACCAATATCGATTGATGGCGATCGATACTTCAAGAGCAAACTTCAGGTTCGTGTTCAGCAAGCTCGGTAACCCCAGGGCTAAAATCTCTGACCGTCTGAACGTCATCCGCAGAAAATCGATAATTTCATCATTATCGATTGATGGCGATCGATACTTCAAAACGAACATAGATTCGTGTTCAGCGACCTCTATTACTTCCCAGGGCTGAAGTTTCGGACCGTTTGAACGTTATTTATAGAAATCGATAATTTGCTTTATATCGATTGTTGGCGATCGATACATCAAAAACGAACTTCAGATTCGTGTTCAGTGACCTGATTACCCCCAGGGCTGAAATTTCTGAGATTTACACACACACACACACACACACACACACACACACACACACACACACACACACACACACACACACACACACACACACACACACACACACACACACACACACACACACACACACACACACACACACACACACACACACACACACACACACACACACACACACACACACACACACACACACACACACACACACACACACACACACACACACACACACACACACACACACACACACACACACACACACACACACACACACACACACACACACACACACACACACACACACACACACACACACACACACACACACACACACACACACACACACACACACACACACACACACACACACACACACACACACACACACACACACACACACACACACACACACACACACACATACACGGACGGACTCTTTTGTTTCAGGCTCTTTATATGGATATGGGATGATGCGCTCAACCAAACTTTTTATGCGGTATTGTTGCCCTATTCTTACCCTCTCATATACCAATTTCTCGTGCTGAATATTCTTTTGTTCAAGATGGCTGATGCAAATGGTTTGCGCACTGTAATGGAGAAACTGCATGTCGAAGAAAAACTAACTATAAAATAACCTAGAGGGCATCCTGAATAAAGACTTTCTTTCTTGGGAATCTGTCCCTTAAAAAGCTGGACTTATCATCAAGATTCTGCGCCCGCTCATAAGGCTGAAGTGTACAGAGGTCTTGCGCTGAACAACTTTCCGGATTTCATCTTAGCCGAAGAGTGGCCCCCGCTCAGCCCGAACCTCAATCCGATGGACTACACAATCTGGTCCATATTGAAGAGAAAGGCCTATGCAACATCCCACACGAACACTGCTTAATTTCAAAGGGTGCTGAAGAAAGCCTGGGGAGAGATTGATGAAGACCCCCTCCGTACTGCCATGGATGCGTTACCCGAGCGATTGAAGGCGTGTATTCGTGCTAAAGGAAGCCATTTCGAAATTTAACCGCTTCTTTATATGTGCCTAGTCAATAGTAATGAATTTTATGAATATCATCTAATTTGCTTTAAAGCAGCCGTTTGGCCGGCCAAATGTGTCCAAGAACTTTTGACGCACCCTGTATATGGTAGGATACAATCCAAGTGTTAATTGCTAAAGATGACTCTAGTGTACCTGTCACCTGTATCACCTGTCGTCTCGTTGATCATCGGCTTGCTCGAGCGGGCGCCAGCAGCGTCTCCGTTCGTCACTGTCGCGTGCCAGAGTGCTCCAATGGATCCTCCTCGCTCGAGGGACACGAAGAGCGTCATAGCGGTCGTTCAGGGTTTTCACGAAGAAGTCCGACCAACGCGTTGGTAGGCGTCCCGGTGTTCTCTTGACATCCGCGGAATCCAGTCGGTAACGGCTCTCGTCCAGCGGGTGCTGCGAAGCGCATTACGTGGCCGGCCCACCTATTTTCGACAACTTGGCTCACGCGACAGCGTCTCTGATCTTCGAACGTCGGCGAAGCTCGGAATTCCGGAGACCTTCTCTCACTTGCGCGAGTCGTGTCACTCCGAGCATCGTCCTCTCGATTTCACGTTGCGCGACGCTGATCGCGTGTTCATCCTCCTTTCGGATAGCCCAGGTCTCTGAGGCGTATGTTAGGGCAGGAAGAACAGTGGAGTCGAATAGGTGAACACGGAGTCGGACGTTCTTCGTCTTCTTCGCGAATTCTTCGACGCTCTTGAAAGCTCCCCAAGCCGCTCGTTTCCTCCTGCTCAGCTCTGGCGCTAGGTCGTTGACCATATTGACTTCGCGACCCAGGTAGACGTAGCTGGAGCATTCAGAGGTGTTCGTTCCGTTGAGCGAGAATGGGGCCGTTCCTCATGAACATCGTCATCGCAAGATTCGCTGCAGTCCAACGTTACCACATACACGATCGAAGTCGGTCAGCATTCGCTCCGCCTTGCTGATGCTCGGTGTTATGAGCACGATGTCGTCAGCGAAGCGAAGATGATGTAGTTGCCGGCCGTCGACCCCTTCACTCCATGTCTTCCCATTCTAGTTCGCGCATGACGTTTTCGAGGGTGGCGCTGAAGAGCGCTGATATGGTATCCCCCTGCCGAACCCTCTCTTTACGTCGATGACGACGTCGTTGTAGAATGGTGAGATCTTGGTCGTGAAACCACTGTACAGCTCTCGAAAGACACTGATGTATTGAGTAGGAACAAACTGAGTGAGCAGGGCGTCGATGAACGCTTCAGTTTCGACGGAGTCGAATGCCTTCTTCAGGTCGATGAACGTAAGGCACAGCGGCAGCCTGTACTCTCGCGACACTTCGATGAGCTTCGTAATGGTGTGCATGTGGTCGATCGTGCTGAATCCTCTCCGAAATCCTGCTTTCTCGCATGGCTGTCCTTCGTCCAGCGTTCTGCTGATTCTATTCAGGATCACTCGAGTGAACAGCTTGTAGACTACGGACAGCAGGCAGATCTGGCGATAGTTGCCAATGTCGTGCACGTCTCCATTCTTGTGCAGCAAGACGGTCCTGCTAGTCTTCCACTGAGATGAAACCTTGCACTCCGACAGTAACGTGAAGAGACAGGCGTGAAGAGTCGCGCCAAGGTGTTGATGAGCGCTGGCGGGAGGTTCTTCAGCTGTTCGGGTCTGATCCTGTCGGGACCGGGTGCTGTACTTTTCTTCACCGACGAGATGGCGTGTGGGACCTCGGAAGGGAGAACAGAGAGAACGACGTATCCATCTTGCGGAAGATGGCGTGGGGGCAGGTGGACGTGGCTGTCGAAGAGATCGGAGTAGAAGTCGTGGATGACCTTCTCCATGGTCCTTCTAGAAGAAGTGGCGGTTCCGTCAAGACGTCGGAGAGCGGTCATCTTGGTCTTGAAGTTGGCGAAGTTCCGGCGGGCATTGCGGATGCTCAAACCTGCTTCTGCAGCTATAGCCAACACTTCCGCCCTTCTCTGCTTGAGATCCTCCTTTATCGCCGCTCTGCATAGCTTCGCATGCTCGGATGTCAGTTGGTAGTTGCCTGACCCTCGTGCTGCTCCACGCTGGCGTATCAGCTCGAGAGTTTCCGGAGAGAGACGTCTCTTGGTGGTCTTAAAGCTTTCGGCTCCCTTAGCACTATCGCGGAGATGGTGCACGAAGTGATCGTATTCCTCGTCGATGTTGCCCATGACGGTATCTTCCCAGATGCCAGCAAGAGAGGTGTAGAGGTTCCAGTTGATGATTGAACTTCACGGCCTTTTCTCCTTGACGCGGAAAGCGGAACCTTGCGCGAAGGAGGCGGTGGTCCGATCCCGTGTAGAACTTGGGGACAACGGAAACGTCGGTCAGGCAATACTTGCGATTGAAGATGATGTGGTCGATCTCGTTGTGGAACTGGCCACCGGGGGATTTCCAGGTCCTCGTAGGGAGGAGGGTTCTGGAACTGTGAGTTTTCATGGATGGTCTTGGTCGACATGATGAACTCAGACAGAATTCACCTTGCTCGTTCCACTCCAAACCGTGGGTTCCGATGTGAAGTTCTTCCGGCGACCTTCGCGGTCAGATCTTGGCGTTGAAGTCGCCGACGATCACCTTGTAGAAGGTGTGATCTCCCTTATAGAACTTTTCCAGCGCCACGTAGAAGGCCTTTTCGTCATCGTAGTCGGATGTTGGGGCATACGCGACGAATACAGTCAAAGCTGGCACGGAGCCACATCGCTTCAGTCGCAGACGTCCGATTCGGCTTGTCAGAAACTCGTACGAATCGATGTTCATGGCCAAGTGCGTGTTGACGAGGACACCAACGCCGCCTACTCCCCTGCAGCCGCATGTTCCGAGGAACAGTTCTTCTCCGGAGTCGTATGCGGCGTGTAGGAGTGGTGTCTTCTCGTCTCGGTCAGTCCGATGACGTCGTACTTGATCTTCCTGGCTTGCATCATCAGGTCCTCAACGGATACTTCCGATGCGAGCGTGCGGGCGTTGTAAGTACAGATCGTCATCCTTCTCAATTTGCGCAGCCTGGTTAGGCCCTTAGATTTTAGCAGCCTCTCCGTACTCGTCCTTCTCATTGCTGGAGAAATGGGGGCTCTTTCAGGGTCAGGGGAATGAGGCCCTTTAGTGCTGCTGTGTTTGACTGGAATACAACACGGGTAGCTAGTCAGGCTCTGTCGTGCGGGCGAAGAACTCCGGGCAGCCAGCCAGACTGCCCGAAGAGATGGGCGAGATTTAAGGCGGTCTCGAATCGCCTTACGATGTACTCCCAGTCTACCGAGTGCAAGCTTTTGGCCGAGCCGACACAGTTACAATCCGCACAGTCACGAACACATCCACGCACGCTGTGCATGAACATGCCACTCCCACGCACCAGGAACGCATCGACCGGACACAGCAGGAGCAAGGAGTCCATCCCCTGCATCCCATCTGCGTCTCTGGGCAGTACACGGTCGCATTTGGTTCGCGTTTAATTCCCCTATCCACCACCCGAGGACGCGCCACGTTGCCCTACGACAAGCGGCCCGAGATCTCTTTTTCTTCCTCTTAACAAGAGAGCCCGAAGCCTCTCTATCGAGGGAGATCCGTGGACTAGTGTACCCCGTACAAAATTTTTTGAGGAACTCTTCGATCACGGAGTCGCAGCCGAAGGATGGACTTGTCAGGGAAAAAATCTCTCACCTGAAGGAAACAGTATAAGAGAGTGAAATCGCGCCATGTAAAATTTTAAGTCCTCATTATTATGTAGTAAAAAACAAGCACTTCTGCAGTGATCTTCGGTGACTAGGGCGGATCGTATTCAAAATTCTCCTTTTCATGAAAAATTAGTAATCTTCTACCTGAAGCAGGTCACCTGCATAGTCAAAATTCGCCACAAAAATGTCATGTGTGAGTCAGTGCAGAGTGTAAAAAAGCATGATTTTTTTAATCGAGGAGATTGGACCGATCTCTAGTTGATCTTGCACCGACGTCTTTGAAGCGACAAAATTGGATGATCGTAACTCGGTAAGTTTTTTGAACCTGGAAGAGATAATGGGTTTTCAAAGAAAAATTGTTTTTTACCTGTAAAAAGGAACTTTCAGAAAAGAGGTGTTCATGCTGGACGGGCAGTGTTCGATTTCTGGTCGACTGTTGCCAAAAACTTGTTGAAAACTGAACCCCTCTCCCGTATGAGGACTTCTTTTTGAAAACTGGTTTCCATATGTTTTCCAAAAAGCCATTGCGTTTTTCGAAACTCGAGAAACTAACAAGTTATGATCATTTAATTGAAGTCGTTCTCAGAGGCTCTGCATGACCGAAATCGAAATGATCAGAACTCGGTTAGCTTTTCGAGTTTTGAAAACTCATTGGCTTTTCTGAAAATAGAGAAAAATGCTTTCTTGCCATATAAGAAGCAGTTTTCAAAAAAGAGCTCTTTATATGGGGCGGGGGTTCGATTTTCAGCGAGTTGATCGGCAACAATCGATCAAAAATGGAAGCTTCCTGCCTCGTATGAAGACCTCTTTTTTGAAGACTGGTTCTTGAAAGATAAAGAAAGCATTTTTTCTGCAGTTTTCAAAAAGCCATTGGCTTTTTGTGAAGTTGAAAAAACTTACCGAGTTATGATCATTTTTGTGAATGTCGAATTTTGTCGCTCCATTGACGTCGGTCAGGATCGAGGTCAATGCAACCGGCTCGATCATGAAAATCATGATTTTTTTTTAAAGTGCATTGACTGAGACTTAAAATTTCTGCTGCAGAATTTTAGCTAAATGAGTGGTCCGCTTCATGTAGAAAATAACTAGTTTTTCATAAAGAACGACAATTTTGAATACGCTCCGCCCTAACGATATCGAAAATCGAAGCGTAGCGTAACCGAAGTTTGGTTTTTTACTGTTAAATAACTACGACTTAAAGTTTTATATGACACATTCTCGCTCTCTGATTTATTTATTTATTTGCACAATGCCGTCAGCGCAAAAAATAGTACATTTTAAAAGGAAACAGCACATTAAAAATACGTTGTGTTAAAAAATTTGACAAATCAAAACTAGCCACTAATCAAAACTACTTTTCATGTTAGCTTAGCTCTTGAACGGCAAATGGAAGTCACTTAGAAGAGTTAGAGTTCTGGGAGAATAAGGATAGGGAAGCGGAATAAGAATGATGGGATAGAGTATGTGATAGACGATGATGGGGAACTGATGAAGAAGAGCAGTGGTCCAACACTGCAAGTCGTGGGAGAAATCGGCTCCGGATACCAACTTAGTAGGTCCGTCAACTTCATCAGAACCCATCGAAGACGGCTGCTTGGGGAAACGAAAGACGGTAATCAGAAACACTGACTAATCAGAAACAAAGCCGAGTAGTTCTAAAACCTAAAGAAAATTAGAAACAAACAAGAAACAAACAAACGTCAAAAAAGTACAAAAAAGGACAAAAAAAGAAAAGCAGAAAGAAGGAGCAAAAAACAAACAAAAAAGCTCTGAAGTGATAAAAGCAAAAAATCCAAAACAAAGGATCTCCTGGTTTTAGGAAATGAAAAAAAGCAGCATCTCTTTTCACTTAGGCGATATCAGGAATATGCAGTGTTGAAAGCAAGTTTATTCTCTTTAAACCTTTTCTAAAAACATACGCATTTGGTGCTTCTAATAGGTTGGGTGGTAGCATTTGTAGCCAACGAGCTCCACGAAAAAACAGACAATTAAAAACCTTCTCGGTTTTTCTTCTTAATCTTGGGATAGCGAATGCAGTACCTATTACGCCGACCTTGTGTTGGCAGTAGTTACTAGCTTTAAGTCTAGATTCGCCTTTTAGGATTTTGAAACAAAACACAGATCATTTACAATGCGCCTGTACTATAGACTATTTAGCCTGAATAGTTTTAGCCGTTCTTGATATCTAGGACATATCTATGTTCCAATAGAATGGGTACAGCTTGCACATCGATTAAACAAAATCTTTGTGAAGGTTTTCTGAACCTTTTCAATTTTCTCTATATGCTTTTTTGTGAAAGGATTCCAAATCGGAGAGCAGTACTCCAAGTTTTGGTAAAAAGAATGACTTATTCAGTTTGATCACTATCGTGCTATCGTGACATTTCATATTTCTGAAAATTGAAAAAAGGACGGACAAAGCTCTTCGTACTATAATATCAATGTGATTATTGAAATTTAATCCTCTGTCCAAAAAATCCAAGATTGGGAACCTCAGATACAGAATTGAACCTAGTATTTTTAAGACCAAATTCTAAAATGGGCGCTTCACCGATATGGAAAACTGAAGTTTTGGAAGGATTCATAGGAATTGTCAAAGCATTAGCCCATACGGACATCATGTTTGTGGACTCGGATAAGACCTGGCAAATTTCAGTCTTATTGCTATCGTTGTATCTCCCATAAAGTTTTATGACATCGGCATACATCTGCACCTTCACATGAGAATGCGTGGATAGAACTGCAGGAAGATCGCAGGTATGTGCAAGAAAAAGGACCGGTGACAGCACACCTCCCTGGGGAACCTCACTTCTGCAATCATAGCACTTAGCACTTCGAAAAAGAATTACAACTTTAACCCGCTTATGCCTTCCATGCAGGTGAGATTGAATCCGCTGAAGCAAGGATCCTGTAATGTCAAGATTACAAAGCTTTTTGAGAAGCAATCGATGGCTTACTTATCAGACGCTCTTTACAATTCAATGTAAATAACATCAACCGAGTCTCCATTATTCAATGCAATACTCCAGTCAGAAGTGCGATCGGCAAGTTGAGTAGTAGTAGAAGCTCCCTCCGTAAATCCATGCTGTTGAGATGGAATTGATTTGTTTCTAGTGAACCATGCCACAATCTTATCTTATACAATCTTTTCCCTTATCTTCATTGGGGTAGGATGTATGCTTATAGGTCCAAAGGACGACACTAATGCTGAATTTTGAGCTTTTGGAATAGCCGTGATGATCGATTCTTTTCAAATTTCAGGAATTTTACTGTAAATTAAAGAATCATTAATAATCATTGATAGAGGCTTGAAAAGGGAATGAGCGCATTTTCTGAAAACAATTTGAGGAATTCCATTAAAACAGGCTGAAGTTGAGCCGTTAAGCCGCTTCATTACCTTTAACACGTTGACGACAATGTCGCGCAATGGTGCGCGACGGCCAGTCTGTCCCATGGGACCGTGTCAATGGTGCGCGACAGTATTATTTCGATCAGGGTGCCACTACCTTCGCCCAAACTTTGTCTAGGGAGATTACCTTAGAGACTGAACACAGTGGCTATGTCCGTTTGGTAAATTACGACCGGTTACCGCCCATGTCGATAACTAGTGTTGTCACCACCTTTGTCCAAACTCTATGAATGGGGTTATTTGAGCTGCTGGTCACGAATCTGATATCCACTTCTCGAATTTCGCTTGATTTGATTACGATATGTTATGAATGGCATGGCTACGCGGGAATATATCAGAGGCAACCTATTGTGGCGTCGACCAGCTATCCATTGAACTTCAGGGTTATTTTTGAGACTTCGTTCAATAAAGTAACAGTAACAAACAGACGTGATTACAAACTACAATTACATGGATGTTATCAAACGTCACTAAAGAGATGAACTTTATAAATAAAGTCCAGACAGAAAACATTTCCAAATCCGAGTCGAAAACAGAAGCAAAAAATCGTGCTAATGCCTCAGCCTTTTGGAGGTCCGTTTTATAAATATATCCATCAAAAACTTTCCACCAATATATGGAATTGAAGTACGACATCAAGCTAGGATAACCAGCTTTCTTAAAATTTGCTAAGGGAAATTCACGTTGTTTTATCAAAGGCATATGAACATCAAAGCCAATTATGTTGCGATCGGCAGATGAAAACGGAGGAAGGATGACACTATTGTTAACGATAGGTGAAGAGGTTAAAATTGTATCAAGAATTGCATCGCCACGGGTTGGTTTTATCACTTGTTGTGTCAAAATGCAGCAACAGAAGAATACTATAAATTTGCCTAAGTATCCGTTCTTATGTCCACTATAGTTGTGCCCGAATGAATATTCAAACATTCGAATTCGATTAGTTCTATTCGAAATGAAATATTCGTATTCAAGCGTTCGAAAAAACGCGATTTTCGAATGTATTCGAATTTGAGTGCTCGAAAAATCGCGATTTTCGAATGTATTCGAATTCGAATGCTCGAAACATTCGCATTCGAACATTCGATTGCTGTGAAGTCAGCGATCCAACAAAATAATCTACCTTTCTTGCTTCAAGCATCCGCGAGCAAATAATTTACGCTCCAATCGGAAAAGTGGGCGCCCCATCGTGCACGTAGGGGCAGTATGTTCTTCGAGCGGAGAACCAGGCCAAGGAAGGGACTTCAGGGTGTGTGCCATCCAAGCTGCTCGTTTGGAAACTGCCTTCGTTGCTGGGGTGAGAGACTGCAGCTAGGTTCGAAGAACCTCATACAGCTGGAAAATGCGAAGAAAACGCCAGCGAATTATGTAGACGTCAAAACCCTCAAATCTCAACCATCAGTTGAAATGCGACAACCCCAACGCAGAAGTACCGAACCCCCCGACCTCGTTCGCATGAAGCAGCGCGACTATCCACTTCCCCACAACCCGCGGGAGTGCCAATGCGGGCGTACAAGACATTGATCGAATGCCCACGTGGAGATCACGTTTAAATCTCCCCCTTGCAATGGATTCGGTCAGGTGTTCGCAGTGGAGTGCACTTGAGCAGCGCACAGTGCAGCATTTCTAACGGAGTGACTTCTCTCTATATAAAGCAACTCTGACTATCTTTGTTTCATAATTAGCGATTTGTTCCGAGTCATACTTCTTGTAATACAGTTTGCGGTGCAGTCCTAGTTAAGGGAACCTACTCTGTTGCTCCTCTTCATCATGCTTGCCTTTCCCTTCCCTCCTACCACTGAAGTTTATCGAAACGTTAGACATGCACTGTGAAACGGCCGCTGGCCTCTCCAGGAAATGCAGGAAAGGATGGAAGGGATCTCCTGAAGTCAAACGTAGATTAGATGACATCTGCGAGACGTCTTCTGTACCCACAAACATGTTATCAACATCGATGGCACTTCCGTAGGGGTGGTTTTCTCTTATCGCTCAGTATGTGGAAACCTACATGATAACACACATCTGTGATTATAAGTGGTAAGGGCTATACATTAGTGGCAGGTCTTCTGACTGCCACTTGAGCGGTGGAGAGTTTGGAAGATACGGTCGGAATATCAGTAACAATCGCATTGAGATCCTCCATTCCTAAAATTTGAATTTTGTAACGTTTACAACGGCTTCGAACGAACTGTTTGGTGCAATGCCATAAAGTTAGCCAAACGAAAAGACCTTCATGGATTGGACGATACAGTAAATCCCAGTGTGGGTGATCTTCCACGGATCGATAGAGAGCCTTCGGGCTCTCTTGTTAAGAGGGATTTCGGGCCGCTTGTCGCAGGGCCACGTGGCGCGTCCCCGAGTGGTGGATAGGGGAACGAAAACGCGAACCAAATGCGACCGAGTACAGCCCAGAGACGCAGATGGGATGCAGGGGATGGACTCCTTGCTCCTGCTGTGTCGGGTCGATGCGTTCCTTGTGCGTGGGAGTGGCATGTTCATGCACAGCGTGCGTGGATGTGTTCGTGACTGTGCGGATTGTAACTGTGTCGGCTCGGCCAAAAGCTTGCACTCGGTAGACTGGGAGTACAACGTAAGGCGATACGAGGCCGCCTTATGTCTCGCCCCGTCCCTTCGGGCAGTCTGGCTGGCTGCCCGGAGCTCTTCGCCCGCACGACAGAGCCCGACTAGCTACCGTGTGTACTGGAGTCAAACACAGCAGCACTAAAGGGCTTCATTCTCCTGACCCCTAAAGAGCCCCCATTTCTGCAGCGATGGGAGGACGTGTACGGAGAAGCTGCTAAAATCTAAGGGCCTAACCAGGCTGCGCAAATTGAGAAGGACTAGGATGACGATCTGAACTTACAACGCCAGCACGCCTGCATCGGAAGCATCCGTGAGGACCTGATGATGCAAGCTAGGAAGATCAAGTACGGCGTCATCGGACTGACCGAGACGAGAAGACACCATCCCCTACACACCGCCTACGACTCCGGAGAAGAACTGTTCCTCGGAACGGGGAGCAGGGGAATAGGCGGCGTTGGTGTCCTCTTCAACACGCACTTGGCCATGAACATCGATTCGTACGAGTGTCTAACAAGCCGAATCGGACGTCTGCGGCTGAAGAGATGTGGCTCCGTGCCAGCTTTGACTGTATTCGTCGCGTATGCCCCAACATCCGACTACGACGACGAAAAGGTCGAAGTCTTCTACGTGGCGCTGGAAAAGTTCTATAAGGAAGATCACACGTTCTACAAGGTGATCGTCTGCGATTTCAACGCTAAGATCGGACCGCAAAGGTCGCCGGAAGAATTTCACATCGGAAGCCACGGTTTGGAGTGAAACGAGCAAGGTGAAAGGCTGTCTGAGTTCATCATGTCGACCAAGACCATCCATGAAAACTCACAGTTCCAGAACCCTCCTCCCTACGAGGACCTAGAAATCCCCCGGTGGCTAGTTGCACAACGAGATCGACCACATCACCTTCAATCGCAACTATTGCCTGATCGACGTTTCCATTGTCCCCAAGTTCTACACGGGATCGGACCACCGCCTTCTTCGCGCGAGGTTCCGGTTTTCGCGTCAAGGAGAGAAGGCCGCAAAGTTCAAGAAGAGGAGTCCCAGAACAACCATCAACTGGGACCTCTACAACTCTCTTGCCGGCATTTGGGAAGATACCGTCAAGGGCAACATCGACTAGGAATGCGACCGCTTCGTGCACCATCTCCGTGATAGTGCTGAGGGAGCCGAGAGCTTGAAATCCACCTAGAGACGCCTGTCTTCGGAAACTCTCAAGCTTGTACGCCAGCATTGGGCAGCACGAGCGTCAGGCAACTACCAGCTGACGTTTGAGCTTGAGAAGCTATGCAGAGCGGCGATAAAGGAAGATCTCAAGCAGAGAAGGGCGGAATTGTTGGCTGAAGCAGCAGAGGCAGGGTTGAGCATCCGCAGTGCCCACCGGAACTTCGCCAACTTCAAGACCAGGATGACCGCTCTCCGACATCCTGATGGAACCGTCGCCTCTTCCAGAAGGACCATGGAGAAGGTCATCCACGACTTCTGCTCCGATCTCTTCGATAGCCACGTCCACCTTCCCCCACCCCATCTTCCGCAAGATGGATACGTCGTTCTCTCTGTTCTCCCTTCCGAGATCCCACACGCCATCTCGTCGGTGAAGAAAAGTACAGCACCCGGTCCCGACAGGATCAGACCCGAACAGCTGAAGAACCTCCCGCCAGCGCTCATCAACACCTTGGCGCCGCTCTTCATGCATTACCTTTCGGAGTGCAAGGTTCCATCTCAGTGGAAGACTAGCAGGACCGTCTTGCTGTACAAGAAGGGAGACGTGCACGACATTGGCAACTATCGCCCGATCTGCCTGCTGTCCGTAGTCTACAAGCTATTCACTCGAGTCATCCTGAATAGGATCAGCAGAACGCTTGACGAAGGACAGCCATGCGAGCAAGCAGGATTTCGGAGAGGATTCAGCAAGATCGACCACATACACACCATTACGAAGCTCATCGAAGTGTCGCGAGAGTACAAGCTGCCGCTGTGCCTTACGTTCATCGACCTGAAGAAGGCATTCGACTCCGTCGAGACTGAAGCGGTCATCAACGCCCTGCCCACTCATAGGGTTCCTACTCAGTACATCACTTCCTACTTCGAGAACTGTACAATGGACTCACGAACATGATCTCACCATGTCGTCATCGACGTAAAGAGAGGAGTTGGGCAGGGGGATACCGTATCACCGAAGCTCTTCCGCGCCACCCTCTAAAACGTCATGCGCGAACTAGAATGGGAGCACATGGGAGTGAAAGTCGAACGGCCGGCAACTGCACCATCTTCGCTTCGCTGATGACATCGTGCTCATAACACCGAGCGTCAGCCTGGCGGAGCGAATGCTGGCCGACTTCGATCGTGTATGTGGGAACGTTGGACTGCAGCTGAATCTTACGAAGACGATATTCATGAGGAACAGACAAGTTTCTGATGCCCCATTCTCGCTCAACGGAACGAACATCTCCGATGCTCTAGCTACATGTATCTGGGTCGCGAAGTCAATATGGCCAACGACTTAGCGCCGGAGCTGAGCAGGAGGAAACGAGCGAAACATTCAAATTCGAATAATTATGTTCGAAATGAAATTTTCGTATTCGAACGTTCGAAAAAACGCGATTTTCGAATGTATTAGAATTCGAATGCTTGAAAAATTGCTATTCTCGAACGTATTCGACTTCGGATGCTCGAAAAAACGCGATCTTCGAATGCCTTCGATTTCGAATGCTCGAAAAAACTTTTGAATGCATTCGGTCTTCGAATATTCGAAAATAGTCGCTAAGTCGCTATTCGAATATATTCGGTTAATCGAAATTTTTGGGAGAGCACAATTATAATGCCCTCACTTGGTAACCCAATCGATGTTAAGATTTAAGCCACCAAGCACGATTAAATTCCTGTTCGCAAGGCATAGTTCCAGCATTGCATCAATGAGGGCATAATCTTCATGAGTGTTCGAGTTGGGTGGGCGATATTCTAAGGCAACCCTGAACGCTAAGGTGCATGTTATATCGAAGACATCTAAGCAGAGATGGTCCGATTTGGGGCAGGCAGGAACGCTAACAACAGTTGTGCTAATCGAAATTTTGGCAAAGCAGCATGCAACCGCCACCCTTTCGATTTCCACGATCTGTTCTAAAGACTCTGTACGGAAAGCTTGCGTGGATCTCAGCATCTGGTATTTTGTTTGTAAGCCACGTTTGGGTTATAAAGAGTAAATCTAGCTCGTAAACGAACAAGAATAGGTGGAGATGATGTACTTTGTTTACAAGGTCACGCGAGTTCAACAAAAAAATACTTGATGGCTGTGGATTTGGTGGATGTGTGTGGTGTTCCGTGTCCAGCTAGACGTTTCTCGAAGCTCTAGGTCTCAGAAAATCTTAGACCCGTCTTAACTCTCCACGGTACACCACCTACACCGGGTCATTTAACTGTTTGTTCCGTTCCCTACACTCCTGCCTCGATTCGAACTCCCGCTTGCGCTCTTCCTGGGTCATACTGCGGCGGACACAAACCTTGGTAAATGCAGCGGACCCTCCAAGCCGCCATGAGTTCGAGAGGGCCGTTGCCCAGTGGCAGCACCACCTTTACCTTGCGGACGCGCTCGGGTTCCTGTCGCCCATTCTGTACAATTCCAGAGGGCGACACTCAAGGTTAAAAACATCAGAGATTTCACTTACCTTTCTTCGAGATCCCTCTGCTTGGTGAAGGAGAGAGGTCGGTGGGTGGCTCAGGCTACCATTCAATTACAATGCTTCTCTACTTGTTTCACCTTCGATTCGATCACCATCTCCTGTGGTAACTTGGAAATGAGAGCAAACATCATACATAAGAATCAACCACAAAAAATCAAATGAGCGGCGCAGCTCTTACTAGTATCGACGACCCCTTGAACCTTACCGCCGAGATGGGCAGACACATCAGATGCTCTTTTTGTGATCTTAGTGCGCTGAGACATGACCAAGGTTCAATGCAAACGATTCAATCAATATAAGACGAATCAGATCTATTAAGAGTGACAGTTGCACTGAGTGACGCACCAGAGCACAAAAGAACCCTAACTATAAGTTCTTAGAAACAAGATTCGAAAACGTAAGAGACGGGTAGGAGAAAACAAAAATAATTGAAGAAAAAGCCAGAAACCCGCTATCACAGATGCCGCCGCTTGCTGGCGTAGAAGACGAATGGAGGCTGATGTTGTTTCCTTCATATGGGAAAGAATTTTTTGCGACAGGTCTGTCCTTCGGTTGCAACTCCGTCATCGATCCGAAGAGTGCCTTAAAAAATTTTGTAGGGAGAGCATTTAAGTCAACTTTAGCAAATATTCTTCTTCTTCAGCGCTTATCCCGCTTCGTTGCAGGGTCCGCTCTTCTGGTTCGTGACGTCAGCATTCCCGATTCTGCGACGGGTGGACGCCAGTTACTTTCATGTCGATGTGTAAAGCATCCGACCCACGCTGTTTCGGGTGTGCTTTAGGTCGCTTTTTTGACACTATCAAAAAGGCCAATCTTACAGACGCTGTCTTCTTTCCCAACAGAGCGTGGCCGTAGCATCGTAAGCGAGCTTCGCGCATCTTGTCAGCTATCGGCGCGACACCGAACTTCTGCTGATTGACATCGTTTCGGATGCGGTTCATGCGGGTGACTTCAGCCGTTCAGCTCAGCATCTTCGTCTCCATGACGCTGAGGCGCGTCTCAAATTCATTGGTCGCAGGTCAAAACTTAGCACCGTACATTGCTATTGGCCGCACGGCTTCTCTGTAGATTTTCGACTTTAGGTGCTCTGGTATGTTCCTATCGCAGAAAACACCAGTCAGCGAACGGCACTTTAACCAAGTTGCACTCACCTCAACCATCAGACCGCCATCAAACGCTATTGCTGATGCTGACACACTGTTTTATATATAGGTGGTGATAGCTCACTTCGGTTAGATCACTCGACCGCTCTCGCTGTTGATGATGCGGCGTACCTCACTCAGGTTAGATCACTCCACGGACAAACTCTTTTATATATATAGGTGGTGAGGTGATGGTGATGGTGATACCTCACTTCGGTTAGATCACTCGACCGCTCTCGCTGTTGATGATGCGGCGTACCTCACTTCGGTTAGATCACTCCACGGACAAACTCTTTTATATATAGGTGGTGATGGTGATGGTGGTAGGTGGTGATGATAGGTGGTGAATATCTCACATAGGTTAGATCATTCGACCGCCCTCGCTGTGGCTGATGCGGCGTACCTCACTTCGGTTAGATCACTCGACCGCTCTCGCTGTTGATGATGCGGCGTACCTCACCTCGGTTACATCACTCGACCGCTCTCGCAGTTGATGATGCGGCGTACCTCACTTAGGTTAGATCACTCCACGGACAAACTCTTTTATATATAGGTGGTGACGGTGATGATGATAGCTCACTTCGGTTAGATCACTCCACGGACATACTGTTTTATATATAGGTGGTGATAGCTCACTTTGGTTAGATTACTCGACCGCTCTCGCTGTTGATGATGCGGCGTACCTCACTTCGGTTAGATCACTCCACGGACAAACTCTTTTATATATAGGTGGTGACGGTGATGATGATAGCTCACTTCGGTTAGATCACTTCACGGACAAACTCTCTTATATGTAGGTGGAGATGTGATGGTGATGGTGATGGTGATGGTGATGGTGATGGTGATAGCTCACTTCGGTTAGATCACTCCACGGACAAACTCTTTTATATATAGGTGGTGACGGTGATGATGATAGCTCACTTCGGTTAGATCACTCGACCGCTCTAGCTGTTGATGATGCGGCGTACCTCACTTCGGTTAGATCACTCCACGGACAAACTCTTTTATATATAGGTGGTGACGGTGATGGTGATAGCTCACTTCGGTTAGATCACTCCACGGACAAACTGTTCTATATATAGGTGGTGATACCTCACTTCGGTTAGATCACTCGACCGCTCTCGCTGTTGATGATGCGGCGTACCTCACTTCAGTTAGATCACTCCACGGACAAAATCTTTTATATATAGGTGGTGACGGTGATGGTGATAGCTCACTTCGGTTAGATCACTCCACGGACACACTGTTTTATATATAGGTGGTGACGGTGATGATGATAGCTCACTTCGGTTAGATCACTCGACCGCTCTAGCTGTTGATGATGCGGCGTACCTCACTTCGGTTAGATCACTCCACGGACAAACTCTTTTATATATAGGTGGTGACGATGATGGTGATAGCTCACTTCGGTTAGATCACTCCACGGACAAACTGTTCTATATATAGGTGGTGATAGCTCACTTCGATTATATCACTCGACCGCTCTCCCTGTTGATGATGCGGCGTACCTCACTTCAGTTAGATCACTCCACGGACAAACTCTTTTATATATAGGTGGTGACGGTGATGATGATAGCTCACTTCGGTTAGATCACTCGACCACTCTCGCTGATGATGATGCGGCGTACCTCACTTCGGTTAGATCACTTCACGGACAAACTCTTTTATATGTAGGTGGAGATGGTGATGGTGATGGTGATGGTGATAGCTCACTTCGGTTAGATCACTCCACGGACAAACTCTTTTATATATAGGTGGTGACGGTGATGATGATAGCTCACTTCGGTTATATCACTCGACCACTCTCACTGTTGATGATGCGGCGTACCTCACTTCGGTTAGATCACTTCACGGACAAACTCTCTTATATGTAGGTGGAGATGTGATGGTGATGGAGATGGTGATGGTGATAGCTCACTTCGGTTAGATCACTCCACGGACAAACTCTTTTATATATAGGTGGTGACGGTGATGATGATAGCTCACTTCGGTTAGATCACTCGACCGCTCTCGCTGTTGATGATGCGGCGTACCTCACCTCGGTTACATCACTCGACCGCTCTCGCAGTTGATGATGCGGCGTACCTCACTTAGGTTAGATCACTCCACGGACAAACTCTTTTATATATAGGTGGTGACGGTGATGATGATAGCTCACTTCGGTTAGATCACTCCACGGACATACTGTTTTATATATAGGTGGTGATAGCTCACTTCGGTTAGATTACTCGACCGCTCTCGCTGTTGATGATGCGGCGTACCTCACTTCGGTTAGATCACTCCACGGACAAACTCTTTTATATATAGGTGGTGACGGTGATGATGATAGCTCACTTCGGTTAGATCACTTCACGGACAAACTCTCTTATATGTAGGTGGAGATGTGATGGTGATGGTGATGGTGATGGTGATGGTGATGGTGATAGCTCACTTCGGTTAGATCACTCCACGGACAAACTCTTTTATATATAGGTGGTGACGGTGATGATGATAGCTCACTTCGGTTAGATCACTCGACCGCTCTAGCTGTTGATGATGCGGCGTACCTCACTTCGGTTAGATCACTCCACGGACAAACTCTTTTATATATAGGTGGTGACGGTGATGGTGATAGCTCACTTCGGTTAGATCACTCCACGGACAAACTGTTCTATGTATAGGTGGTGATACCTCACTTCGGTTAGATCACTCGACCGCTCTCGCTGTTGATGATGCGGCGTACCTCACTTCAGTTAGATCACTCCACGGACAAAATCTTTTATATATAGGTGGTGACGGTGATGGTGATAGCTCACTTCGGTTAGATCACTCCACGGACACACTGTTTTATATATAGGTGGTGACGGTGATGATGATAGCTCACTTCGGTTAGATCACTCGACCGCTCTAGCTGTTGATGATGCGGCGTACCTCACTTCGGTTAGATCACTCCACGGACAAACTCTTTTATATATAGGTGGTGACGATGATGGTGATAGCTCACTTCGGTTAGATCACTCCACGGACAAACTGTTCTATATATAGGTGGTGATAGCTCACTTCGATTATATCACTCGACCGCTCTCCCTGTTGATGATGCGGCGTACCTCACTTCAGTTAGATCACTCCACGGACAAACTCTTTTATATATAGGTGGTGACGGTGATGATGATAGCTCACTTCGGTTAGATCACTCGACCACTCTCGCTGATGATGATGCGGCGTACCTCACTTCGGTTAGATCACTTCACGGACAAACTCTTTTATATGTAGGTGGAGATGGTGATGGTGATGGTGATGGTGATAGCTCACTTCGGTTATATCACTCGACCACTCTCACTGTTGATGATGCGGCGTACCTCACTTCGGTTAGATCACTTCACGGACAAACTCTCTTATATGTAGGTGGAGATGTGATGGTGATGGAGATGGTGATGGTGATAGCTCACTTCGGTTAGATCACTCCACGGACAAACTCTTTTATATATAGGTGGTGACGGTGATGATGATAGCTCACTTCGGTTAGATCACTCGACCGCTCTAGCTGTTGATGATGCGGCGTACCTCACTTCGGTTAGATCACTCCACGGACAAACTCTTTTATATATAGGTGGTGACGGTGATGGTGATAGCTCACTTCGGTTAGATCACTCCACGGACAAACTGTTCTATATATAGGTGGTGATACCTCACTTCGGTTAGATCACTCGACCGCTCTCGCTGTTGATGATGCGGCGTACCTCACTTCAGTTAGATCACTCCACGGACAAAATCTTTTATATATAGGTGGTGACGGTGATGGTGATAGCTCACTTCGGTTAGATCACTCCACGGACACACTGTTTTATATATAGGTGGTGACGGTGATGGTGATAGCTCACTTCGGTTAGATCACTCCACGGACAAACTGTTCTATATATAGGTGGTGATAGCTCACTTCGATTATATCACTCGACCGCTCTCCCTGTTGATGATGCGGCGTACCTCACTTCAGTTAGATCACTCCACGGACAAACTCTTTTATATATAGGTGGTGACGGTGATGGTGATAGCTCACTTCGGTTAGATAACTCCACGGACAAACTGTTCTATATATAGGTGGTGATAGCTCACTTCGATTATATCACTCGACCGCTCTCCCTGTTGATGATGCGGCGTACCTCACTTCAGTTAGATCACTCCACGGACAAACTCTTTTATATATAGGTGGTGACGGTGATGATGATAGCTCACTTCGGTTAGATCACTCGACCACTCTCGCTGATGATGATGCGGCGTACCTCACTTCGGTTAGATCACTTCACGGACAAACTCTCTTATATGTAGGTGGAGATGTGATGGTGATGGAGATGGTGATGGTGATAGCTCACTTCGGTTAGATCACTCCACGGACAAACTCTTTTATATATAGGTGGTGACGGTGATGATGATAGCTCACTTCGGTTAGATCACTCCACGGACAAACTCTTTCATATATAGGTGGTGATGGTGATGGTGATAGCTCACTTCGGTTAGATCACTCGACCGCTCTCGCTGTGGATAATGCGGCGTACCTCACTTCGGTTAGATCACTCGACCGCTCTCGCTGTGGGTTATGCGGCGTACCTCACTTCGGTTAGATCACTCGACCGCTCTCGCTGTTGATGATGCGGCGTACCTCACTTAGGTTAGATCACTCCACGGACAAACTCTTTTATATATAGGTGGTGATGGTGATTGCTGCATTTTTGATACCGTTTCGTAATGTAGTTATTGCTCAGTAACTGAAGATGTACACTGAGGAATGGGTGCCGGTTCGTCAAGACTTCTCCATTGTGGGCACGATTTAATCTGGCTCGTTGTTCATAACATCAAGGCACATGTCGATTACGTCTTGCGTGGAGCAAACGAAGGAGCAGTCGTCCACAGTCGGCAGTATAGCAGAAGAACTCGTGGTTCAATGTTTGACATGAAGGCAATGGATAGTGTGGGTGTCAAGCGCTGCCCCATAGCCTCTCACCATATCCGCGCAAGGTACATCCCAAACCACCTGAAGACATTTCACGACAGACACTCCTTAAGGAATGCGGTCAACTGGGTGTAATTTCGGAGGACGTTTCCCAGAAGTTGTAGACCGAGTATATGTATGGCTTGATACATGGCTGTTGGACACAACCCCTAACCTGTGACCATCGATGCATGACTTCTTAACCACTGGTCTGCTTTCTGACACTCGGCGCATCATTTCTTGTGCACATTTCTTGAATTAGTAGAACATTAAGGAATGACCGTGCGCAATATATTCACTCGGTCGCTTACGTGTTAAAAAGGATTTTAAAGAAACTAAGCAGTCATTATGTTAAGTTATGCTTTCGCGACTCGTGACCATCATTGGGATCTGACGAAATTTGGCGAATATTTTGGATGCAGGTCTCCTTTCTACATCTTTCATAAACATTCCTGTCGTCGATGACCATTCAGACTGCGGCGCGCACGAGGTGATGTCCCAGAAACCGGGCATCCCGCGGTCATCCATCGGGGTTTGGTGGATCACCAGCGGATGCGTCTGTAGCCAATTGATTTACTACTTTGTAACTAGCACAGCACAAGACGAGTATCACATCACACCAGGTTAGATAGACAACCATTTATATAGATAATATGCAGAGGCGGAGGTACAAATATCTCCGATTGTAGCCAATGGGGCCAACTACCTCTGGTCTTGAAAGGGGGCACCGCGCCTAGAGTGCACTACTTGAGCACGATCTCTATTACATACTTGTGGTATCCCTACGTTATGCCTGTGGATGTTGCTCAATGATACTTGTCCTAGAGTGTTCACCTAAGTATACTAAGCCTTATCATTCATTTCTATTTGTTCTATATTATACTATTACATATTCAGATGTAGACCCTAGTTGGATATTCAAGCAGGGGGATCGAAAATGTCGAAAAAAAACACCATTTATCCACGTTGGGAAGACCAGTGCCGGAAGAGCAGGTCCAAATTCGTGAGATGTGTGCCAAAAGCCATGCACTAGGCATTCAAGTCCAGATGACGAGTTCCAGAGCAGTATGCTATCTAATCTTGGGAGTTGAACGATCTGTTCCAGAAGTCATGCACCGATGGTGACGATGTGTACCAGAAGTCATGTATTGGAATAGGGCTAACTTCGCCTATAAATGAACCCACTCTCCTTTGCTTATTGTCTTCAAATTTGAAAACTGAGACCAGACCCGTCTTAACTTATGATAACGTCCTCAGGCGGAGTTCTATGATGGGCTCGACATTGTATGTGAAGCAAAACAGTGGCTGAATGCTAATGCTCAAAAGAGCTGAATGCTAATGCTCAAAAGAGATAAACCAGCATTAATTACCACAATAGGGGCAACCCGAACGTGCCGACGATTGCACGAGCCAAACTTGAGCCGCAAAAATTGCTGGTAATCTGTCGAGTACGTCATCCTGTAGAGGCTATGGGTCTTCTTCCGACAAGTCCTCTCCTTCTTCTTTTTGGTTGTAAGCGTGGGCGGAGCCCAGACAGTATTGAGTTGGCAAATGCACATCTGCGGGCACTTTCCGCAACCATAGGAATTAGACATTGGATCCGACATTGATTCGGTTAATTCGAAATTTGTCATTTTTTTAATCTGGTTAAAATAGTATGCGAATAATAACATTTTTGAGAAGCTTCGGATCTTGGAATGATTTAGATAAGAATACCCTTAACAGGAAAGATTTTCAGATGACCCAAATACCTGTTTTATCTTCGGATTTCACATCGGATATCCGAATCGGATGGGATAGCAGTTTTCCTACCAAAATCAGTTATCTGAATTTTCAGATAACTCATCTGCCGAAAATGGTCCCTATCCGAATCGCCCTAGTATCCAAGCTTTTCAAAGATGCCATTATTCGCACAATCCTTTTAACCAGGGTTTGGAAAAATGATGAATCCGAATTATACGAATCGGTGTCGGATCCAATATCTAATAGGAAGGCGCGTCAGCATAACGAATAGTAGTGAAAAGTCGTGAGAACATGGCAGGTGCAGACTTCAATTTTCTCCTCTTTCAATGCTCTTGTATGTTGCCCTGATCATATCGTTTGGATTACCAATGGTGAATATTTGAGCTTTATTCGGCTTTTTATTACAATTATTCGATCTTCGAATGGAGTCAAAATGTTAGGTTTTCGAACAGCATTCCAATATACCTCCTTGCTTTGTCGATTAATAGCCGCTATCCTCAGGTGTCCTTCGTGCCGAAATGTCACTTCCTCGCAACGGCATCGAGTCGAACCCCTGAATGTGTAGTGTTGCGTCGAACCCCGGATGTGTAGTGTTGCGCCGATAATGGCCCTCAACCTTTGCCGAAGAGGGATTGAAGATGCAGCTAGAGCTGAGGGACGGGACAGAGCAGTCAGGAATTATTTAGGGTGCCACTACCTCGAAAACAAATCTGCGTGTGCTTAGAGCTATACGAAAACGTTAAAAGAATCAGGAGCAATGCTCTAAAAGCAGCTCTTCCTATCTGCAGACCTTGGAAGTTCAGGTCAACGAATCCGCAGCGTTTCGTAGCTTTGCAAGGCGTTATTTTGTGCCCAGTGTTCCGGTTTGAGCCTGTAAAACTCCTTACATTAGGAAGGCATTGAGGATTGAAATTTTCAGAAGGTGGAGCGCTGGTAGAGAGAATTCAATAAAAAGGAGCATAAACTTGTCATATGAAGTCATGAGTGCAATCATTGAAGCATGAGAGCATATACGTAGCTATAAGCTAACCGATCGCTAATGTTCGCAGCTTGGAGCAAATTGCGAAATTTAAATGCAATGTTTCGAAGACAGCTTCTTCTGGGGCCTCGTCTGATGCCAATTCCAAACTATAGAATAGCATTAACAGCAGCTCTGAAGCCCTTTGTTTCGGAATACAAGCTACAACTACATCTGGTCCTGAGGTAGGTATTTGTTCCCTTGTTGAGTTGCTTCTTGACCTCGCATAATGTTATTATTTCCTCAAAACCACCTGAAACAATGAAATTTGCAAGCATCAAGATCGCAGAGGCACCTTGAACACATAAGTTGCGATGTAGTCGATCTCACAGTATTTCAATTTCAATGCAGCGCTTTCAAGTGGTGGTGAAAGCGGAGCGGGACGGCGGTGATGACCGTTCCTCCGCGAGATGTCACTGAAAACTGCTCGCTTTTGCGAGCCGAGCTGAACACGGCCACTCGAGTGCAAATGACACACCCTTGTGAAGGCCTGCCCTAGTTCATGTCACTCCATATGGTTGATGGTGCTGAATGTTTCACGAGATGTGTGGAAAGTATGGCTGGGGGGGGGGGCGGCATTGGGGAACTGTGCTTGCTAGTCCAAAAGTCTCAAAACGCAAGAAAGACCCGCCTGGCAGCACTGAATGTCTGGACGTTTTTAGGCCGCTCCTGGGAATTGGCAGAGGTACTGGAACGAAGAAAGATTACTGGAGACGAGTCAAGGGACATAGGTCGATGCTATAAGGTCGTTCTGTGTGACAGTCATAGGAACCAGCGCTGTGGGCACAATCTTCTCCGATCATTTTGCTTGCAATCACGCCCACAGACTGGCTGCGAGCCAAGGTGAGTTGGAGAAGCGAGCCAAGGTGAGTTGGAGAAGATAGCAGAAGTGCCTTCACAAGACGTAATCATTGTCGCAGGGGACCTTAACAGGCACGTTGATAGACGAGTACGGCGTCATGTTGGTCTCGATTTTGGTCCACGTAACGCTGACGGTGAGAGTACCATCGAGAACGCGGAGTCGCACGGCATCACCCTCGTGAACAATCCAAAAACATGATTCCCACCTTATCTCATTCAACATCAGGAATACTAAAGCGCGGATTGTTTGCGTCATTATGCGAAGTCGTAGTCAAGAGCTTGTCGCGGACGCCAAGGTCGTACAGTATGAAGTAGTCACCATACAACACCCCAACTGAACTCCACTATGAAGATCACGCCACCGATGCTTAAGCAGGTTGAGCGGAGCGGATCATCAAGGATAAGTGGTGCCGACTGAAATAGAATGGAGCAGCAGTGACTTCGCGCATTCGGTTGCCGACCGTTACGACCGTCGACGAGAAATTGCAAGATGCTACCGAAGCGATACTCACTGCTCGCTCACTTTGATCGCATACCTCGTGAAGTGATAAGGCATGCAAGAGTACCTGAGCACTGAGCAAAATGAGTCTCGCTTTACTAGGGTGAACGGCATTGAGCTACCACGTACTTCGGCGTTCACATACTTGGGATCAGCATTCGCGTAAGATGCTACTACACTCGTTGACGTGAACTCATGCGTGAATGCAGCTTGGTCCAAATGGCGCTCTCTGACGAGAGTGCTCTGCGACAAGAAGGTACCAGAGCACCTCAATTCGAAGTTCCCCAGAGCAGACGTCCGAGCAGTATCTGTTTAGGCAGCTGATGCCGACCGGTGACTAAAGAAATTGAAAGACGTCTCTGCGTAATGGAAACTGAGACGCTGTGATGCTGGTTTCGTTGCTCGAACTGATGCCGCTAAAGCCGAATTATTAGCTGATACGTTCACTGCCGTTTATTCTTCCAGTTCAGACTCCCTCACATGCCAGCAAGTCACCCTTTGTTTTCCCACGGTGGACGACTCTGTATGGTTTCATCCCGATGAAATCTTCAACATGCTTTCTAGATTGCCTTTGCCTGCTTCAGTTACCCTGACCAAATTCCACTTGCAATTATTAAGGAAATCGCCCACATCATGGCCGGTCTTCTGGAACATCTTTTTAATCTTAGTTTCATGCTAGCCGAAGTTTCTGACAGGTGGAAGCTCTCCTTTGTTATCCCCAACCCATTCCCAAAAAGCTCCCGCTCTCATTTTCCTCGAATCGGCCCATTGGCCACATCTATTTTTGCCAGAGTGTTTGAGAACTTAAGAAGAAAAATGTTGTTCACTTGAGTCTGCACTCAGTCATTTCCAAGTGCCAGCATGGTTTCCAATCTGGTAAATCCACTGCTATGTTTCAGTCCCTCAATGACTGGACCTTGTCCGTTGACCATGGCTTGTGTACCGATGTTGTTTACCTCGGCTTTTGCTGAGCTTTTGAGTTTGATATTCTTCCAATGTTGTTACCTAGATCAAGTCCTTTTTAATTATAATAGTAGCTGACATAAAATAAATAACCATTTCTTCAATCCAAGAGCCGTAACAGTGGGGTACCTCAGAAAGGTATCCTTTCCTCTGTGCTCTTTAATATCTACAGTTATGATCTTCCTCCACTTATTCTTTCAGCGGAAGCCAAGTGTTGTGCCTTTGCGGACGACATTAAGCTATATCAACGTCTGTCATCCGCGGAAAATTAGGAATTATTGCAGAATTCTATTCGTCTTGTTTCTCAGTATGCTGGGGATAGTGGTCTTCCCCTATCCAACGAGAAAACTAAGCTGTTGCCATTAGGTTGGGAAACGCAACGCAATTACTATATCGGCAATTTCCCCATTGAGAAGGTTGATGCAGTTAGAGACTTAGGTTTTCTTATAACCCGTGATCTAGAAGAGGTTTCCACCAAAGCCATTGCTCTGGTTTATCAACTTTTTCGACGTTTGACTACTGATGAGCCAAATTCGCCATTGTTGGAATATGGAGCTGTTATCTTTAGCCCTATAAACGTAGCACAATTAAACTGCTGGAAAGGGTTCAGAACGGGTTTACAAGAAAGTTGTTGTTGAGGCGAATAGGCTTCAAAACTCGAATAATCAAACAATCGAAAATCGAAATAAATTGTTTGAATAATTATTCGAATCCGATTATTCCAGCACAAGTATAATAAATATGAAGGAGATGTGTAGGAAGCAAATTGAAGGAGGCAGCGGTTACAGAAAAATGCAAAAACAGTGCATAGCATGGGAGTCGAGCATCTGGTCCAGCACTCTCGCAGCAGTCGCACAACCTGCTGAGCCACCGACTCGCTTGCCACGGTGCCTTTCGCGCGCCCCATACAACAGGGCGCGCACGCATGCACGTGGGCACGTGCTGACGGTGTGCTACTCTAACTACGGGCCCTCGAAGACCCCCGCCTTCGAGGGCCCGTAGCTCTTTTGGTTCAAGCACTCAGCAAAAACGAAATATGTTTTTCTACTGTATGAAGGGTGAAGATTCCCGTAGTACTATCCATTTCCCCTGTTCAGACCTACGGCTGATACCCCTCCCTGGTTAGATCAAATTTTTTCATCAACAGGGCTACTTCTAGCTATATCAAATTTATTAAAAATCGCACTCCTCCATGCTCAGTGCTTTCGTTTAAAAACATGGCTAACAAGTGCCTGGATCCATTTTGTCAAATTGTCATTCTTTCTTGCTCTGTTTAGGCTTTTTACCTAGTTCCTCCTTTGTGTTTGTTCACTGTCTCGTTACTTTTAATAAGTTCTACTCTCTTCACTGAACGCCATAATTTCCTATCCGAGGTTGAGTTGTTGTTGATCAGAAATTTGATGAGGAAAAGTAGCACCAGCATCCCAGGATAGCGGCCTCGCAATTAAGCCGGAAAAGAGCTGAGGATGAAGAAGAAGTAGGAGAAGAAGCTCAAGCGAAGCGGGGCGGAACAGATTGGATGGTCCGCTTCACCCTGCGAACCTCACACAACCCGGCGAATTTGTCAAAGAAGAAGCACTAACTTGTAGCAGTTTGCACTGCCTCGCTGCTTCGAGTGCTCTTCGCTGTTCTAGTTGATGGCAGCACTTTGATAACGCACCTGGATTCGAGGAGAGGGTATTTTTTGAAAAAACTTCACAGCGGGAGGGGACATGTTCTATGTTCCCAATGTCGGCAATCACAAACAATGAGGCCAGCTAAGTTAAGGCATGGGCTTTTCAGCTTTCATCACTTTTAGTTTCGCAGAAGCCAAGGCTTCACCACTGGAGCAAACAAAGAACGTCGTTCCCGACGGCATCGCGCGACGTCCGTGTTCCCTTGCATTCTCGGTCGAGAATTTATAGCGTGTGGGAAGCAAAAGCTGCGTTGCACGTTTTCCATCAGTAGAGGCTTAGGCACTTTCGACAGCAACCAGCTGTTTCGCAAAATTCGGGTTCTCGAGCCTGCTTGGCAGCATTGCAAGCCGAATTTCGTCAAGGGACGAAAAACAGAAGAATTGGCAGGCCTCGGTGCCATTCGAGGCATCGTGCTGCAACCCGAATTCTACTGATGCAGTCTCACGAGCACCACTGGACCTACACAACACTGTCGCCTCAGAAGGCGCTCTGTGAAGCACTCAGCAGGAGCCCATAGCATGCTGCGCATCACGAACTGGTTTAGGTCTCAGCTACAGCCAAGGCCCCGAATTCTTCTAATCGGCATTTGTCACATTAGGAACAGGTCCCTGATGTGTTCACCAGCGTTAGTGTCATCCAAATCAGCAATCAAAGTGCCTCGACGAAGCTCTTAAAAACTGTACCTTAGTAGTTGTTGTTCCTTGAACTCTAAGCGAGGTTGGTAACAGAGTTTATTAGGCTTACGTTTCGGCGGGATCGCCTTCTTCAGAGCCTGAAAGGAAACAAACCTAAGTGTGACCACTCGACCAAACGTCTCCTCAATCCTACTAGATTTTGAGACCAATTGGACGTATACAAGATGGGAAGAAGACAGTAATCGACTTCACCTAACCAGGGATCGACAGGCGATCAGGGCAGTAGCGCTTGTGAGGGTACCAAAGGAGACCGTACCCTGATTAGAATGCTAGTCGGAGGTACGGCTTGAGCTCCCGGGTTATATATAGGCACTCCCCCTTCCAGTTGATTTTTGGGTCAGTAGCCTGTATCCAAAATGCCTCAAGCACTTTCCGCGCCGTCGTCTGGGGCTCACGCACTAAAATTTTGAATGTGACTCCAAAATCCTCTCTCCGTTGTGGGCGCTGACCCTGTGGAAACCCGTGACCTTTGTTTGCCCTCCAGATGTTCTTTGGAGCGCACATGGAGTGGGCGAGAAGTTTCTCCGATATAGTTCTCTCCACAGCTTTGACAGGTGATCCTGCAAACGGTACCTGGGACGGCGCAGTCTCCTTGCCTGCCAGCTGAACAGACCACACAGTTTGGTGCAAAGGCGGTCGTAAATGTGGTTTCTTACCAGCCGGTGTTTCAGTCACAGGTTGTCGAAATGAGGGCGGCTTGGAAGCAGCGAAAGCGCAGTGAAGAGGGGATTCGAATAGTGTTAGATGGAATCCACAGGAGCAAATTTAAAGTAAGTTCCTGTAAACCCTTTCTTTCAAAGAATTTGAGCCGTATTGTATGTGTTCTCTTACTGAGAAGTAAATTAAAACTTTAAAGAAGGTGTACTAATTTTCTCCTTGAACAAAAAATTATTCTAACATTTTTGGAGAAACTCTAGTTTAATGTAGAAGAAGTTCATTTCGATTTGGAAGAGTTTTCTTTGATTTTAAAAGTTTTGGGTAAGCATAGAGGAGTGTCCAATTTGACGTGAAAAGTGTCCAACTCGTAGTGAAAATGGTATAAATTTTCAGAGAGTTGGAAATTTTTTTTAAAACGAAAATTCCTTTTGACTTCCTTGAAACGTACCAATCTTAGTTTAAAAGAGATCCATTTCGAATCAAAAGGAGTCCGTTGTGATTTGAGTTCTGTTTGAAAAGTGTCCAGCTTGGCTTGAGTGTGTTACGTCTTGCGAGCCGTAGACTGTCACGATTCTGGGGAATGACCGCATCGAAGAAGCCTGTCCAGATAAGGTAAGCGCTAAGTGGGAGAGGCGTTTTGTGCATGGAGGGGTTCATGTGCTTGTGGGGAAAGGAAGCGGCAGGAGCTTTTTCTCCAGAGAACGTTTCAAAGACACTCAATTCCCTCGCAGGTTGCGCTTCAATCGTTGATGAGAAGCACACACCGCGTGCCGTGGTGTCGTACGGGCGAGATCTGGCCATTGTTGTTCTCCTGTGTAGCGATGCTTTCGGCCGTCCCGTTCCTCGGTTCTCCCATTTCCGGCCACGCTGTACCACTGGCCTTGTGTTGAAGGGGTATTGTTGTTATACCACTCGCCGCCACTTCCCCTGTACGCCATATCCTCCGAGTTACGCTATGGACAGAGTCGGACACGGACGCTAGATCGACGCTTCTGTTCAACAATTTCTCTGAAATCCTCCTGGTTTGTGTAGTATTCTTGTATGTCTTCTAGAATGCTGACAGGTTTTTGTCGGAAAACAAATCGTGACGAGTTCTGTTCTTTTGGAAGCAGGCACAGCTCTTCTAGTCACCACTTTACTTGCTTTATGAAGGCGAATTGCTTGTTGCTTACGAGTTGCTCCTCGCATGATTAGCTGTTTTACGGGCACAACTACACAACACATGCGAACGAACACGCCAAACGAGGAAAACATGGTGGGATACACGATAGTCTGCAAGATGTCAGATGCTGAGTCATTAGTTAGCATGTCTGTCGACAAACCTTCAATGTTGTGACTGGAAGTCCTATGTTTCTTTTTCTTCTCACTCCTCTTCAGCATTAGTCTCGCTTCGTAGGGGGTCTGCTATTCTGGTGTCATGACGCCACCTTTCCCGATCCAGCGGTACATCAGGGTGGAAACTATGCATTGGATCCGAATGAATCATTTTCGGATATCCGATTTGGATAACTCGATCCGAATCATCCAAAAATCCGGGGTTCGCTGAAATAGTGTTATCCGAATCATCCAATTATTCGAAGATTTTCGGTCGCATCCAATGTATAGCAGCAACTTTCCAGTCCACGTGTAATGTATAAGACGCTGCTTCGGGCACCTTCTATGCCGCTTTCTAATTACCTTGAAGGTAAGGCCTACCTTAGGAAAGCTGTCTTCCTTTCCACGCGGAACGTGGCTGTACCAGGAGAGCTTCACGCATCTTGTCAGCTATCGGCGCAACACCGAACTTCTGCCGAACAGTATGGCTTCGGATGCGGTCCATGCGCGTGACTCCAGCTGTGCGTGTGCGGCGTAGCATCTTCGTCTCCATGACGCTGAGGCGCGTCTCAGCTTCTTTAGTCGCAGAGCAACACTCGGCACCGTATATTGCCACTGTACGGACGACTGCTCTGTAGATCTTCGACTTCAGGTGCTCTGTTATCCTTTTATCGCAGAACCTGCCAGTTAGCGAGCGCCCTTGGTCCAAGCTGCACTCACACGTGAATTAACTTCAACCATCTGTTTGCTATCAGACGCCATTTCTGATCCCATGTATTTAAATACCGGAGTGCGTGCAAGCTCAGCACCGTTGTCTTAATGGAGCCGGACTATTTTACGTTAGTCGTAAGGTACTCGGGCTCCAAACCGTTCCAAGCGATCACACCAAGCTTGCACCTTTCGCTCGAGTTTACATTTACACATCTTCATAAGCAAGCAGTACAACATATGGTAGTCAGCATATGGTAAGCTGAAGGAAAGAGCCGGCTGGCATGCGCCGCCCTCTCAAAGGCATCTCTTGGTATTGGTCCCCCCACGTGACATTAACAGAATTATATCTAGTAAGATATATGTTCTTTTTACTTCGGGCACATGAAATGTAGCCGGACAAACCGACGACTGTCACGCGGTAAACGGATTAATTCGTCGTCTCTGTTCAGTCCAACAAAGCCTTCAGTTCCACCATGATCCGAGAATCGGTACAAGGTTTGTCTAGGAAGCGCAAAACGCTGACATACCTACTGGCTGGCCATCATAAGTCGTTGCAGCGGTGAAGCGCGAACAAAGATAGCCTCAAAAAAGGAGAAAGATTTACTAGATTGGTCCAAAAATAATGCCGGATTCGAGCCGCCAGATTCAAGTTGTACCTCCACTCATAGATAGGTTTCCAGCCCAAATAAAAAGTTGTCGGAATTTCTATATCGTTTCTAAAAATCCATCTAGACGAAATTTTGCAGGGCGTGGAACTCTTAGACTTCTGGCATTAATGAATTCGTTGAGCTAGGTTTTGCTATTGGCTTCGTATTTGACCTGTATTCTTATTAAGAAATTAAGGGAACACGTGGTTAATTTACGCAGTTCTGCAGAGTATTCTTTTCTCCACAAGATTTTCCTTACTTACGTCTTGTTTCTGGAGACTTCCGAATGCGCGGCCCACCTTGGCTACGTCGTCCATGGGGGTGTCTGCCACTCATTTTCTCCTTCACTATGTACTGTTGAAGGAAAGGCGTTTTCCATGAAATAACTGATGTCAGTATCCTGTCCGAATTCAGTTTGTGTTTCTCGGCTTCTTGTTTCGGATGTAGCGTCACTTTTCAACTCCCATGCCAAACATAATTAATCCACGCTTTATGGATAAGAAAACGCTCTAAAAATTGAAAGAACTTCAATTTTTTTAGAGAAATGCAAAACTGAGTCAGAACTACATACTCCAGAAACTGTGCTACAACTAATCTCTCCTTGAACGTTTAAAATCTTAATGCTGTCGCCAGTTGGATACACATATGTATTATATGTATACAGTACTGGACGCGTCTTTTGAATAGACGTTGTAAAGACCGCGATTTTGCGGTTTTTGCGTCATTTTGATATAACTCGCCTAAAATTCACTCGTTTCAAAAACTAAGGATATATTTGAGCTCAGGAGCTCGAGCTCTATCGTTTGGCGTATACATTGTTCATATAGAGCTATGAAAATGTCGGTCGCAAGCCGTCGAAAACCGTAGCGAGCTCACAATTCCTCCATTTTGAGGTTTTTTGAGTAACGGTTGATACCGTTCGATTCGTCTCTTAGAGATCTACACAAACAGTATACAGTTTTGCCAGACCACCGCGCTTTCGCAGTGAGTGGTCAGAAGTGACTGGAGCAGACTTCTTGTGATTGGAGAAGCTTATATTCCAGGATGTTCTCGGAGTATCTAAAGCATGGCGTAAAGTGTTCTCTCATGCAAGGAATCCCTGAGAGTGCGCCGTGCATAATGCGTACAGGATCGAACCTATCAATCGAGGGGGGACAGCTTGTAGAGTGATCATTTAGGCCGGGGGCATACTTCCATCGCCGCGATGCCATCGCGGTGCTCAGTTCATGGCCATTCCGCCGCACGCGGTCGAATAGTCAAAGGAAACTTCGCCGCGGCCGCCGCAACAGTGGAGGTCGGCATGCGCGATGGTTTCCCGCGCCCATCGCGGGCATGGCATACTTTTTCGCGTCGCGCGCGGTGTTTAGCGTTGGTCCTGGACGGATCGTCGTCGCGCTCCCTTGCAGAGCGATGGGCGAGCACTGAGAAGTTCAATTCCTTCGCGTCGCTCTGCAAAACTCATCGCCGCGACTCGATCGCGGCGATGTGAAGTATGCACGAGGCTTTAGGGTTGTGTGACACGATCTTTTCCGTGTTCAGTCGACTACTGCGGGAAGACAAGGAGAGCTAACGGGATGCAAATGCGGGGGCGAGCACGAGACTGAAAGCACTTTACGATGACATGCTCGCAACTCTCCAGATGCCTGAGCTGCTTTAGCCCAATCTGTTTTTTAAAGCCACGGAGGGCAACGGCGAAGTTCCTTCCGCCCTTACTCGCCCATATTTGAGTTCTCGACGTTCCCAATGGTACCATTCTGTTCAGCTCGAGAAGCTCTACCGAAAGGTGTCAATATCGATCAATACCGGCCAACTGGAATATCGATTTTTTGACAATTTCGCATCAAAGGCGAGGCGGCTCAGGGCCGCAGCAGAAGGACAATGACGTCATCGAAAATCGATATTTTTGAACCGCGCCAAGTCTGATACCATTCTATATAGCTTTTGGTAGTGAATTGAATGGTGTTACTGCGAGCAGCAAGAGCTGTAATCTGGGCGAGTAAGAGACACGGAGAACATTGACCGTTGTTGCGCTAAATTGGACATTTGAGTTTTTGACACTCGAGATGGTACCGTTTTGTCAGCTCGGAAAGCTCTATCGAACGGTATCAATCTCGGACAATTCCGGGAAAATTGATTTTTTGATCTTATCTTCCCATCGAGGACGAGGACGCTCTTCGCCGAGCCTGCCTGGACGACGACGTCATCGAAAGTCGATAATTTCGAAAAGAAAAAATACCGTGCATGGAGAGCCGTAGACGTGCCGAACACGTCGGCAACCATGCATGGCGAGCCGGAGACGTGCCGAACACGTCGGCATCCCTGCATGGTGAGCCGTAGACCTGCCGAACACGTCGGCAACCGTGCATGGCGAGCCGTAGACGTGCCGAACACTTCGGCAACCGTGCCTGGGCATTTAGATGATCATCAACGGGAGGGGTTTTTGGAGGCAATCGATATCGATCGATATTGTCGGTTTTTGTGGATATCGTTCAAGCGGCACGAAACTTTAGCCCTGGGGTAATCGAGGTCGCCGAACACGAATCTGAAGTCGACCAATCGATATCGATCGTTATTATCGATTTTTTGAGGATGGCGTTCAAGTGGCGCGAAACTTCGGCCTTGGGGGTAATCTGGGTCGCTGAACACGAATATGAAGTCGACCAATCGATATCGATCGATATTATCGATTTTTTGAGGATGTCGTTCAAGCGGCACGAAACTCTACCCCTAAGGGTAATCGAGGTCGCTGAACACGCATCTGAAGTTCGTTTTTGAACTGTCGATCGCCATCAATCGATATTGGGCAAATAAGCGTTTTTGTGGATGTCGTCCATTTTTTCGCTTTTTTTCTAACTTACCCTAATCGACGTAGTTAAGATGTTCTTCCTGAAGAAACCATGACAAAGGTGTCAGCTACAATTGATGATGAGAAGTTATTGCCACGGCGAAGCCGTCAAAAAGCCGTCGGTGCGGCCGAGAGGCCGCACGGACGGCTGGTGTATCAATACCAGGGGTGTGCGTTTGACGACTACCGATGCACCGATGTACCGGATTTACCGGCATTTTTGCTTAACACGTTTGAGCAACATTTAACGAGGAAAATTTCCATTAAATTGTATCAACGACATTTGGCTCACCATTTTTGAAATTTCACTTCTTCTTCACGTATTTCGGTATTCAGGTATAGTGCATTGCATTTCATCCCAATTTTTTTTTGGATAAGGTTTTGCGGTATAGTCGCGATACCGAGGAAACCCTCTACTTATTTGAATTAGTGGATGGTTCAGTTTTTGAATCAGCTCTCACATTTCGAGAATTGTTGGCATTTTCTTGCTCATTGACCAGTTCATTTACTTTCTCTTCTGTGCAGTCCTTTCGTATTTTTTGAACTTCCCAGGCCGTTTTTCGCGCTTGATTGCCACACGTTAATTTTTGGTACCTTCCGACCAGTCAGCTGTTCACAGTTTTTTGCGGTATTTACTTTATAAATGAGGTTGAAAATACTTAGAATACGCGAAGAAAACACTACAAAGCGCAAATAATGCGAAAAAATAAGAGAAGGAAACGAAACGAAATCCGATAAAGTTTTCCATAATTTTGGATGGGTTCTTCGTTCAACATCAGGTGGTGATTGTAGGACCACGTTAGAGCAACGTTGAGCCCCGCCTAACTGACATAGCGTGGCTGCTGGTACTGTCATAGCTTCGCTTTTATTGAAATTCATGTCAACGAATTTGCTCAACCTGTTCGTCTTCTTCAAGGAATCTCTTGGCTGTTCTCTTTGGGGAGAGCACAGTCAGTATGCACGTAAAACAGTGAGCTTATGTATAAGGAAGCAATAAAATAAAATAAAAAGAGAAGAAGCTGACGACCCCTCTTCCTCAGTTGTTATAAGGGGTGTCTCGAAAAATGTATACATTGTCTGAAAGGTGATTACTTTGCTCACTGTAAAGGTACCAAGGAAATTAAGAGCTCATATGAAAGCATAAGAAATCAGAAATTTTTCGACATATGAACAGTATGGATTGCGCCATGCACTCGTATGAATTCTCGCATTTTACACTGATTGATTGTTTTTGCTTGAATACTTGTTATAAGTTCTCCACAAGGTGGCGGTATCGTTTGGCGAAAAGTGCAGGGTCTTCTTCTTCTCCTGAGCGTTTAGTCCCGCGCAGTCGCAGGGTCTGCTGCTTTTGTGATCTGTCGCCACCCGCCACCTCATTCTATCAAGGGCGTCGTCTGTCGCAGCGCCGATTTCGGCGAGATCTCTCTTGATGACGTCCCTCCACCTTTTCCTTGGGGCTCCTCTCGGACGCTTTCCGGGTGTCTCGAAATTCAGGGCCAACTTCGTGGGATGGTCCTCTTGTCTTCTGAGGATGTGTCCGTACCACATAAGGCGCTGCTCCCTCATCATCAGCTGGATCGAAGCTGTCTTCATCACTGTCCTAACATCCTCATTTCGTACTCTGTCTTGACGGGTCCATACACATGCCCATCTGAGCATCCTCATTTCCGCGGCGTGCAGTTGCCGCTCCTGTGCTTTACCCAGAGCCCAGCGCTCACAGCCATAGAGGAGGGCAGGCCTCACTACTCTTCTATATAGCTTGTCCTTGAGTGTCCTAGAGCACTACGGTCGCAGAGGATTCCTGTGGACTCCCTCCATTTGAGCCATGCTGCACTAATCCGCCCCCTGACCGCCTGATCCACGCTTCCTTCCTCGGATAGGTCGCTTCCGAGGTAATGGGATTCTTCCACCTTTTCGATCATCTCTCCATGGCAGTCTAGGATCGGTTCGGTGCACTGCTCGGAGCTGATGAACTTCGTCTTCCTCACGTTCAGCCGCAGGCCGTTGTCTGCGAGGGCTCCTTGCCACAACTGCACCTCCTCTTTCAGCTCCTCACGGCTGTCGGCTACTAGAGCGATATCGTCCGCGTAGAGGATGGTCCTCAGGGGACCTTCCTCAAGGTGATTCACTATGCAATCAAGCGTCAGCACGAAGAGGAGCGGACTCAGAGCTGACCCTTGATGCACCCCCACTGTGATATCCATCTTCTTTGTCATTCCGTGTGGAGTTCGTACCGCCGCTTTCGAGCCTTCGTACATGTCCTTTATGACCGAGATGAGACGTTCCGGAACACCCCTGCCTTGGAGGGATTTCTAGAGCACGGCCCGGGGTAGCCTGTCGTATGCTTTCTCCAAGTCCAGGAATGCCAGGTAGCAGGGCTTTCGTTTCTCCCGACTTCTCCATCACCTGGCGGGCGATAAAGATCGCGTCTGTGGTGGACCTCTCAGGCATGAAGCCCCACTGCTCCTGGGATATGGTGACCATCTCCCTCAGCCTAGAGTCGACCAGTCGTTCGTAGACCTTTATCGTATGTGAGATCAGTTTGATCCCGCGGTAATTGGAGCAGTCGGACGCGTCCCCCTTCTGCTTAAAGATGGGCACTATGATGCTGTTCCTCCAGTCATCTGGCATCTTACCCTCTATCGTGACTCTGTTGAAGAACTGTGTCAGCCAATTGACTCCGCAGTTCCCAAGCACCTTCCAGGCCTTTACTGGCACCCCATCAGGGCCAGCTGCCTTCCCGAGCTTCATCTTCCCTATGGCACTGCGAAGCTCTTCCTGCGTCCATGACGGGATGGGTCCTTCCGTTGGCTGTTCTTCTTGGACTTCCCGACGCGGGAATTCCTCATTCAGCAGTTCCTTGAAGTACTCCTCCTACCTTTTTCTGACCTCGACCGGTTTCCGTAGCACCCTACCGTCAGCACTCTTCACAGTCTTCACTACTCGAATGTCGGGGTTAGCTCTATGACGTGCTTTGGCCAGACGGATGGCGAACTTCTCTCCCTGTGGCTCGTCCAGCTTCTCGTATAAGGCATCCATCTCCGCGCGCTTTGCCTTTGCTACCGCTGCTTTTGCCAGCCTCTTCCGCTTCCTGTAAGCTTTAAGATGCTCGGGTGTCCTTGTCTTCTGCCTCTGCCTATAGGCCTCCTTCTTTTTCCTCACTGCGGCCTGCACCTCTTCATTCCAGAACCATGCAGCCTTATCTCCTCTAGTTCCTCCCTTTGTTTTACCGAGGGTTTCCTTGGCACATCGCAGGATCGTTTGGGTCACCCTCCTCCACGTCTCGTTTACGGTACCGGTTGGATCGGGGAGACATGCTTCGAGCACTGCCCTTCTTAGCTCGTTGCGCTCTGTTCCCCGCAACCTCCACCATCGGATTCTGGGTTCTGTCCTTACTTTCGGTTTGCTGTGTAGAGGAATGTTCAGGTCCGCTATCAAGGGCCTATGCTGTGATGCGACTTCTTCTCCCGGAAGGACCTTTACATCCCGGACGGTTTTCAGGTCAGGCCTTCTCACTAGGATGTGGTCGACTTCCGTCCTTCTTCCTCCGCTAGCATAGGTTACCTTCTGGCTCTCCCTCTTCGCGAAGAAGGTGCTACAGATAACCAGGCCGTAGGCGATAGCCAGATCCAGAATTCGATCTCCATCTGGGTTCACCATGCCGACCCCTTTACCTCCATGAACCCTTTCCACTCCTCTTCTTCGACTCCCCACATGCCCGTTCAGGTCCCCTGCTATGGAGAGGTAGTCGCTTTCTGGTACGGACCTTATGGCGTCCTCGAGCGTGAGGTAGAATTCATCCTTTTCGTGCTCGGGGCGTCCGGTCTGCGGAGCGTAGACGGACATGACGGTCTAGTAACCCTCCTTCGTATCCAGCCGCAGAGA
Source organism: Heligmosomoides polygyrus bakeri (assembly GCA_947359475.1). NCBI lineage: Eukaryota > Metazoa > Nematoda > Chromadorea > Rhabditida > Heligmosomidae > Heligmosomoides > Heligmosomoides polygyrus. The sequence goes on along the minus strand of OX375866.1, from coordinate 54,980,127 downwards.
CATGATGCGGTCGCTTATCCTTTGGACAGCAGCTACCGAATCCTTGAGGCACTCTGCCACAGCTATCCCGGCACCGTTCCTCTTCGTGTCCTCTCCGTTGTAGAACAGCTTGATCCCTTCTCCAATCTCCTTGGCCTTCGCCCCTTTCCATCTCGTTTCCTCCAGGCACAGGACTTCTATCCTTCTGCGCTTCATAAGGTTGGCCACTTCCCTGGATCTTCCGGTCATTGTTCCCACATTCAGAGTTTCCATTCGAACTAGCTTCTTTGGCCGAGGTCGTTCTGCCCTCGGTAGCCCTCGTATACTGACCACAGAACTTGGGCGGTGGCTCGGCACGTCACTTCCGGGTGACGTCCTAGCCTTCACACTGATTCCATTGCTACTCTTGATCATGATTTGTGACAGGTTTCTCCATCATCCGGCCTGTCAACCTGGGCCTGGCGCTGGAACCGTTGCCATTTTTGCACTTTCTGCAGGGCATGGCGAGCCGGACATCACATGAGGAGACATCACATAGCGATAACCGTTTGTGGTGTCTACCTCTCACACCCCGAGCGGAGTTCATATCACCCCTTTCTTGCCTTCGGGGCGCCCCTTTCCTGCCTTCGGGGTGCCCCTTTCCTGCCTTCGGGGCGTGCTGTGAGTCAGTGCACCCCACAAAATAGGGCACTTTTTGAAAGGTTCTAACTTCGCTGCTAGTGACGCTTTTGAAGATGCCTGAGACTCTTATGATAGCACAGGGCAACGGGGTGTCCGTGGCATGCAGATATTCATATTTGCGCGATGCCCCGCCTGAAGCCTTGCATTCCAGATTCGATCGATTGTGCATGGGCTGAATGCCTGTTACAGTCTTGTTACTAGTTGGCTACATTTACCTGTGCTGTGCTTTTTTAATCTTTAAAACTTGAGGATAAACTTCTACTCCTCGAAGGAAAACCAAGAGATGGGCATGATTCTTATTATGGGCTCAGATATGAGAAAGCGTAATTAGAAAACGATTGCAGAAGCGATAACTTCTGCAATCAATAAACTCACGTGTTACGTACACAGCACAGGTTAGTGTGGCGAAGTAATAACAAGATTGTAGCAAGCATTTAGCCCACGCATAATCAATCAAGCCTGAAATGTTTCAAGCGAGGGCATGGCGACATCTCGGCTATTTGCACGCCTTACTCTCAAACATCTTCGAGAGCTATACTAGCAGCAATCTTAGAGCCTTTCAAGAAGTACCCACATTTTTAGGATACATCGCATCTTTCGCAAGCCGTAGCGTGTTCATAAGTTTTAAATCTTAAAAGAAGTACTGATCAATCGATACGGTCCGCTTGTGGAGAAATTATAACAAGTATTCAAGCGGAAAGGAATCAATCGAGTGTAAAGTGCAAGCATTCAGACGAGTGTATGTCGCAATCTCTGCTGCTCATATGTCAGAAATTTTCTATTCTTTTACGCTTTCAAATAAGCCCACAACTTCTTCACTATCTTTACTGTGGGCAAGGTTATCACCTTTCAAGCAGTGTTACATTTTTTGAGACACTCTGCACATATATGAAGTTTGTCCAAAAACTGGTGCTTTACACGCACGCAGTCTATGAGTGTTTTTTTAACTGCATGAAGGGGTTTTTTTTAATTCTACGAAAATACCTTATATACCTTTGAAGGTGCCTGTCTGGCTGAGTGGTCAATTGCTGAAAAGTCGTGAAAGAGTGGTAGACACTAATTCTATTTGAAGGAATTAGGAACGATAGAGACAAGATGGACTACTGCTAATATAGGGTGAGAAGGGACCATTTTAAATACGAGTGTTCCTCATGCATTTGTCTTGAAATACGTAGGAGAAAGAACTTAACAATTGAAATCCACGTTACTTGGGTGATGAAGACAAAAATACTGAATGCAGAAAAATTCGATTCGATTAAAATTTGCTCAGCGCTCCGTGATTGCTTATTTTGCTTTCTGCTGTCGTCTGCAGTAAGCACAAGACCTTTTCGGATAAAGGGGACCTTTCTATGAGACACGAAGATCTGTGGACTTCGTAAATATCTTCCAACGACCAACTGTAACAAAGAATACGTTGTGGTCAGTGCCTAGCCTGAATACTTCATTAAAGCATTCTGTAGTTTTCCAAACAATTATAACAGTATAGGAGATTGTTGGGCTGCAAGAGTCTACCTAGAGAGTGCAAATTCTGTAAAAAAATATTTGCCAGCACAGATGAAAACGCTCAAAAACGTTCAGTCGTGCTATGCATAGCACTTTGGATCTTCCCAGAAGTGGGACCACTTTCCACAAGCTAAACGAACTAGGCATAGTAAGACACTTGTTATTTTAGGAGCCCGCTGTTACTGTTTGGTTTTGGAATCTCAGTGACTCTTCTCCTCTAGCAATTTGTGTTCAGGATAGATGGACTGATGCTACATACTCTTTGTGAAGATGACTACATAGTCATACAAACTCCGTGTAGAAGTCGAAGTCGAAAAAATCAATAGGAAAAAAGATCTCGCTTGTTACATACTAAAATACAGCCCAATCGACTGCAGCTAAGAAAAATGCTATTTAACGAATTTACCGAATTTAACATAAAAATGTTTCGTAAAAAATATTGTTAAAAATTTATCGAAAAAAAAATTAACGCACACCCCTGATCGATACAACGAATAAATACGGAGATTGGGATGCCTTGAATGGCCGCTACCTATATCGGTTCGGGGAAAGATTCGTTAACAGAAACCGACACCGTGCGACATTCGAGGAACGCAGCAATCCATGCGACTTTACGGTGGTGAACCCCAGCTGTAACAAGTTTTTGAACAAATGCCATCAACACTTCTAGGTTCCTCCAGAGCTGAAGCCTCCTAATTTCGGCTTCTTTCTTGCAATAACAGTCGACTTTCCATAAGAAAACAATGTAGAGAGCTCCACGGTGAGCAACGATTCGTTTTGCAACGTTTTTGGCCTAAGAAAGAAGTGACACTCACATGCCTGAAGTTTGAGATTAGGTTCATTTTTTGGCAACACACAGAGCCAGCTGCTTCTTCTCTCTGCGAGTATGGTGCAAAAGGACCTCCTTGTCAGAAAAGTGTTTTTCAGGCCTTGGGCTTCGTGAGTTGTGCGAAGCACAAGTTCTCCTCTCCAGCCCAGATGAAAGCCATTTGAATAGTGCAGGCACCACACATTGTTATCCGCTCCTTCTCTCAGTTTAGGGGATCTAACATTTCCACGTAGCGGCACTTTACGGGGCCCCTCGATGTTCTACGAAGCCCACACACTAATTAGAAAGATTATTCCTCTGGGGTCGGGCGGCGATGCTGCGTGCCTCATGCCTTATTGTCGTTCGCTTCTGACTTGCTCCTCACTTCTGCTGATCAGATTTCGCCCGCCTGTGATCCTCCGGCTTCCGTCACAAACTCCGTTTTGAGCACTCCGTTTTCAGATGAACAAGGTTCTTCCAAACCACCGGCTGCGATATAACCGCCGGCTGTCGACGAAGACCGCGGAGGTAATTCGACCCACTACTAGCAGGTATTTTATGTCAGCTCTATCAAAACACTTTAGCACTGCAGTTTTAAATGTGAGCTACTCGTTAGCTGCAATATTCTTTGCTACATATTTATTTATTTTTTTTCCGTGTATTTATTTATTCGTGACAGTGCAGCCAGAAGATAACAAATGGGGAATAAATGAGCAAAGGAAAACCGGCATTGCGAAAAAAAACGTAAAGGCTGAAGAAAATAATAACATAGTATAAGAAAGAGATTTAGTTAACAGTATAGTAAGCAAGAAGGGGTGGGAATTATAGCATTCTCATGGCCAACTTCTGCTGAGTTAATGCAAGAAGGTGTAAAAATTACTCTCGTGATGAGGCCGGCCGACAGCAAAAAAAAATCCACCAGTTTTGACGGAAATTCAGCTCGTAAATTTAGCAGGCAGCTATGATACTACTGCCATAGGGTCGCAATCAGCTTTAGCCATGGCGGGCGGGCCTTGTGTCTCAAAGGCCTCTTTAAGCTGGTACGCACCCGAGGCCACCCTGATGAGAGGTCATGAGCGGACACCTGCTCGTCACTTTGCACTCCTTGGTAAGCACAGGGCAAACACATTACGTGTTGTCAAATACTCGGCGCTCTATTCCTCGTAACAGAGATTGAAATAAAAACTTTGCGTAAGTCGACCATGAGACTGCGGCAAACAATGTCAGACAGAAGCATTAGACGAGAAAAGAGAACGAATGAAACTGCACAGATCAGTTTAAAGATTGGACTGGTCACGCGGATGTGTGCGGAATCTGCAACAGGAAGAGAAGACGTTGGACAGATCAACTGAAGCAGCAGTTCGATGCGAAAGCGCCTGAAATACTTCGAGTACATCAACAAAGCTCGTCTCCAATAGATCCATAATTAGGAGCGTCCGATCTACGATCTTTCTAGAACATTCCATGGGGGCATATAAGGCATCCAGCGGGGCCTGACAGTCTCAACACTTCTGCTCTATCGCCGGCGCAACTGGACTACGAGTGGACGACCAGCCAAGGGACAGCAATCGCTCGACGCCGCACAACGACCGCGACTAGGATCCAACAAGGTCTACCGCGGAGTGGAAGGCGCACCCGACAGGAGGCGGAAGCGAGGAGGCCAACACATTGTAGATTATGATACAAGTTAATAAAACGTTAGCCGGTCGATACACCATGCGGCGTCGAACCCCCGATGCAGTTGATAAGAACAGCGCGCGTACACGCCGTGCTAGCGCGTTTGCACGGTTGGGCGCACTAATTCGCATAAGTGAGGGGTTTCCGCGAGCAATGTGTTGTTTGCGCATGCGAAATATGAAGGGCAGAGCCCTTCCAATCTATTCACCGCCACCGACTACAGTCATCGAGTTAGATCTAAGTTGTTGGGCAAGACGTATTTGGAACAACTTTGATTTTCTATGGATGATAAGGTCGGGTTGCAAGCTGTTCCACATAAGAGTTCTTCGAACGAGGAAGGAGTCTGCAAAGCTAGCAGTATTAGGTTTATCTGGTCTTATACGGAAAGGATGTCCTCTAAGTCTACCAACACTCGGAGAAAGCTCAAAGAGGTCAGAAATGCGAAGACTAATTTCGCCTTTGGTCAACTTATACATGAGCCCGAGGTCCGCAATTTTTCGGCGAAACTCAAGCGTATCAGCATTTAGCCTACAGAGCCGCTGTTCGTAAGAGAGATCCAAAAGACCGCATCGGCGAAAACAGCGATAAGTGAAACTCTTTTGGACCTTTTCAATCTCGCTGATCAACGCGCTTTTTTGAGGTGACCATATTGGAGAACAGTACTCTAAAAGTGGTCTTACATACAATGTGAAAAGTCTAAAAAGCATAACTGGATCCCGCATTTTAAAGGATCTGAGGACGAAGTTTGAACACTTAAGCGCTCTCACTACACTTTCGTGGATGTACTTTTCGAAATTGAGGGTTTTATCGTAAGTAATACCAAGGTCACGCCCCATATCAACGCTTCTTGACACAACTCCTCCCAAAGTAAACGATACGTTGGGATGGTTGCGTCCTTGTGTAATGACAGCGGTTTTTTGAGCAGAAATATCCAATGACCAAGCCCTGGACCAATCCGAAATAGCGTTTATTGCACTTTGAAGCATCTTACAATCGTTGACCGTAAAAATCTTGGTGTCATCAGCATAAATGCTACAGAAACATCCAAGTGGGAGTACGGACGGTAAATCGTTGATGTAAATTAGGAACAAAAGCGGGCCCAAACATGTTCTTTGAGGTACTTCGCTTGCTGTGGAATAAAAAGGCGAAAACTGTGATTCACTACTACAGACTGAAGACGTTCGGTAAGAAAAGAGCGCAAAAAATTCAAAAGCTGTCCTTTTATGCCGTATGAAGAAAGTTTTCTAATTAGCAGTGGTATTGAAATCGAATCGAACGCTTTTGCATAATCCAAGTAGCAGACAGATACGTAGTTGCCTTGGTCTACTTCCCTTTGCCACAAAGGGATAGTTGAAACAAGAGCGGACATAGTGGATTTCTGCACAAGAAACCCATGCTGTTCCTTCCGGAGTAGGTTGTTATCTTTGAGATAGCTTGTGATTTTTTTGCACAGTATGCGCTCCATGACTTTGCTTAGAGAACTCGTTAAACAAATGGGTCTGTAGTTAGCCACATCGGTTTTAGGTCCCTTTTTGAGCACAGGCCGTACATACCCAACTTTCCACAATTTTGGAACATCGCCATAGAGCAAAAATTTGTTAAATAGGAGGGTTAGAGGAAAAGACAGCCAAAGGGCTGCCTTCTTCAAGAAAATGTAAGGTATATTGTCCGGTGAAGTGGAAATTCTGTTTGGTAGATTACGCAACACACCGTAGACACATTCACCCGTGATATCAATCCAGTTAAGGACCTTGTCAGTCAGTGAAGGCAAGTTAGCACCCAGGGTCGCATCGCATGGTTGCTTGTAGACTGATTTAAAATAATCCGCAAATAGACTAGACTTAACGTCGTCATTTCGTGCGCAATTTCCGTCTGATATGAGATCTGGGATGCATTCGGTCAGCTTTAGTTTTTTCCTACAATAACTGAAGAAAAGTTTTGACTCCCACAGCGCACAATTTTTTTCTCTTTTATTATTTGATGCCTAGCTAATGCTCGCTTGAGCTTTCTGGACAACCTAGAGTAGTGAGATCCTCTCAAGGAGGAGAGATGCAAGCGATCAATTTTTACCTTAAGGAGAACTAAGTTTCTTGGATATTTTTCGCGGTCTTCACAATACCTCATCAGTGGTATATATTCCCTTATAAGATGATGCACTACACTAACAAAGGTTAAGTACAAATCATCAACGCTAGAGGAGGAGTTCAGTATTACCACCCAATCTATTTTTGCAAGGGACGAGTTTATGAAAGCACAGTCACCTTTGGAAAAGTTTCTAGTTTCTCTGAAAGCTTTGTTGTTGTGCTCTACCACATCAGTAATTGTAAAGAACACCACGTTATGGTCAGAAGTGCTGAAAGGCGGAAGAACAGAACCGTTCCAATTAAACTAGGTTGCGAGGTTAATAAGATATCTAAGATGTTTAGACTGTGAGTTGGCTGCTTCACTAGCTGATTCAAATTTACTGATTTAACAAAGTCGAGAAACTCTGATGAGGAGCGAGTTGATACGTTTCCTCTATGACTCATAGTCTCCCAGTTAATGGTTGGAAAATTGAAATCGCCCATCAAGAGGAGGTGCTCACTGAAGTCGTCAAAATAGCTGTGGAGGAAGTCTGTAAACTCGAGAAAAGTGCTAGATGCACATGATGGGCTTCTGTAACACAGTAAAAGAAAGACATTGCCTCTCTTGGTTTCAAATTGCAGAAGCAAGCACTGTATCTCACCGCAAAAATCTCTTTCAGCTACCAGCCTATGAGGTATCCGCTTGTGAATAAGTGCCAGAACCCCACCTCCGTTTCTATTATCTTTCCGATCACAGCGGTACACGACGTATTTAGAGTCATAGCTGAGAACGGCATCGTGAACAGTTTCGGGTTTACACCAACTTTCCGATATGAGGACCCCACTCGGTAATTGTGCTAGTAGGAAGTTCAAGTCTGGGATTTTATTGACAATTGATCTTGCATTAAAAAGAAAAAAATCGTGAGTGTTAGATTGACATTGAGGACGATGAGTTGAAGATAGGGGTGTGTTTGGCGGATTGGCATTTCCACTACCCTAGCACAAAGAAGACCGAGGTTGGGCCGACAGCTGAGAAGGTGGGAGAGGTGCTGGTACCGATTCAACAAGTGGAAGGCTGGAGTCACTACGTCGCTCTGGCAATTCGCGGGGATTGCTCAATCTGTGGATGGAGAGATCCCTAACAACATATAAAAGCTTACCTTCGTTTCTATTCATGATACCTGCTTTTTTTCGCAATGAGCGGTCATAGTCTAACTCCTCCTTGATGTAGTCCTTCCTAGCGTACGAGTGTACGTACTCCCTAGTTAACGATTGCCTTACGGATTTCATGTGCGCCAGCATCCTATCCCTCAGTTCTTAGCTGCCTAGAGATATCTTCATTATACGAGGACGCAACCCGTTTGTTGCTTTTCGAATCTTCGAGTGTCTGTGAAAGGTGATCCTACCACAATTGTATTCATTTAAAAGAAGCTCATCCCCAGAGGTCTCAACAACCTCTTTGATGGCTTCTTTGTCAAATGCAGCTGTAGCTGCCTCAGTGGTTTGTTCACCTATGCCGACCCATGTGATGCGGCACGCTTTCGCATCCACAATCTTTGCGTCGGATTTGAACTTGACTAAGGTGCTGTAGAGTGCATGTCTCGGGTCCGAACTTCCTTGCGTCTCCGAGACGAGTCTCTCCTCCAGAGCACCAAGTCTCTGAACGATCACGGCTTGCGATTCCTGTAATTTAACAAAAAGCTCAAACAACTTATCTATCCTTTCAAAGTAATCATCCCATCGCTTAAGGACTGGAAGTAGCCATGATGGTGCTTCTTCGCCGGAGCTCTCCTTTGGTGCCATCGAGAACCAGTCAAGAGAGAGTAGCAAAATACGACCAACCGGGATGAGTACACCGGGCGGGAATCTGAGTACACCGGGCGGGAATGCATATGTATTGATTCCCGACCCGGAAACGAATCAATACATATGTATTGATTCGTTTCCGGGTCGGGTCGCAATCGAATTTGTTGGCGAGATTCGGTGTTACATCCTGCCAACTACGTCTACTGCTGTTATTAGGTTGGCAACTAATTTCGTGGACTCTCAAGAATCTTCAGCAAAAGTATTTATTAGCAAATAACTAATGACAATCTTTAATTAAAATAAGATCCCTCAGAACGCAGAAGTGCTTCCCATATATCAGGTAGCTGGTCTATCCCACGGCCATAGAATTATTGTGGTTTTAAGGCCAAGAATCTTTGGAGGTGCATTTTGACCCGGTCCACATTATTAAATCGTCTTCCAACCAAGAAGTACTGCACCGAACTAAAAATGTGGTAGTCACTCGGCGCGAGGTCTGGGCTGTAAGGTGGATGAGTTTGACCCTGCCAGTCAAGGTCTTCTATTTTTTGAGGCGTCCGGATAGCTACGTTCTCTCCGTTTGGTGGTGTCAAGAAGGTATTAACTTCTGGGAGCTCGTCAAGAGCCTGCGCGCGGCCAGGTTGAAAAGAGTAGATTCCAGCATTAATGCTGTAATCTACTCTTTTCAACCTGGCCGCGCGCAGGCTGAACTCCGCTGGAGTCGGTTCAGACAGATTTTCAGGAACGGAATTATCTATCAGCAAGATAACGTCAGATCACACGTCTCGAATCGGGAGCTTCAAAAAATCGAAGACCTTAGCTGGGAGCGTCTAACTCACCCACCTTACAGCACAGGCTGCGCGCCAAATGACTAGCACCTTTATAGTACGCTGCAGCACTTCTTGGTTAGAGGACGATTTATTAATGTGGACCATGTCAAAATGCACCTCCAAGGATTCTTGGCTTCAAAAGCACAAGAATTCTACAGCTGTGGGATGGACCAGGTAGCTGATAAATGGGAAGCAGTCCCGCGTTCCAACAGATCTTACTCTGGTTGAAAACTGTTATTTGTTATTTGTTTATGAATACTTTTGTTGAAGGCGCTTGAGAGTCCACGAAATTAGTTGCCAACCTAATAGAATGAACTTCTAGGCCGTGCAAAAAAATTTTTGAACTTTGTTGAATCGATCACTCATTCCTTTTGTTTCCTTTTGTCTTCCGAACCTAGCTTCGGAAGACATGTCAACGACAGCTTGAAACGCTTGCTGTTGAGCATGAGAACGATTGCGGAGGAACAACCTCAGAAGTACTGCGCAGCACAAACCAATGACATTACTGGCCGGTCACGAAAGAATGTCTATGATGAAGGTACCGAAATTGTGAAGGGCTTGATGCCGATGACGTACGCACCAAGTTCCTAGATGCTAGCGAACTTTATATTTTACAAAAACTACCTTCCATATGTCAGTGATGCTACAAAGTCGCGCGAAGCGCGCAAGTGCGAGACACGCCGTTAGGCGTGTCGGAGCACTTGTATTAACTTATCAGGATGGCCTTGCAAAGTGTAACAGATTTTACCCGATTTAATAAGCTGGTTTTCCAGCCGAGATATATTTAAATTTGAATGCAGGGGCTTTAATCCGGCTTTACTGCTGGGCCTGCAACACACGCGATAAAAAAGGGACCTAATAGAATGAACTTCTAAGCCGTGCAAAAAATTTTTTGAACTTTGTTGAATCGATCACTCATTCCTTTTTCCAACACTCCAGACCATACGTTTGTAAGCTGTACTAACAGGTAGCTTTATGTCAGTATACGTGTAGTCAGCGCTCTAATTTGTCAGCCTAATGATCTCCGTGTACTTTTCAGTAGAAAAGATCGGCTCCGTTTTGTGTAGTATGTGGCACCCAACCGATATATCTTTCATCAAGTATCAGGTTTTTTTGTTGGGTTTCACCGTTGTTCGTCGTTCATTTCTGCTTTCTTTCAGTAGTTATGCTCAAGAGCGCATGTAGCGCAGTCGGAGGAGGTGCCGACTGTCGCGTGCACACTACCATATTTATGGTTCGGTTTTCCCGCCCAGGCCCATCAACCTTCCATCCCTCCGGGTCGGTGATTTGGTACCAGACTTGTCTGGGCAGGATAAACCGCTGACATGTTCATCGGCAGGCCACCGCAAGATTGTGAACCCGGAGATGCTTGTAGTTTTGGTGTGGTGTTATATATTTTCTGAAATCGCGTTTTCTCCTCTATTCAGAACCACTCTCGATTTGAGTTCAAATATGTTCCTTAGATTTTTTCAGGGCTTGGAAAAAGACATGGACAACATGCAAATTCGCGCCATTTTTTGTTCCAGTTCATACTGGGATGTAAAGCAACAGAAACAGCTCGAGACATCAACATCGCATTTGGCCTGGAGACTACTTGCGTACACACGGTGGAGCACTGGTTCAGCAGATTCCGAAATGGAAATGAGAAACTTGAAGATGACCAATGCAGCGGGCGGCCTTCGGAAAACGACGACGACGACCAGTTGAAGACACTAGTTGAAGCGAATCCGCGAGCAACACTTCAGGAGTTGGCCTCTGGATTAGGAGCATCAGACACTTCAGTTTGCATCCACCTGTGGCAGATCGGAAAGAGAAAGAAGCTGGACAAGAGGTGCCGCACGATTTAACCGAGTGTCGGAGAGCTCACCGTTTGCAAGTACCGTCAGCGCTCCTTCTAAGCAACAAAAACGACCCGTTTCTGGGGCGAATTGTGACGTGTGACGAAAAATGGATCGTTTACGTCAATTGACGACGAAGTGCTCAATGGTTACGTGTTGACGAAGCACCTAAACACGGTCCAAAGCCGAGTATGCACCAGGAGGGGGTGATGGTGACCGTCACCGGTTTAATCCGCTATAGCTTGGTGGTGTGCCACCGGTTTAATCCGTTCTCAAACCTGGTGAAACAATCACGGCTGAAAAGTACTGTCAGCAGCTGGACGAGATGCACAAGAAGCTCCGGCAAATGCATCCAGCGCTGATTAACAGAAGGGGATCGATAGTTCTGTACGACAACGCTAGGTCGCACGTATCGATGATCACCAGGCAGAAGCTCCATTCTTCGGGATACGGAACACTCGACCATTCACCGTATTTGCCCGACCTATGGCCTACAGACTACCACTTTTTCAAATATCTCGATGGCTTCCTTCGCGGAAAATACTTCAGGAGCCGACATAATGCAGAATCTGCTCTCGAAGAATTCATCGCTTCTAGATCTCCGACGTTCTAAGCTACTGGAATAAATAAACTAATATCTCGTTGGCAAAGATATGTAAATTGTACCGGTTCTTACTTCAACTAATAGAGTTATATTTGAGCCGAGATATTTACATTTCAAGTTAGAGGTCAAAAACGACAGAACTTTGGTAACTACCTAATATTATATGTATGTATAAGCCAAATTCGCGTTCAAATCGCCTCCACGATATCCAGTAGAAGTAGATGCATGCCGCAGCCCAAAAGGGATTGAGTAACACGCCGCCCTTTATCCTTCACCCTTTTTAGTTAAGCTCAGCTACAAAATGCTGTAGTATTGTGGGTTTCTCAGACCCTAACCTTATTGATATCCAACCCTCCAAGAGTCTCTGGAATCTACCTGGGATCTCTTTCCATCTCTGCGATCCTTCTTTTAATCGCTCGAGTTGCATTGGCAGGACCCACGAGGAAAAATTAACGCTTGGTTAAGGGATATAGAGCATGTAGAGCTTTACGATCATAGAGCGCACGTTGGCTAGTTCAGCAGTTAGCCGAATCAGGTATGGAAAATCTTGTGCCCCTTCCACTAAGCAGACCTCATCAGAGCTAAACACCATTTCACCAAGTGTCGACTAGGTCTCTTACAAATGAAATAGGTTAATGCCAGAACCAATGTGGGAGTCGACCTTCGCGATTATATTGTCTCCGAAAACCAAGTATCTGAAGAAAGTAAGGCACTCTTTAAACCATCACCACCTATATATAAAAGAGTTCTCCGTGGAGTGATCTAACCGAAGTGAGGTACGCCGCATCATCCACAGCGAGAGCGGTCGAGTGATCTAACCGAAGTGAGATACGCCGCATTATCCACAACGAGGGCGGTCGATGATCTAACCTGAATGAAGTACGCCTCATCATCTAAAACGCGGGCAAAATTTGCCATTGAAAGTGAGATTTTGCTGCAGCAGAGGAAACGCAGCCCTTTACTGCTTAACACAACAGCACCTACGCGCATTTCTGAGCGTCCAGATTCAGGAGCCGACTTCGTGTCATTAGCATGAGAAGACTACTAAAGGGGTGAAGGCAGAAGGGGGACTTTGAGGGTGGAGAACCGACGGCGATCAGGAGGCAGCGACCAGGAGGAGCATCGTGATGGTCGATGGGGAGAGTAATAAAGCAGGATATAAGGTGGCACCAAGAACAGTTCAGGCAATGTGTAGGGATCATAAGGGAGTTACCAATCAGGGGAGGGGGACACTAAGGAGGATCAGCAAGGGAATCCATTACCATTAAGAGAGACCGGATTTAGAGGTTGTGACACCGATGTCACACAATGGGCGTTCGCTCGCCGTCGTCGTGAAGGAGCATCCCGAGGGGGAGGAGGGGAGGAATTTACCTGGAAGAAGGGAGCTGGAGGCGGGACCAGACGGGGAATCAACAAGAAGAGAGCCGTAAGGGAATTCATACGGAGAACAAGGAATCTGCCATATGCATAGCCTCTTCATGCTCGACACAGCGGCGACTGTGCGCACTTCTGAGCTTCTTGATCCAGAAAACGGGTCCCCTACGTCGCGCAGCAAGCATCCTGATTCTGAATACGTGTCACCGACCGTGCCGTGAGCATGGGAGGACCACTAAGGGGAGTGGTGAAGGTGGGCGGTAAGAGAACCTCTATGGTGGACCAGGAGAGCGACCAGGAAGGAAAGGAATAACCTGGAGGAGGTGCCAGGACGGGGAAACCAGCAAGAAGAGACCAGTAGGTGTCAATAGTGGAAACAAAGAAGTGGGCCAGTAGTTGGGACCAGGAATGTGGCGGACTAGAGAGGGGTGAGGGAACACCATTAAAGGCGGACCAGCAATTAGATCCAGTAAGAAGAATCGAGAGAGAACTGTCGTTGACTTGTCTTCCGAACCTAGCTTCGGAAGACATGTCAACGACAGCTTGAAACGCTTGCTGTTGAGCATGAGAACGATTGCGGAGGAACAACCTCAGAAGTACTGCGCAGCACAAACCAATGACATTACTGGCCGGTCACGAAAGAATGTCTATGATGAAGGTACCGAAATTGTGAAGGGCTTGATGCCGATGACGTACGCACCAAGTTCCTAGATGCTAGCGAACTTTATATTTTACAAAAACTACCTTCCATATGTCAGTGATGCTACAAAGTCGCGCGAAGCGCGCAAGTGCGAGACACGCTGTTAGGCGTGTCGGAGCACTTGTATTAACTTATCAGGATGGCCTTGCAAAGTGTAACAGATTTTACCCGATTTAATAAGCTGGTTTTCCAGCCGAGATATATTTAAATTTGAATGCAGGGGCTTTAATCCGGCTTTACTGCTGGGCCTGCAACACACGCGATAAAAAAGGGAAGGTTGTGTATGAGCTTCCCTCTAGAGTTTTCAAAGGTCCGGCTGATGCAGCCACGAGAATCATCTGAAATTGCAGTTGGATTCGGCCGAGCCTAAGTGGCTTCGTCCCAGGTGGCAGTTTACGATAGTGTCGCCTTTCTCCTGCTGAATTTTTAGTCGAGGTAGTAGGATAGAATCCTTTCGTGCCGCATATTCACAGTGGGACTAACCTGGGAACTGTGTTCGTCAGAGCTGCTACTGACGTTCTTTGCCCTAATTCGCAAAGTTTACATGTGTCCTAAGGGAACGAGGACTCTCTTTAGGTTCTGTTCAGCGTTGCTTTCAGAGCCACACGCCAGTGCAACACCAACAGATCTACATGTTGTTAAGCGGAGGAAAGTTTATGAACTGCCACGCATCTCGCCATCAGTATGGGCCGTTCACTCGAGCATTTCATCATTTTTTCTTCGCATTCCCCTCTCTAATGAAGCCCAATGGGAAAGCTCTCTATCCTTTCTCTACCTGAATAGCTTCTTGCAAGTCATTCGGAAGCACGAGTCACTGGTTTCACACGCATCCTCCGTTAGGAAACGTGCAGAACGTGTGTTAAGGGCGAAACACGACTGCTGCTCCTCAACTGCAGGAAAAACTGCAGGAAGTCGGGTGAGCTGCTCCTCTCATAACCCGAAGTCCTCACAGTTCAGATTCGGCGATCGCGTCGTGCTGCCAGGTGCTGGGCAGCCAATACACCAATGCAGTGGATTTCTACGAGGCATATGAAGAGCGCTACCCTCAAACCTATTTGGTGACACCTCTGAGCGAAGTTCTCTACTAATGGCATACCTGGTCTACTTCCATGTTTATTTGAGGTGCACGATAGACTCACGTAGGCAACGTGCTCTTCTACTTCTTCCCGCCAATGCTGTTGACTCCCTGAATTTCCCACAAACAATTTTTCCCGAAGTGTAAGTAACGAGTACATAAGTAAGGCTTCCATAGTAGAGGATATTTATTCTTGACTTAACCGTTTTCCGAACCTTAACTGCGTGCTCGCGCAAACGTAGCTGTGCGTTCATCATTAGCCATCTGTATCACATGTCGCCCAGTTGATCGTCAATTTGCTCGAGCGTACGCAGGCAACGTCTCCATTCACCTCTGTCGCCCCTGCCAAAATGGTCCAGTAGATCCTCCTCTCAAGAGCCACGAGGAGTGTCGAACCATTTGTTCCACTAAGAATGCTGGCCAAAAAGTTGGTTGGCGTCCCAGCGTTCTCCCGATATTCCTTGGAATCCGCTTCATTGTGCATGCGATACCTGCGTCGAACGTCGAACGTCGAGAAGCTTGCAACTCCGCAGGTCTTCTCCATTAGCGTGAATCCTGTCAATCACGTTCTCGCTGCACGGCGCAGTTTGCGTGTTCATCTTGTTTAATAGAGGCCAGCTGTTTATTGATCTATTTGTTTATTTATATAGGGAAATCATTCGTACAAACCCCCGGAATGAATAGATAAGTGAACTTGAAAAAAACCCTGCACCCACCCTTATTGTTAAGCCTTTTGCAGCGACAATCATTCCTCGTCTCGAGCAGTTCGACGGCTGACGACCAGAGGGCAAGTGCGCCTCGTCCATGCTGCGCTCATGACGCTCATGACGGACGGCCTCCTCTTGGATGGTTGCGCTGGTCTCACCGCACTCGCTCCGCAACTCGTCACATCAGTGTCTGGAGTACGGGCCTAGGCTGCGGCGATATGGCTCGGTTCCTCTCCGCGAACTGGGATCACAGACTGGTCTGTGCTGCGCATAGACGTCCCTGTTAGAAGCGAGACATTTTCTGGCTCCAGGCTTAGCCCGCTTTCCACGCTCGAAAGTGGGGCCTCAACCAGGGCTGATCAAAGGTGGTGAATTTACGTGCTGCCGTTTTCGGCTCTTAACTACAAGGCTCCTTCGATTTCGGATCTAACGCTACTCGGTGGCGGTCGCTGGAAACCAGCCCCATTTCCGGCCTCCTAATTAGTCACCGTCTGCCGAGCCGCAGCAGTTACGTGCAACGGCCCGTCGCACTAGCCGGCTCATGTTTCCATTCGGTGTCGAGTTCTCTTGCTAAACACTGCCTGCATTTTACTCAGCTTTGAAGATGGACTGTTTCGTGACAGCAGCGGAGGCCATCCATTTCTGTACCGGAACGACTGATAACGACTGTAAAATTTAATAAAGTGAATGTTCAGTAAACGAAATTTGGTATGTTACCACAAAAGAGTTCAACCTCCTAATTAAAAAAGCAAATAACTTTATTTTGGACCTTCTTGACAATAAAAAAGTTACTCATCATTAAAGTTAAAGTCAGATGAGAAACTTTTTTATTGTCAAGAAGGTCCAAAATAAAGTTATTTGCTTTTTTAATTAGGAGGTTGAAATGCTTCTTTTGTGGTAACATACCAAATTTCCTCTACTCAACATTCACTTTATTAATTTTTGCAACAACAACAAAAATAAGTGGATGAGTTTAGATGAGGATCCTTTTGAAGCCGTGATGTTCTTCAGTGGCTGGGCAGCTAAAAGCCTTTTTGAAACTTAAACCTGAGACCTCTCTTATCCACCACAATGTTTTTCAGGTTTATTTTGAATTTGAGACAAAGGCGAAAGGGTTTTAGGATAAGTCAACAAATAGCTTACTAGAGGAACACCTTGTACTTCGAATCGCTGGGGTACAAAGGGAATTCTGGAGGTGGTGCTTGAGTGGGCTCGGATTTAGGTCAGCTGTCGTGATTTTACTGAGACTATCCGAAATCGTACGCGAAATTGAACACGAGTAGCGCAGTAATACTGTCAAAATGTGTTCCTTTATCTTTTTTGTGAGGCATTGAATGGAAAAAGGGCGTCCATTTCCGTTATATCGATGTCGTGTCACCTTCACGCCTTATTGCGCTATCACTGTCCAGGTTCTGACATCCGCCTTAAAGGGGCCGCATAGAGTGGGTTGTTTTCGTTCGCGAACTGCAAGCTGAATAGTCTGCTGGCTAGGCGGTTCAAGCCGTATCGATGGTGTCGAGAAAATCGTCCATTGAAACTTTATCCTATGCATGTTATGTTCAAACGTTTTGAGATTGACGACTTGTGGCGGCAAGAATAGGGCACCTTGATTTGCTCTTCAGCTGGAACGACACACGCAGTGGGCGCAGAGTCCGTGCTTAGCTGCCTCCGTGAAGTCGGGGGCAATCAGAATGGACAGCCTGCCACAAGGAAGCCTAGTCAAGGTCAAGCGTGAGGTTCGATTCTTGCCGAAAATTTATGCCCCTCTCCCCCCCCCCCCCCCCTCAGGAGCGGACTTGGTACGTCCCCCTTGCATCCTCTCAAAAAATCGTTTTTGGCAAATATTTAACAAGCTAGGTTTTCCAGTAATCTTTTGCGATCAACCTATTTTGCATCACTTTTGGCACAATAATTGTTCTTAGCTTTTTCCGATATTTAAGAAGCCAATTTTGCTGCGTTCCTTTGTGCTCAACTGATTTAGTATCACTTTCGACTCAATAAATGTTCTATGTATGTCCTATATTCCCACGCTGTTTCATTTCTTATCTGTGTTGAATTTTCTTAGTTCGTTCATGTGGTTTTTGCCTCCAAACTTGTCCGCAGCGATCTTCAGTATCATTGGGGCGGATCGCATTCAAAGTTCTCGTTTCTCATGAAAATCAATTATTTCCTACCTGAAGCAGTTTTTCGACAACAATCGACCAGAAATCGAAGCACCGCGCCCCATATGAAGACCTCTTTTTCAAAACTGATTCTTATACAGTAAGAGCACTTTTCTTCTGTTGAAAGCTATAAACTTTTTCGAAACCCAAAACACAGAGTTAGGATCATTCTCGTGAAAGTCCAGTTTTAATGCTGCACTGACGTGGTGGCGGATCGACCAGAGGTCGGCCCAACCTCCAACCTATTCGTTTTGGAAAACCATGATTTCTTCGCTGCGCATTGGTCTAGACTTGAAGTTTTTTGTGGCAGGATTTTAACTGTACAGGTGGTCTGCTTCAGGTAGGAAATAATTAATTTTTCATGAAAAACGAGAATTTTTAATGCGATCTGCCTTAATCATATCGCTGCTAAGCCACTTAATTTTTACTGTATAATAATCACTTCATAAAATTTCATATGGGACAATTTCTGATGTTCCTTCCTTCAGAAAGTTGAGAATTATTTCCGCGAGAACTCCATCCTTAGCATGTGATCGACGATATCAAAGAATGCAGTTGCCGCTCGTAAGCTGCCATAACTCGAAGATTTTTTGGAGCCTCCGAAAAATTCGTAAAGGATGAAGGAGGCGTTACTCATTCCCTTTTGGAATGCACCACGCGTTCTACTTCGTGGATGCGTATTTGGCTTATACTACAATGACTTGCGGTTGCCAGTGAATAGAAATGTCGGCGCTTTCTCCTTTACAGACAAGTTTGGTACCAACTCGCAGAGCCCGGAGAGATGGAAGACTTGGTTAGCCTGGGCGGGGAATCCGAAGCAGGAACCTGGTATCGGGTGCACGCGATAGCCGGCGCTTTCTGTGAGTGCGCTCTTCAAAAATGCTCTCCCCAAACACGGGCCCCAAAAAAACCGTAGAGCAGAGCGAATGACATGACATGAAGATGTCGTTCCTTCAGGTAGAAAACTATTGTGTTCGTGAAATCTGGGAAAATCTAAAAAATGGAACACCTCTCATTGATTCGAAATCTGAAGGCAGAAAATCTTTATTCTTAACAGTGGAGCAATCACTTTTTTCATTTTTTCAGTGTTTGTCCCGCTTTATGGCGGGGTTCGCTTTTTTGGTGTCATGTCGCCATCTATACCGATCCTGTGATAGGTCATAGTGGACACCAGTTACTTTAAAGTCCTTGTGTAACTTCTGAGCGGGTACGCTTTATCAGTACTGGAAAATGCCCTAACCTCTGGCAAAGCAATGTATAAGGTGCCGTTTGGTCAGGGTCTCTCGGTCTACTCCGAACCCTCTCGGACTCGCTAACTCACTAGCCTCACTCACAGACGAAGAACACACCTCACCTGTCCAGCCCAGCGCTGCTTCGAGCGCCTTTTAGGCCATTTTCCCGAAATTTCGAGCTTAAGGCCTATATTACAAACGATGTCTTCTTTCCACGCAAAACGTGGCCGTACCATAGCAAGCGAGCTTCGCGCATCTTGTCAGCTATCGTGGAAAACTTGAAAAATTTCTGCTGAGTAGTCGGATGCGGTCTTCGAAATGATGCTATTCGGCAGAAGTTCGGGGTCGCGCCGATAGCGGACAAGATGCGCGAAGCTCGCTTGCGATGGTACGGCCACGTTCTGCGTGGGAAAGAACAGCGTCCGCAAGATAGGCCTTGAGTTGGAAGTATCTGGAAGGCGGCCTAGAGGACGCCCGAAGCAGCGTTGGTCCGATACGTTGCACACGGACATGAAAGTAGCTGGTGTCCACCCTGATCAAGCACAGGATCGGGAAAGGTGGCATCGTAACACCAGAAGAGCGGACCCCGCGACGATGCGGGACAGACGCTGAAGAATAAGAAGAAGAAGAAGAAGAAGAAGAAGTCGGATGCGGTCTAGCCTGTCTTCAAGTTTCATCGACTGTTGTGATTGTCGATAAGCGTACGCGAGAAATCACAGCTACTTCCTTCTGTCTCATTCGCCACCACCTGCGGCACCGCATCGTTTGACCTGCTTCAGCTTCGGAGAGGCGATCTTTAGGGTGCAGTTCAGCGGTCGATGCTGTGGAGCGACTGTCTCATACGGCACGACCTTCGCGTCTGTGAAGGTCACGATCCTTCACGAGGACAAAGTCTATGTGAGTCCTGGTACTCCCACAATGGAACACCTGTACCTTACTTTCCTAGTCTCCACGTTCCCGTAGGCCACCAGCGAAGATGATGGCGTCTGTCGACATTGCTTCTGCTGTCTTCTCACCAAACAGGCTCTAAAACTCATAATTGCTTGATCGGAGCAACCATTCTGCTGAGAATACGCAGAGAAAGTGATAGAGACGCTCCTTTGCGGCGGCAACGATCTTCATCAATCGTTCGCAAAAGCGTTCAACACCTTCAATCAAGTCTCGGAAACTCTCGGAGACGATTATTCCAACGCCGCTGGTGGTCCTGTAACTTCCACATAGAACGGCTTCAAGCCCTCGTCATATGTCTCTTGACTTGCAGCAGGACGACCTCGTCTCCTGCACAGCACAGAAATTAAATCTTTTTCGCTCCAGTGCTTCTGCCAACTCGCACGAGTGGCTCCTCAACGTACACACCTTTAGCTTTGCTACGCGGGTCCTGCTTACGTCGCGAGACTTTCGGACTAGCTCGGTTGCTCTCCGATGCCGTCCTCGCATCAGGAAAACCCTTGCATACGTCTCAGGCGTCGGCTTTGCGAGTGCGCATCGGCTCCCGCGGACGCCGTAGCACTTCTAGAAAACTATAAATTGTCGTACACCCATACGATGACATGGGTTGTTCCTAGGGCGGCCTGTCACGAGGCCCTGTCGCCTACATTCGAATGCCCGTGTTCGGCTATAGCGGAAGCAGGCAGTTTCCAGTGGCACCGCGTCGAGGAACGGACATCGCCACCTTTTAACTGTACAACAATCAGCATTTAAAACCTTATAATATTCATTTCCAAATTATTAATTATTAAGCGCAGCGTGGTCCAAATGGCGCTAGATTAAAGGCGGAACCGTGGTCCGATCAGTAATGATGTACGGTGAGTGCTGGCCTGCAACCAAGGGGTTGAGGCTCGCCTCAGCGTAATGGAAATGAAAATGCTTCGTTGGACGGCTGGCGTCTGGACCGTATTCGCAACGATGCAATACGTCAGAGATTTGGTGTCGCTCCAATTGCAGACATGTTACTTGAAGCGGTGGCATGGCCACGTTCTTCGAGCTAGTGGGGACACTGTTCGGAAGATTGACTTTAACATAGATGTGCCCGGAAAACGGCCTGAAGAGCGACCGATGCAGCGTTGGCCTGATACGTTGCATGTGGAACTGAAGGTTGCTGGTATTCATCCCGATCAAGCATTTAATCGCGAAAACCGGCTTCACCATACCAGAAGAGCGGACCTTGAAGGGGGACTAACGCTGAACAGAAGAAGAAGATCTCCAAATTATTAACTCCAGGAAACGAAGCTGCAAGTGAGTCTCCACATTGTGGCCACACCTGAAAGAAAACAAATTGACAAGAGAGTACGACCTCTTTCGATTCTCGAACCTCAAGCTCGAGCCTGAGCGTGATGCTCGTCGACCCTGCAGACGGTAGTCTCCAGCGAACGTTTGCTAGAAACTGCCGCAGGTCGACCTGGAGGGTTCGCCACAGCGAACCTCTGTCTCGCTTGAAGTCATCACAGATGGCTGTGCTCGAGGCATTTCTCCAGTGTCGAACTCGGTAACACTGGGGAAGGATGTCGTCGTATGATCTACTCTGGGAGTTGCAATCCAAATTCGTCATTGCCACACTACCACCTCTGCTTATTCTGCCTTTGGCTTAATTGCCTCTGAATGTGGAAAGGCAATAAAGATCTTGAACTCCATGCACTGACTCCATGCACTGGCTGCTCTACATCATTGTATACGGTATATGCCACCTTTGAAGCAGATCGGTCACGTTGCAAATCATACTGGACACTTCTGAAACCACATTGAGCATCTCCTAATTTAAGACGAGCGTGTTACGGACAAGGCTAGACAGCATAAGTGCGGTTTACTTGAAACGGCGGTGTGCTGGTATGTGTGTTTTCTACTACTGTTTTTGTTGTACCCTATCAATTAAGATCGCAACGTGCTGGGCGAGTGCGTGGCTCGTTCTCCTCTTTTAGTGCTAAATAATTGTTGCCCTTCTGCACCTTAGAAAAAGCATTGATCAGTTTCCCTTGAAAAAAATAAAATATTTGTAAAATTTCCGAGTTTGTCCACTTTTATGTGAGGAAGATAAAAGATTTTCAAAGAGAGTCAATTGAGTTTTCCTTGGACAAAAATTAATTTGACCGTCGGAGAAAGGTTTTTGGTTATCTGTAACTGGTATCTGAAACAGTTCGCTTTTATTGCTAGCATTGGTTATGAAACATTCTATACGGATAATATTAAAGACAACCAAAATACCGCCCGCGTCGCGCGGTCAAAAAGACGGTTTGCGACGGAAAAATCCGTCGCATGCTCATAACTCCTTCAATTTTGAGCAGCTTCAGAAACTGTTGGTACCATTCGATCCGTCTTCTCGAGATCTACAAAACCATGTATAAAACTTTGCCAGACCACCGCGTTTTCGCCGTGGGTGACCTAAAAAAATAACTGCAGTAGGCTTTTGCGACTTAAACACCTTATTTTCCAGGACGTGCATGTGACGTGCAGTGTTTTCGGAGTATCTCAAGCATGGCGTGCGTTGTCATGATTGGAATGTTCCGAGAGTGCGCCGTGCACAGTGCATATAGGATCGAACCTATCAATCGAATAGGCGGAAGCATGCCCACTGGGTTTCTACCCTCACTTAATGGAAAATGTAAAGCCTTCAAGACTATCTTGCACTGTTTGGAAAATTTTATAAGAAATTTTCGGCCCTCCTACTTAGAATTTGCTCCAGAGTCCGACGAGCCTTTGGAGTGCGCCGTATACAGTCCAGGTAGGATCGAACCTATCAATCGAGTGAGCGCAAGGGGTTCAAATGTCGTGCTAAACAGCAACGCTTGCCCTCTTTATTTATTTATTTATTTATGAATACACCCATAAGGATGTGCCTAAACGTCATGCGTGTAAGCAAACGAAGAAATCAAGACAACAATGAAAGGAGAAAACTAAAGAAAATATGAAGAAAAAAAATAAAAACTTAGTGCCTTCTAAATAGAGGAAGCGCGTCGAGAAGAAGAATCACCATCAGTGAGCGTGGACTTCAAAGGAATAGGGCTTAGGTAGGGCAGGAACACCAACACACAGGCAACATGTTCACTACAAAAACGACTAAACGGAAACTTGCCCACAGTATGCTCAGGAGTCATGTCGCACTGCAAAAAGGAAGGGCCTGTGTAATAAATGCTACTTAGTGCCAACGAAGATAATTATCCTAAGCCAGCTGTATGCATATGTGCGACAGACCATACGCCCGATAGACACATAATGGGGGCGGCTGTAAGAACTGGCTGTAATTTTGATAATCATCCTGAGGCACTTGAAGATGTAGCAAAAATGAAGCAAAGTGAAAGTGATAGTGCTCCAGACTTCAAATTGTAGAACCATGGCAAGATGACTAATAATGAGGAAAAGTGGCGGACATGTAACCAGCATGTTGTAAAAGAACCCATCCTAGGCACGGCCATCCCGCGCCCACGCCAACGACGGTATCGCCCTCACTCTCTCAGCACCCAGAAACGGAATACACTTAGGAAACAAAGAAACAGAGAACACAAAGCGAAAAAGAAACATTTTCGTTAGAAAAGGAAAAAGCCTCGCTGTTAGAAGGCACATTACTATAGCATTAAAAAAGTGTAACTCATGCCGCACGGCAGTGTTTGCAAGAAAAATGAAAAAAAGGCAGGATGAAACAGATCATGGGCAGCAGAACAACAATGAAAGAGATCACATAACAGCCGTCAATTAAGCCACTCAGAGCGATTGTGTTCGAGCACGGCCGCGACCGGTAAACATGCCCAAGACGGAAGACCGGGTAGAAGGTAGGCCGAAGAGACCGAAATGCAACAATCGGCAATGAAAGATGTCAGCAAAACACTTGATCGACTGGAAAAGGTTGAGTTAGTACTAACCCCGAGCTGCATTATATGGAATATTTAAGCATTGAATAAGATCAAGCTTTAAAAGTTTATTTCTCACGCTCCAATCTGTCAAAAAATGGATGTTTCCAAAATCGGTCGAAGTTGGCGCCATTCGATAGCGCTTTCCATGCTGAACAGAGCGGTACCACTGCGAGTGTCGAATACTCAAACATGGGCGAATAATGGCGCAGGAAAATTCAAACGCTAAAACTCCGCCGCCCTAAAATGGCAGCTGGTGCTAAGGCAGTTTAATCAGCTAGGAAGTTGTGAGCACGTCGTCGTAAAGAACCTTAAGCGTTCTGCTAGCGTGTGCATTTGTAGGGCATTAACTCTCTGCGTCTTCCCGCAGGGGTTGACGAAATTGGAAAAAATCGTGTCGCCCAAGGCTAACCTGCATTTTCGCATTGCTGTAACTTTGTCCAATCATAAGCTACATTGCTCTATTTCAGTGCAGTACTAGAACATTTTACTTCCTACAAAACCGACAAGCTGCAAATGGAAGGGATAACATATGACAGAGTTTTCGTACTCAGAACCCGCCCGCGCGTGCAATTTAGCACAACAACGGTCGATGTTCTCCTCGCTTTTACTCGCCCATATTAGTTTTCCCTACTCGCAATAACACCGTTCAATTCAGCATGAAAAGCTCTATCGAATGGTATCAAGCATGGCCCAATTCGAAGATATCGGTTCTCGATGACGTCATCGACCTTCTGCGTCACCGCCTTTGAGCCGCCTCGCATTTTTGCGAAATTGTCAAAAAAACCGATATTCCCAGAACCGGTCAAAATTGGTACCATCCGATAGCGCTTCTCATGCTGAACAGAGCGGTACCATTGCTAGTGTCGAACAATCAAACCGGGGCGAGTAAGAGAGAAACTCTAACCGCTATCTTCCGCCGGTTTAAACTGGCAGCTGAGGCTTAGGCAGTTTAGAAAGCTGAGAAGCTCTGATAACGTCATCGTGAAGTACCTTAAGCGCTCTGTTTGCACACGCATTTCAAGTCCGTTTGAGTCCAAGTCTTCCCGCAGTGGTCCTCCGAAATCGGAAAAAATGCGTCACACAAGCTCACCCGCATTTTCGTACCCCTCTAACATTGCATGTTCCTAAGCTACACCGTTCTACTTTAGCATACTACTAGAACGTTTTACTGCCTACAAGACCCAAGAGTTGCAGCCGAAACGATCTGAACTTGAAAGAGTTATTGCTCTCCGAACACGCCCGCGAGTGCAATTTGCAAGCGGTTGCCCCTCTCGATTGAAAAGTTCGACTCTATATGCATTGTTCACACCGCACTCCAAAGGCTAGCTGGACAGCCTTAGAGCAATTCCTCAGTAGGGCGGCTGGAAATTTATGATAGAACTCCCCATATGATCACTCTACCAGTTGTCGAACCCACTCGATTGATAGTTTCATCCCTATACGCATTGCACACGGCGCACACTTAAGTCTCACTGAGACAGATTGGAGCAATTCCTAAGCGGGACGGCTGGAAATTTCTGATAAAATTCTCCAAACGTTTCGAAATAATCTTGAAGGCTTTACATTTTCCAGTAAAGGAAGATAGAAGCGGAGTGAACGTGCTTTCTCCCACTCGATTGATAGGTTCGATCCTATATGCATTGTGCACGGTGCACTCTCGGAACATTCCAGGCATGACAGAGCACTGACAATGCACGCCATGCTTGAGATACTCCGAAAACACTGCACGTCCTGGAAAATAAGGTGCTCCAATCGCGAAAGCCTGCTGCAGTTATTTTTTTTAGGTCACCCACGGCGAAATCGCGGTGGTCTGGTAAAGTTTCATACATGGTTTTGTAGGTCTCGAGGAGGCGGATCGAAAGGTGCTAACATTTTCTGAAACGGCTCAAAATTGAAGGAGTTATGAGCATGTGACGGTTTGCGACGGATTTTTCCGTCGCAAACCGTCTTTTTGACTGCGCGACGCGGGCGATATTGTATAGATATTATAATATTACAGATGCATTATATTTGATTAACAATTTATTATCAAACAGTTGCTGTATATTTATTAATAAGATATATAAGGAAATATAGGCGTCCCACATGGCGGAGATTTCAGTCCTCTATTACAGGTGTTACAATGTCAATGTTTGATTATGAATTCTCCAGGGATACTATTATAAACAATGATCAATTACTTAAGTCACTCGGATAGACCGACGATCTACTTATCATACGCAATTATAATGAAGACTTTATTGACAATACATTAAATCTAATTTATAAAAATGTAACTGCTCTAAAAAAGACAAGTGAAAATGAGTGCAGATGTACTTTCAGACGTGACCATAAAAATTATTAGTAACAAAACAGAAACTAATTTCTATTAGAAAACAGGTTCTTTTAATTGCAAAGCCAATAGATCCCCACATATGGAATCAGAAGTCTCAATTACAATCAAAAGTAATACTATTTATACAGAAACTTTAAGTATTGCTAAAATATGTTCCTAACTGGAATATTTTAGTAATAAAATAAAAGAACTTCATGGTATACTTATACAAAACGGTTTTAATGAAAAATTTTACAGCTAAAAACGTATTAAAGTGTATTTACACAAACAAATCAGCTATTTTATAAATATGCCACAGTAGATAATAACATGAATAGCAAAATAATTAATCTTATTGAAACCATTAAATAAACTGATTCAATCTACCTAACTACCTTCTAAGTTCTGCATCCACTCAACTTCCAAAATTAGTTGTGTCGTAATTTAAAATGCTCGAATGCATATGAACTCACCAACAACCAACACCGTGTGCGCATTAATCACATCAATAATATCGATGTGGTAATGACGGTTCTTAGCAGTGTAGTTTCTATTTTGGCATTCGCTCTCTATGAGCGGTATTACATGAAGAAGAAACGAAACGTGAGTCTGGTCCAACACTCATTTAAGATGGTAGCACCTCCCTCTTCACTGATGAGCCACTGCAGAGATGCTGCAACATAAAAAGGTTCGCATGAAGTTTTAAGTGGCGTAGCGAGTATTCTTAAGCATTTCCTTTTAATTTTGCCTTTTACTACACATATTATTAAATATTTATTATTATTTTTACTACTTATTGGGAAGGGGTTCATCTTGGTTTGGAAGTGTCCGGCTCGCTTTGCATGATGTCGAATTTGATTTGAAACGCGTGAAACTTGCACTGAAGAGTGTCAAGCTTGGTTTGAATGCTTCCCATACAATACCACTCATTGTGTCTACGTTTACTCTCGAAAACCTTCTTTCGTGCAGGCTAATGAGCGGCACGTGCTCGAAAGCTGTGGTTTCTAGCCATTTGTCACTGGTTTGGCCTGTCTTCACGTCAGGCGTGCAGAAAGCCTAGTCGCAGAGGGGAGTGGTTAGCGGCTTTTCAAAACCAAGTGTGGGCTGAAGACAGGAACGGAGAAAGCAGTTCAGCAGATAAACTGGAGCCAAAGTGACAACTACAACTGCAACGTTGAACGATGTTATGATTGTGCAACATGGCTGCTCGCTCACGCCTCCTTGTGGAACGGACCACTTTCCTCCTGGTCATACTAGCCAAGTACCATGAGCATGCGCTCGGTACCGTCCTATTTCCGCAGTTTCTACCTACCTGCTTGCATACATGCATACTGCTTCTCGAATGGATGAGAATTTGAGGTTGTTGCGAGCGTTCCCATTAATTTTTACTGGACAGATGCTCGCAGCAGGAGATGATGTTGGATTCGGCTGGCGCTTAAACGAAATTCAGGAAGTGCGGTGCATGACCGAAAACACAACCTACTAAACAATGAAGTGGTAGTGGTGAGCGTCGTGTCGTATCAACACCAAGGTAAAAATATACAGGATGCGGCATTGATCAGTTCCACTTTGAGATGCGCCACGCGTTGTGCTTCTACCGCATGTTATGAGGCAATTGCATTCGTATCTGGCCTAGACAATGGCTGTCGATGGCAGTCGAATGGAATTCCCTGCAATGGTTCTTGGATTAGTCTGGTGCCAGTACACCCAATCTCCAAAGATAGAGGGTCCGGATGTCCTGGGCGGAAGTTTCTGAACCATGAGTCGATTTGGGGTACATACGTGCGAGAGCCAGCGCCTCCCCCAATGGCGCCGTATGCGCCCTCATATCGATATTATCGAATAATTCCCAGATGCTATAACCGGTGGTTGATGTATACGTATTCCGTGGGAAACCACTTACTCGTCGTTGTCCCGTTGAAGGAGAGCCTATTGTGAGCAGAATTAGCACAGGCCGGCAACAACACGGCTTCGGCGTCACACGCCTCCTCGCCATTGACAGCGACATTTCTTTGGATCATTGGCGTTGGAGACTTCATTTCCGCGAACAATCAGCGTCCCCGTCGAAGCATTTGAGACCGATTAGCACCGCGTGCTGCTCTGCGTGGCTAGCCTGGCGATTGACTGGAGCAGCACTACTCGCTGGAAAGGTAAGAGTTTCTCGTGCAGGTGATCTCGCCGACAGCGAGCACACCAGCACATGTCGGTGGGCACTACAACAACCGTTCCTCAATTACATGCCCAATCCCAAGGTTCCTTCGCTACTCCTCACCTCCAGTGGTTTCCCTCCTGAGCAAACAATATAACGCATCAGCTTTTATTCGCTCCTCGGGTACGAGCTCTGCTCACATCAGTCTTCAATATGCTCCTTCAATGCTACCTTAAAACCAAATTGGCTTACCATGTACCAGTGGACTTTCGCCTTGGTAGGAAAGCACGTTCAGGTCCATTTACATCAGAAATGGAACAGCTCAGTTCACCGTCGGTGTAGAACACAAGTGCAGCATAAAATTTTTAGTTTCGTGCAACGCAAAACGTTGTGTAGGGTTGTCCTACATGGTGACCCCCTCCCTGTCCCTGTTTGCGCCCCATTGACTTGCATTGCCAGTGAAATTGACTTGAAGTGACAAGCGTTGAAATCTAGCGCTAACGTTTGGAGGGAGGGATGCACTTTGAAAGTGTGCTGGAAGCGTAGGCTGCTTAGAACAGTTCGGACGTCTAAGTGTCAGCATAATATTGTAAATCATGTATTTCTTGCAACACGCGGTCTGCTCACATATAACTCACTTGTACAACTTATTCAGAGGTTTATCCGAAATCGCATACATCGGCTGAATATTAGGTTGTAAGGAAATGTCTCTCAGTTATCGCGCATTCGCTACATAAAAATGCACCAAGTTTTAACATCTAACGTTCCATTCAAATTTTTCTGTTCACGCGAAAAAGGGGCATCGAAAAGAATAGAGCTGTTTGTTTCGGGGCTAGAGCGGGTTTTGCATGGTTAAGACGGTTAGAATACGAGGAAGGTACCGACATTAGTTGGCGACAAGTGTTAGAAGAAGGCTGACGTGCGCGAGTAACGACAGCTGTTGAGCTGAACTGCCAGTGAAGTAGGATTTCAATATACCGCTGTTGCTGGCGTCGTAATGGCACTTGAGACCGAAGAGATAAGCGACAGTCGGGTGCCAGGTCAGCCCACCCGCCAACGGCGGCCGACACGCGTAGACGATGGAGGTCCATCTCTCAGGACGATTTGTACGGAAGATCTCCTTCTCCGAACTGCTTTTGGCAGAGAGGCACACCTTGCTTGGGTCGTGTACAACGTCACCTAAAAAATTCCCGCCTAGTGATCTTTCTGAAACCTGTCTTGCATAGCTATAAGTCATCCCTGGCGGTTTCGAGATCCATAGCCGAACCGACCCTTTCTTTTCCTGCGCTTCCACCTAAACCACCATCCCTTAGTCGTATAGGATAGAACACTGCCGTAAATGTCGCCGTTGAATTTGAGGCCTATGATTTGACGTGATGTTTGTGAAATAACACAATGTCCAATTCACCAAACAGATTTCTTCAGACTTTCAAGGCAATGCAACCTTTAAATGCCCATCACATTCGCAGGAGTACGGCATTGTAATATAATAAGATGTTTCTTAGCCCTGAAGGAAAATTTGCTCTCTGAGCCGAGTTCTAGTTTTTTTTTTCAAGTGTAAGCATCGAAAACAGAAAGAAGTCTCCTTACAACCTAATAGTAGCGAATTATGCAACTACAAAGACAGCGCCTAGGCGTGAAATAGCTTCCGAAAATTAATGCTGCTCCTGTGTTAAGAGACTTGTGGTTGATGGTGAACAAAAATAGATTAAAGGACGCGATATCGAGGGGAGGGGGACGTTCTGCCTGAAAGCGGCGCGGGCAGAGACGCGGGACAGTGCCTGCGGAGCCAATTAGCGTCGACTCGCGCGGTGACACCCGCCGCTTCGCACTGAGCCCAGACAGCCCTCGCCGCGGAGGCGATGGTGACCCAGCCAACCACGGGAGCCTGTAGGTCGACCAGATTTGGTGTGATTACACTCGATAGAGGGATAGGAGGCTCAGACGGCTTGCATTGGCAGTCCAGACGTTCGGATTGATCTGAACCCTGCCATCTCCTATATCAGAATTTCGAGCTCTATCGAATGAGCCAGGAAAGAATCTTCCCTCAATAAGCCTTATAACGATTTTTTTCAGGCGCTGTTCAACTTTCGTTAAATATCAGTTTTTATTTATATCAGAATTAACTACGAGGCATGCTTCCAGGCTACTGATGTGAACTCTACCATTTTCTATATTAGAATATCGACCTCTTTCGAATCAGCCAGAAATTATCCTGCCTAGATAACCCTTAAGGCGACGTTTTAGGCGTTGTTTAATTTTCTCAAATATCAATTTTGATTTATATCAGAATTAATTGCGAGGCATGCTTTCAGGATGAAATTGCGCGAGGAATCTAATTAGGTAGACGAGAAACCTTCAATGTGTGAATTACAAAGTTCTATAGAAAAATCAGTTACGAAATGCAAAGGAGATGTCATGTTGAAACTAACGCTTAAACTTATGTTAAAAGATCTCTCGGTTAACTAATTGGAATCCTCATGCAATTTTATCCTGGAAGCATGCATCGCATTTAATCCTGATATTTGTGAATAAAACCTGATATTTAACGAAAGTTAAACAGCGCCTGAAAAAAATCGTTATAAGACTTATTGAGACAAGATTCTTTCCTGGCTCATTCGATAGAGCTCGAAATTGTGATATAGGAGATGGTAGGGTTCATATCAAACCGAACTTCTGGACTGCCAATGCAAGCCGTCTGAGCCTCCTATCCCTCTATCGACCGTAATCACACCAAATCTGGTCGATCTGCGGGCACCCGTGGTCGGCCAGGTCAGCATCGCCTCCGCGGCGAGGGCTGTCTGGGCTCAGTGCGAAGCGGCGGGTGTCACCGCGCGAGTCGACGCTAATTGGCTCCGCATCAGGAATGAGCGGATTAACCGTTATCCGTTATCCGTTATCCGGTTTCCGGGGGGTTTTGGCCTATCCGTTTTGTTGTTCGTTATCCGGCGTTTCTGCGCCGGATAACGAACAACAAATTAGCTGAATCTTAGCTTTGGACGTGGTGATGGGTGGACTATGTACAGAATCCTTTACGATCATAAGAGTGGTCGTCAGAAACAACAGAAGTTTTCAAATCTAGAAGGGTTAGGGCCTGTTCATACTTCGCGACAAGAGCGACAAAAGCGAGAAGAGCGACTGGGACGACGGACATAGTGTGGTGTACGTAAATAATTGCGTACTCCGTCCGCAACGAATGTAGTGTGAAATGCGTAATTATTTACGTACCCCACACTACATCCGCCGCCCCAGTCGCTCCAGACGATCTTGTCGCTTTTATCGCTCTTGTCGCGAAGTATGAACAGGCCCTTAATTGAAGTTTCATCACTTGGGAGCTGGCTACATAGTTTTAAAGATATCTAACTTCAAGCCTTATAGAAGGCCCGCTGAGCCTGTACCATACTTAAATGCGGCCTATTTAGCACAGCATTGTCCATTCATCTCAAGTCATGTGCTGACCAAGAAGACATACATACTGCTACTAGCAATTGTCAAAAGTGGAGAGCCGCATCCTAGGAAGAATATTTTACCGTCGATCTTTCCATCGTATCATTTGTGGTTACACGATTGCAGTATGTTCGATTTGATTGCGGGCAGTAATGGTACCTTTTTAGCCATATGCTGTCGTGAATTATCAAAAAATGCTGCGGTACAACAGTGAACACTAGCAAAAGAAATAGGATTAATCCGAACACATAGAGTAAGCATCTTCTCCATTAGCAATTTTAGGGGAGCAATAAACTACTAAACAAACGTATCATCGTGGGTGCTGAAGACATGTAGATTTGTTTTATCTGTTAAATTTTTTGTGAAACTTATTTGCAACATAAAGAACACCTCCGTTTTGGGACTGGGTCGGATATTCTTCCTCCGATCCAGAAGCGGTGGGTCGGATATTCTTCCTCTGCTCCGGAAGGGATGGGTCGGATATTCTTCCTCAGATCCAGAAGGTCTGGATGTCATAACTCTTTGAGGGTGTGTTTGCCGTACACAATTGCTTGGAGTTACTACCCAAAAGTTAGCATTTGATCCATCTCAGATAATTCCACGTTGATGTACCTTGGATCTTGGGATGCTATCGAGCAGCAACAACAGTAATGGTTCATAGCATGTGTAAGACAAGACCGTTATGAGAAGTATGTTTGGCTGGATGTCCCCTGCCTTCTTATTTCCAGAGACATCGGAAGAATTGCTCTTCCAAGGACTATTATATTTATCAACTGCTCTAATTGAAAAAAGAGTTAAGCGCAGAGTAAGGCTGATAAATAAGACAATCCAACCGACCCCTTGGGAACAGGTGAAAGGCGGGTGTGTTTCTGTGCGTTTGTCTTTCTACGGATGGGCAGAAAACCCCATAGAGCGTCGTTAATGCGGCGACTGCAAAACGTTTAAAAACGCTACTAAAATGTCTAGAAATGGCTTATAAATTAACAGCGCTTTAGCGCTGATCTGTTGTTGAAATTAGTGCAATTTAAAACGGGTTTTAATTTTTGTTGTTTGTTCGTTATCCGTTTTTCCGTTATCCGGCCATTTTCGGACAAAATTATCCGTTATCCGTTATCCGGTTTTCAAAATTTAATTATCCGCTCATCCCTGCTCCGCAGGCACTGTCCCGCGCCTTTGCCCGCGCTCAGGCAGAACGTCCCTCACCCGATATCGAGCA
The DNA here is from genome assembly GCA_947359475.1 of Heligmosomoides polygyrus bakeri. Classification (NCBI taxonomy): domain Eukaryota; kingdom Metazoa; phylum Nematoda; class Chromadorea; order Rhabditida; family Heligmosomidae; genus Heligmosomoides; species Heligmosomoides polygyrus. The sequence goes on along the minus strand of OX375866.1, from coordinate 54,947,124 downwards.
CCAGGGGAATGTTAGACGAGACCAAGCGAAGAAGCGAGTAATCTGAGCTTGGAGTGGCTCCTGATACAGGAAACCGGTTCCGGTTTACTGAAGCTTCCAATGACTTCGGGGTCTCATGCATTGTGTTCGACGTATAACTGCAATCTCGTACGCAGGTATGATTACGAGTGCTCCTTTGGCCGGAAAAGGGCGCGCTACGCACCTTTATATCTTTGTACTCTGTCGTGCGCGCCGCTCGTGGCTACGAATTCAGCCCATATAGCTCTGACTTCTAGATACAGACGGCATCGCGCTACTCTCCGATTTCTGTGTGGGAGGGGAATTGAACCCCACTCGCGTTATATGGGGAGCAGGGGATTTGCATTTAACGATTAAGGATTAGCGAATTTACCTATCGCTAAATTGTCTTCGCTAAATTGATTTTAAAAAATTCAACGCAGGGATAAAGGATAAGGATAAAGGACTGCGTTATTCAATCCCTTTTGGGATGCGCCACGCATTCTACTTCTGCGGGATATCGTGGAGGCGATTTGAATGCGTATTTGGCCATACAATGACTTGCGGTGGCCAGCCGATGAACAAGTCAGCGCTCTACCCTTCCCAGACAAGTCTGGTACCAATTCACCGACCTCGGGGAATGGAAGGCTTAGTTGGCCTGGGCGGGAAATCCGAACCAGAAACCTGGTATCGGGTGCACGCGACAGTCGGCGCCTCCTCCGACTGCGCCACATCCGCCCTCAACGCAGGGATTTTCCATTAAATTACATTAACGAAATGTTATGAATTCGGTCAACTTCTTGCCCACGCATGTTGCATTTCGGACGCCGCCCTCGTCCTTCTCCACTTTCGCCGATTGTTCGCGTTTTCTTTTTTGTTTGTTCACCAATTTATTCAGTGGCATTCTCACGTTCTTTCACTGTCGCTCCGCACTTTGGCGTTTCTAGGCCGTTTTTTTCTCGTGTACGTCGACTCTTTTGCGCAAGTTGTTTGTGCGTTTCGAGAGCTCTCTCGGCAGTGCTCTTGGAGAGTAGTACAGTCAATAGCACAGTCAATGCAGCCGAGTCAACACGAAAACATCTGAAATTCAGTAAAAACGAGAAGTCGCGGACTCCTTCTCTACAGTGCAGCTCCACGGGCCCCGAGAGAATACAGAAAACCTGCTTACCACTTCCCATGTCTTTGCTCTGGAGTCGCCTAAAGGTGGAGTGAGGAGATGCTGATTACAAACCTGTTATTACAATCTGCGACTCATCGGTTCTTAAAAGTAAACATTCCGTTAATGGGCTTTCTTCGCTAGCGATTGCAGCCCTGATGTTGTTTCATAGTTCTGGGAACATCACTCGAAACTGATCTCTGCTGTTGTGAGGAAATTCGTTAGTCTAGTTGATGCTTTGTTAATGCTAAGGGACCGCTTGTTGTGAACATGATTGTGTAGACGTATAATTGCTATGAACATAGAGATATGTCAATAAGGAAGAACGTGGCTTTCCTCTACATCAACGCCGCAAACGTGTTGCTGTTTAGGTTATTTTGATTTGCCGGATCTGCCGCATTTACCGAAAAAAACATTGCCGGTAAAAAGGTGGTTGAAGAACTTCGGAGTAGAATTTAAGGCACCTCTTGATCGGGAATCAATTGGAACGTGAAGCTCCTCACCGAGTCGCGCGATAGTGGCAGCAAATCTGGAATCACCTCTTATCCGGAAGCGTAACGGGAGGAGGCTGTTTCTGTGTTGCGCATGTTTGACAAGCTGAGGTTCTTCTTCATCATTCCCCCTCCATTGGCTTCGCCTCAATCTTTATACCTTCAGAAGCAATCAGGGGATTATTGGTCCACATACTCATCAGAAATGGCAGAGATCGTCGCCTCAAGGTTGCTTGCTCAGATGTACCCTGGTGGCCATCCTGCCGCGTGGTTTCAACGGTCTTCCACTTTCGTCTCGTCACTCTGACAGCTTCGAGACAGCGTCATCAGTCTGCTTCTGCTCCTCTGGCGTACCTCTCCGTAGCGCGAACGCACGGTTTGAAGGCACCTCGGCGTCGCCGCTTCCGCGATTCATCTGAGCGCCTTCTCGCGTTTCCGCGGCCGAAACGTGGCGAATAATTGAATAGCGCGATCTGATTACATAGCAGCGACGAGGATGTGACCGCACCTCCATCCCCGCGCCGTCTTCATCCCCTCCCCGCCACACACATATGGCTCCGTCGAAAGTCGAGGCGAAGGCCAGTTGTAGGTGGGTTCTCGGACTTCAGCAGTTCAGTGTACAGCACACCAGTGGTGAAGTTCTGTAGGTGCCTTGGTTTCCTTTGAAGCAGGTTGCGCGCTCCTCATTCGTTGCCTCTACATCTTGCCACCGGCATAATCAGCACTTGCTCCTAGCGAAGCAAATTCAAGAAAATGCGCAGGACCTCTCCTCGCTATGTTAAAGAAAGTGCCGGCTTCGGTTATATTCGTCCACTGAGGCGCAGTAGATCGTTATCAGGCTTCTTGCGTCTCATGGGATGAAAAACATCTGAAAGTTGGCTAAATCTCGAAAACGCAGTGCTGAGAGGAGTGCTGAACTCAGATATTAAATAAATAAATAAATATTCTAGTCAAGAAAGAATTTTACTGGGTTTCGGCGGAACGGTGCATGCACATTAGTGAAACTCTAGCTGTTCCGTGACTGCCGAGGCGCAAATCACCTTTGGTTGCCTCCCTTTGGCCCTTAACGACGGAATAGCCAGCGGTTTCAAGGTTCTCAATAAATTTATTTTCCCAGAACGTGATTCCCGAATTGGAAGGCGCGTAATGTCGTCGAGAGTTGTCCTGCATTTCAAATTCTCTCGTGGGTGCTGTCCTCTGCATTGCTCTTAGTGATGTGTGCCTCATGGGATGAGCGGTAGCGCGGTGGGAGGGCCACCCACTGTCGCGTGCAGCACGGAACCAGGTGTCGAGTCCACGTCCTTCCTTGCCAAACGAACCTTCCATGCCTCCGGATCGGCTAGTTGCTATTAAGCTTCTTTGGGAAGATGAAACACTGGCCTCTCCATCGGCCGGTCACAGCAGAGCATTGTCCTAACACGCATCGTACTGAGCAGCATTCATATGAACAGTGTGGAAGTGCATTCGCCTTCCTTTGGCACCTAACTTAGTGCTTATTTTTTACGTTTCGTTTTTCGCTAATATTTGCTGTTCAGGTTTAGTACTGCTCAAACAAATATATGTGTGTAGAGCATTCCGCTCCGTTGAGTCGTTCAGTTGTATTCGATCTTCTTTACTGAATTAATATTATTTAGTGTGAATTGATACCTTACTTTTTTGGGAGACTGCGCTAGTTTTACCAGTGACTTCAGTTTCTGCCCGTGAAAGAAAAAGAAACTTTTCACCTACTTCTGTTGCTATCCCCAATGCTGTTTTCACGTTAACCTGGGCTCAAGTTCAAAGGAAGCTTAACCTCTTTGCGCGCTAACTTCGAGCACGTAGCGATCGGGCTTTTGTAGCTTCTCCCAAATACGAGTTCCAGTCGTTTAGAGACGAGGGAGGAAGACATCGAACGCTTCGCAAGAAGAGGATTCTAGTGTGTTACACGCTGGATGTTGCTAACTTAAGAAACTATGGAAGTTATTCAGAAGGAGACGGTTCAAGGTGCACGGATACTCTTTAGTATACAAATTAAGCGGTTATATATGTGTTTTCCCTGCTTCCTCCATCTTCAGGACTAGCCCTTGCTTCTCTGGTTTGTACTCAATGAAAATGAATACTTGTTCCATTGCCGCCCGCAAAACCCCTTCTCAAGGCAAATTCCGACGATGCACCTGAGGAAAGGGTTCTTCTTAGGCCGCCTCGAAGACTTCAGAGCTTAACGTGTTATCCAGCCTTCAGGCTTTGGAAACGGAAGAATTCGCTGAGCTGTGAGGAGTTGTCAACGCCTGCCGTGTGGTGCAGTAGAGTTCCCGCTTTGGCTTGTTATAGCGGAACAAGTCAGCAGACCACGCAGTTCACACGGATTTTAGTTCCCTTGAGCCAACAGTGGAATTTTGCAACACTATTGTGTCGCACTTCCACTCCATCGTCTTCATCGAAATCGTGTCTATTGCGGCCGCGTTTGAGCGGTCTGAAAAAGTCTGGCTGTGAGTCATTGTCCATTTTCAGTATTGGACAGCCCGCACCGGGGTTGCAACGAGGCCTTATCTTTCGTGCTTGTCCGCTTGAAGGGCAAATTTGTAGATACTTATCAGTTGCGTTTTAGTTCGGTAACAGTGTCTCCACGATTTAAAAAAAAAACGTCGATCTTCTTTCGTAAGATTTCGTGCCTTTTCTTGTCCGCCCAACACTTCGAGCTTTGCAAAAAACGCTTCACGACTGGCTGTGCATAAAAAGGCCCGAGTGTAGTTCTGTCCATGTCTTGGAAAGGGGTGCCTATTGACTCCCCAGCGGCTCGGTCCGAGGCATTCGCTCCACTCGTTCGCCTCGAATGCAATTGGCACCAGACTTATCCGGCAAGACTGGGGCACTGAGTTGCTTGTCGGCAGAGAGCGTTTGGAACAACGTAGGTGCATCTGTCAGTCGTGCTGTCCATCATGTGACTGACCAAATGTCTCCAGGACGGGTATGCGAAAGCTTCGTGGGTCCGCCTAGCGGAAGACATCCGCTGTTCTTCTCGGACTTGGACTGCAACCTTCTATTGATCGCCGTGGCTGGCTTCGACGCCACTTCGACTGCTTCACTGCTGAATTCGCCCGGCTTCCACTTGAGCTCATGCGGTATCGACTCTAGAGGAGCTGGCAAAGGCAGCTGTGCCCTCGGCACTCTTCAAATCATTTGTCATCTTCTCCGTGTTCGCATAACATTGCCTCGTGAGCAGATTCCTCAGCTAAACTCGTTGCTAGTACGGTGCTCAACACACTCTGATATACGGAGCGATGCTCATAGGTCAGCACAAGGAAAGCACGAAGGAGAGCTGCAGTGCACTCACTGTATTGGCATAAGGGATTGCCTGCTGACCGTGAAAGCAAAGCGTGTAGTCACGACTTCCTTCTTGGATATCACCGATGTCGCGCAACAGGTGTCCGGATTCAGAAGACGTGTTACGGCCGTTCGACGAGAGTCCGGATTGAGAAAGCGTGTCACCACGTCGTGTTGCGAGCGTTCGGATTCACGAGACGTGTCATCGACGTCGTGCTAGAATTCAGAAAACGTGGTTGGTTATAAGGGAGGACCGCAATTGGGGTGATTTTAGTTCGATAAGGGAGGACCAGTATGTGGGAGGATGCGTGAGTGGGGAAACCAGTGGGGTGTGGGAGGGACCAGCAAGGTAAGCCAGTAAGAGGGGACAGGAGGTGATTGGACGGTAAGATGAGCCAGTAGGGTGCGTTGTACAACGGGCGTCCGTGTCACCGACTCTATATTGGTTAGTTCGACGAACATTCAAAATTAGGAGTTCTACTTTCGGGTTTGGGAGCAAAGCCAACCACCAGGCGTTCGACGGCCGCTGGCTGCTGAACGTCTGGTTTCGAAATAAACACTATTCGCTTAACGCGACTAATCTTGGACAACTTAGGGTTGTTGAGTAAGCGCAGTTATTTCCGTCCTGTCCACGTCCGACTTTCCACAAGTATCGGCATTGTTGGCAGTGATGTTCCGTAAGCTGTCTCAGCTGCAGACCAAGATTAGTATTGGCCTTTTATTTGGCTTACGTCTCGACGGTGTCGCCTTCGTCAGAGCTTTAGTGGTGGGTCGAAGTGATCCACTAGTCCACCAGTCACCCGTAGTTGGAGGTATAATTTCTCCGAGTAAGTGAATCACCAAATCTAGGGGTATCCCTTCTAATTCTCCAGAAGCATGGAAAGCTGATCAAGGCTGAATGGAATGTTAGAATTTCACAAATAGGATTTCAAACAGAGAAATCAGGATAATTAGGAAAATTCGATTTTCACTGAAGCGTTGACATTGTTGCTGTTCATGAAGGCTCCTATGCCCAGACGATGGATTGCATGTTCGCTCTCATCTATCAAGCACCTAGAATTAGCTGCGAAACCCTTTCCTTCAGGCGTGCGCTCTCAATACCGTCAGTGCGTATTTCGCAACGGCCACTTCAGCCATCAATGTCGCACACCATAGACATCTCCATTGCCCTCAGGTAACTAGCGAATAATATCCTATCTAATGTCGGCCGTTTATTTGGGCGATTATGAGCTCGTTGGTCATCAGTGAGATATGAAAGCGATTTGAAACTTCAGCGACTTGGTCGGTCCAGATCATCTAACGAGGGTAAGCTGCGTTCTGTGGCACAATGACACGGAGAACGAGAAGAACTGGCGCCATGTCGGAACCACCAATCCTAGTGTGGTGTTCTCTAGGAATGTCGAATTCGAGGACAGGATTCCCTTCAAATACGTCTTCGAGAGGACGCAGCTCATAAAATTCGACTTGTAGGTGGCTCGCTTAACGATGCTAGGCTACTGAAATTAAGCGCAAAGATCGTCGTTCAGGTGTCGGCTTCATGATGGCGCCACGGCCTCCGGCTCAGACGACATTATTGGAAGCTGCATCTTCAAAGTGGACGAGCTGATAGGATCCTTCGGCCTACAGCTGCGGAGAACCCTTTTGTGAGTTCAGTATAGCGTAGGCGATTGGTAAAACTCCCCATCTATAATAGTAGTGTTTTGAAGACTTGGCAGTTCTACTCACGATCAGCTTAACCTCGCAGACAGTGCGAACTGCCTACAAGGGAAGCGTTTCAACGTAAACCATGACTTCGAAACGAGAGCTATGTCGCTCGAAAGGTTCTAGAAATACTACCACTAGCTCTGCGCCATTTGTACCTGCCACGAGCAGACGAGACGGGAATGTAAAAAGTTCATGTCCTTAACCTGTAGCCTATGAGGTGCAGTTGCAGATGAGTAGGATGAAGGTGTAAGACTTGCCTCTGCATGGCGTATGGTTCGGTGCCCCGCTACGGGCCGGGCCTCGCGGATCTGCCCTAGTCGGGCTCTAGTGGTGGCTAGAATAGCGAAACAAACACATATACGTTACCGCTCCTAATTCGTGTACAATCACTTTGCGACAGATTCACCTCCCTCCTACCAATCCAACTACCTGCATGGACTGTAGAACTGCAAACTGTTGACCTAGTTGTGAAGCTCGTCCTCCCAAAGACCGCTAACTGATTTACGACCCTCCGCGAGCGCAAACGGGTTTTTATTTATAGAGCTAGAGAGTTCAAAAAGGTTTCCTATCGCAAAATTTTTTGACAGATCTGTGATTCTGATTTGATCTATAGAGCGCGGCCATCATTTTGATAGTAAACACTACAAAGTTAACCAAGTTTAAGCGTCAGCATATTCGCACGAAGATATTTCAGGTTGAAGTTGAGCCTTCAATTCCTGCTCTAGTGGAAATTGCATAGAAAGGTGCTCTTGTCGACTAGTTCAGTGTGAAGTCTCTGACCCCCTTCAATTTTGCTGTCTTTATAAAAAAAGGCCAAGTGAAGAGCTTCTCCAGCACGAGGAGAGATTTCGCGTTTATCCATTTATCGGTGTCAGCCTACCAAGGCGTTGTCGTGTATGTTTGCTTCAAGTTTCAGGGCTAGTTTCTCCCTACAGTGGTGCGACAGCAACTCTTTATTAATGGGAGTGAACCTCCGTTCTTGGTCAACTCTCAAACTTCTCTGTTATCCTCAAGTGGGTAAAGAAAAAACGTTTGTTGTCAATAGTTTTGAAAAATTTTAAGAAGTGTGGGGCAGACAGGCCCCCGCACCGAGCAATGTAGCTTATCCAGTTCTTTGTGGCCAACCTTAAAGAAGGCAGCTCTTGGACGGCTGCAAGGCTGTGTCTCCTTTTCCCCACCAGAGGTAGACACCGCGCTCGTCTCATGGAAATTCCGCTCTGGATTTGCGGCTTCATCCACGCTCCAATTCCCGCCTGATTCTGCCTCGCTTCCACGCTGCAGATGCGCTATGTATGGCAGCGTTCTTCTCGGGGATCTACTCTACTCGTAAAAATGGGGATGTTCGGCTGCATCAGAAGTATGGATAAGCTCGCTCATGGACGGCTAGTGTGCAGACACAGTTCCAGCCGAACTGTTCATCGCGGTCATAGGTTCGTGGTGTAATTCGGGTAGTCCACATAAAAGGTCGGCAGCAGTTGAAATTGGTCAGCATCTCTGATTCTCACCAGGGATGAGCGGATTAACCATTAACAGTTATCCGTTACCCGTTATCCGGTCTCCGGTGGGTTTTGGCCTATCCGTTTAGTTGTTCGTTGTCCAGAAATTTTTGGCCGGATAACGAACAACAAAATCTGGCACCCTCATGATTACTTAGCCAAATATAAGGACAATTTTCTATTGGCTAATAGCAGGTAGATGGTTATTGGTTGGTTATTGTGCCCAGTGCTGTTTCATGCACTTTGTACCTGTATATCACTGATGTAAAACATTTATACATCATTATTATGAATACATATCACAACATACAGCTGTAAAATGCGCAGAAAACGTCTGAGAATGGTATAGACGTCAGAATCCCCAAATCTCAACCAGTCAGTTGCAATGCAAAAATGCATCAGCGCAGAGAAACCAAACCCCTGCTTCCCTCGCATGAGTCAACCCTCTACCCACCTGCGCTCCTAGCCGCCTGCCGGCAGAGGCACCGCGGGCGTACAGGACCCCAAACGCGTGCTGCGCCGAATTCCATTGTAACCCCCGTACTCCTTGGGTTTAACGACTTGGCAAAAATTAAACACATTTTCATACTAACTGAGGGGTGAGGATTCTCCCCATATGACTCGCTCCCCCCGTTCAGACATACGCTTCAGACCCTCCCCTTGTTAGTCCCAGCTGCCATTATGGAGTTTCGGAGGGCAGCGGTGATGTTTCTTTCGCCCTTACTCGCCCATTTTAGTTCTTGACACTCCCAATGGTACCGTTCTGTTCAGCTCGGAAAGCCCTGTCGAACGGTATCAATCTCGGCCATTTCCGGGAAAATTGATTTTTTGACAATTTCCCTCGGGGACGGGGGCGCTCTTCGCAGTGCCTGCCCGGACGATGACGTCATCAAAAGTCGGCGATTTCGAAATTTGCTAAATTTTCTTGTCCAAACTTCGTACAAAATCGTCTAGGGGGTTATTTGGAGCTCTGGTTACGAATGCGACGTCGTCCGTTTTTGAAAAATACCGATTTTGGCATGCTACAGCCATTTGAGGTTGGTATGGTCAGGATCACTGACCACCCTCAGTTATCGGTATGGGTGGTTTCCTGCCATAATCGGCCAAATGGACTTCGGCATTGTGTTCGGCACCCTGAATAACCCCTCTCCTTAGATGAAGTTTGAGCAAAATCGGTGTTCCTGACCCGACCACCCCCAATTATCCGGAAGAAAATCCAAAACCTATCGAAATCGGCACAGTTTTCAAAAACGGACGTTGGATTCGTAATCAGCGCCCCAAATAACATCTAGATTTTGGATGAGGACATTTGGCCAATTTCGAAAATATCGATTTTCGATGACGTCATCGTCCGAGCAGGCTCGGCGAAGAGCGCCATCCTCATCATTTTCATTAGCGTCTGTCCCGCTTGGTGGCGGGGTCCGCTCTTCTGGTGTGGTGATGCCAGTTCTCCCGATCAAATGCTTATCAGGATGCACACCAGCCATCTTTAAGTCCAAGTGCAACGTATCTAGCCAACGTTGCTTCGGGCGTCCCCTGGTCCGCTTTCCAAAGACCTCAAGGTTCGGGCCAATCTTACGGACGGTGTCGTCGTTACCGCGAAGGACATGGCCGTACCATCGAAGACGAGCTTCGCGCAGCTTCTCGGCTATCGGGGCGACACCGAACATCTGTCGTATGGTGTCATTTCGAACGCGGTCCAAAGGCGTAACTTCAGCCGACCACCTTAGCATCTTCGTCTCCATTACGCTGAGGCGGCTTTCAATCTCCTTCCTCACGGGCCAACACTCAGCACCGTACGTCGCTACTGGGTGGACGACTGTTCTATAAACCTTTGATTTGAGGTGCTCAGGTATTGCCTTGTCGCAAAGCACCCCAGTCAGTGAGCGCCATTTGGACCAGGCTGCACTCACGCGTGCGTTCACCTCCAACTTTAGGCTGCCATCGAACGTGACTGTTGATCCAAGATAGTTGAAAGATGTAACTGTAACTGAAAGATGTAAACTGAGAACTCAGTACTACTGATCTTTATGGATCCGTGTTCATTCACATCCGTCGTCAAGCATTCCGCCTCTTTGACGTTTAGCTTGAGTCCAAACAATGCCAAGCGATCGCTCCACGCCTGTGCCTGTCGCTCGACTTCGGTTTTGTATTCATATGCAAGCATGACGTCGTCAGCATACAGCAACGTCCAAGGTGCCGCCATTTGGAGATCTCGTGATATTGCATCCATTACGATGACGAAGAGCAGTGGGGATAGCGCAGATCCCTGATGCACACCTACAGGGATGGGAAATTCCGTCGAGGTGCCCGCTGGGGCTCGCACTCGACTCCTTGGACAATAGTACAGAATGTGCGCCCACTCAATAAGCTCTTCAGGAATACCATGTTCTCGCAACGCGTACCACATAACATCTCGCGGAACGCGGTCGAAGGCCTTCTCCAAGTTCAGGAAGGCAAAATGCACCGGTTTCTGTTTCTCGCGGTGCTTCTCTAGCAAACGACGAACAGCGTGAATGGCATCAACAGCGCTACAGTCAGCCACGAAGCCTCACTGATTCGTGGAAAGCTGGACGACATCCCAGATACGTCCATCGACAATTCGCTCAAAGATTTTCAGGGTGTGCGAAAGAAAGCGAATTGGACGGCAACTAGCACAGTCCGCAGGACTGCCTTTCTTCTTCCAAATCGGGATGGTCGTGCTTTGCTGCCAGCTCTCGGGCACTTTCTTCTCAGCAACAACCTGATTGAAAAACTTTGTCAGCCAGTCAGCAGGGCACCAGCCCTTCGACTTCCACAGGTCGGCTGGCAGATCATCGGGGCCAGTGGCTTTGTCTGACTTCATCTTCTTCAGAGCTGCTTCGGATTCGCTCACTGTGATCTTCTGAACGGGGCCGTATACAGGAGATGCAAAAGAAATAGCAGGATGGTCAAACTCAACATTCGAGATTTCTTCGAAGTAGTCGTGCCATCGCTTCACAGCCCTCTTACGATCCATCAGAAGACGTCCGTTGTCGTTAATACCAAAGAACTTCTCGATGTCTTCTGCTTGGCGAAAGCGAGCTTTCTCAAGTCGGTAAAGATAACGCTCACCATCGCTCGTTCCCAATTTTTCGCTTACATCAGCGTAATATGCGGCCTTAGCAGCGGCCACTGCCTTCTTTGCCGCTTTCTTCGCTTCTCGATAATTCCGCCAATCATGGACTGTTTTATCACCGATGAATGAGTGATAAAACCGTTTCTTTTCTCGGACTTTCTCAAATGGCTGTAGCATGCCAAAATCGGTATTTTTCAAAAACGGACGACGTCGCATTCGTAACCAGAGCTCCAAATAACCCCCTAGACGATTTTGTACGAAGTTTGGACAAGAAAATTTGGCAAATTTCGAAATCGCCGACTTTTGATGACGTCATCGTCCGGGCAGGCTCTGCGAAGAGCGCCAGCGTCCTCGAGGGAAATTGTCAAAAAATCAATTTTCCCGGAATTGGGGGCGATTGATACTGTTCGATAGAACCTTCCAAGCTGAACAGAACGGTACCATTACGAGTGTAGAAAATTCAAACATGGGCGAGTAAGGGCTGAAGAAACCTTACCGCTGCCCTCCGCCGTTCTAAAACGGCAACTGGGGCTAAGGCAGGTTAGGCAGCTGGGAAGTTATGAGCACTTTATCGTAAGGTACCTTAAGTGATTAGCTTGCCTGTGCATTTGTAGGCCGTCAGCTCATCGCGTCTTCCCACACTGAATTTGGAGAAAATCGTGTCACACAAGGCTAACCTGCATTTCCACACCGCTATAATTTCAAATTTTTAGAAGCTACAACGGTGTACTTTTCCGGACTACTTAAGCTTTCTACTGCCTACAAAATTTACGAGCCGCAGCCTAAACGATTCGCTCTTCACAGAGTTATTGCACTCCGAACACGTCCGCGCGTGCAACTTGCGAGCAGCCGCGCCCACTCGATTGATAGGTCCGATTCCGTATGCATTGTTCACGGCGCACTCCAAATGCAATCTGGACGTTCTTAGAGCAATTTCTGATTAGGACGGTTGGGAATTTCCGATAAAACTCCCCAAACACTCGCTCTACAGGTTGTCGCGCCCACTTGATTGATTCTGTCGGGCCAACGCTACTAAGATTTATATGTCAAAAGATAGAGCTTGAGCTGTTGCGTTCAAATATGTGTTTATTTTTACGAACACTTGATTTCTAAAGAAGTTATTCAAACAGGCCGCTTTGGAAAGCTCTAAAGCGGCCTACCGACGCGATCTTTTCGGCCAACGATCAAAAGACATGTCCGGTACTGTATAAATGACAAGCCTGAACTTTGACATCCTCGTGTCTACCTAGCTGGATTTGCTTCGGTGAGTCATAGTTGATCGAGGCTGATACACAAAGAAAGGCTTCTAAGGTCTCTAGGGTTCCTAAAAGGCTTATCTGTAGTGAGCATGCGAGAGCTAGGTGTCAGTCCGCAAAATGAAATCGAAGACGGTCCTGCTTCATGGGTAAGGGAGGTGCTCCCTTCTAATTATCTGCTTTCAAAGTTAAGGTCGGGAAGCTTAAAGAAACACCAACGAGTCATTTTAGAACCACGAGCAGAAGCATTAGCTGACGAACGAGCTCTGCGAAGGGAGGTTGGCTCTCTGAAAAAAAAAACAATAATTGTCGGACGTCATTCTTGCGTAGCAGGGATGAGCGGATAACAAAATTTTGAAACCCCGAGGTACTTGTGAAGCAAAGGGCCCGTGGTGCCGTGGGGTTGCCGGTAAACATGTTAACGCGGAAAACCCACGGCACCACGGGGCCGGTTCTCATGAAGCACCCGTCCTTGGGTGCCGTGGGTTGCCGCGTTTCCGTTGCCGTTGCCGCGTTAACATGTTTCCCGGCAGCCCCATGGCACCACGGGCCCTTTGCTTCATAAGTACCAACCCCGATAACGGATAACGGATAATTTTGCCCAAAAATCGCCGGATAACGGAAAAACGGATAACGAACAAACAACAAAAATTAAACTGGGCTTAAACTGCTCTGGTTTCAACAGCAGACATGGAATGCAACTGCTGTCAAATTATAAGTCTTTTCTAACGACTTCAATGTAGTTTTTTTTGAAACATAGTGCAGTCACTTTAACAATGCCATATGGGATTTGTCAGTTTCGGGGTTGTTGGGTTGTTTTACTGATCAATCGTCAGTTTTTTTTTTTGAATTAAGGCTGTGGCCAAACAGAATGATTCTTGGATGAGTGGCTCCTCCGACGCTTCTTGACTTTCCTGTGCTGGGCCGACTCAGCCGAAGAAAGTCTGCATAACAATCTTGGTTTCGCAGCTTCACACGAACCGACACTCTTGCTCGACAGTATCCCAGGATCTAAGAAGAATGTGGAATGAGATGGATGAAATACCAGCTTTCTACAGGCTAGCCACTACAAGCCATTGTGCAGTCCAAATATATGTACATGTAGATAGATATGAAAACTAGAAAAGCAGAAGAAGAATGCCCCTAAAAGGCAATCTTAAATTAGATTGAATCTCCAACATGCGCAGCGGAAAATCAGTTTAGTACAGTTCAATTGCAAAATTTAGATTTTTAATAGAGAGGACCAATTCCTTAACATTACGAAGGTACCACCAGTACCAGCGTACAGAAATTGCTTCCAGAAAATCGTATCTATCAATACACCTCAACAATTTGTGGGAGCGTCGCTTTCTCCATTCATCTAGATTGAACCTGTGCCCATTTTGCTTGTATTCATTACTGCTCAGCGGTATGTGTTTGATGCGTTACAACAGTCTATCAGTAAAAACTAAAATACCTTTGCCGCATGCTACCTACACCCTGCAATCGTGGAAGAGGAGGCTAAATTTTGCGTCAAACAATGGAAACTCAGTTGACGTCATCTATTTGATTTGTCAAAAGCTTTTGATAAGGTGTGTCACGAAAAACTTGTTACTAAGCTATACCATCTTGGCATTAGACAGCCTCTTCTGGGATGGATTCATTCTTATTTGAATGGAAGACATATGCGTGTTAAAGTTGGAAATAGCTTTTCAAGATACTACGACTACAAAAGTGGAGTGCCACAGGTGGCGTACTTTCGCCGATTCTGTTCCTTGTATACACTTGTGATCTCCCTGCAGCTCTCACTGTTGATCCACACGTAAAGGTGCAAATGTACGCGGACGACATCAAAATTTACGGCACATACAACAACGGTAGCAAGGCTCAGGTCTGTCATGCTTTATCTCAATCTGTGAATGTTATGATGGAGTGGGCTAAGGCTTGGCAAATACCCGTTAATATCTCCAAAACCTCTGTCCTACACATTGGCCGGACATCGGATAAGGTGGAATACAAGCTCAACCACTGTGCACTCAGCTCTGTACCTGAGGTCCACGATTTAGGAATTCTTATGGATAGTAGGCTAAATTTTGAAAATCACATAAACACCATTGTACGAAAAGCTTTTTCCACACTGTTTTTGCTTTGTAGGAATGTTAAGTGCACTGATAGCACAATTCTGGTTAATTTATACAAGGCATATGTAGTTCCAGTATTGGAGTATTCCAGCCAGGTTTGGAGCCCATTTACAAAGAAGTCCCAATCCAAACTCGAAAAGGTGCAGAAAACCTTCACAAAAATTTTGTATCATAGATGCATACGTGATCCCTCTGATGCTGGAACGGTTCCTAGCTATAAGGAAAGACTCGCGCTATTTAACCTTAAAAGTCTTTTCTATAGACGCATATTCAATGACTTAGTATTTTGTTACAAACTAATAAAAGGTGAATCAAGGCTTAGAGCTAGCAAATACTGGGTGTTTTTGCCAACTCTGGGGCATCGCAATGTCTACCGTTTTCGAAATCCTAAGGTAAAGAAGAGAAATCTTGAGAAAGTCTTCAACTCCATTTTCTGTCGGGGTGCTCGGTGGTTGCAAATGCTGCCCCCAAGTCTGCTTGAAGCTCCATATGTTAGTGCTTTTCGAAAAAGTTTGAAGAAAATAGATTTGCTTCCAGCTTTACACATTGTTGACATAACCTAGAGACGAAATTTGTTTTTGTTATTCTTTCAGGCCTTTTCATAATTTCGAAACGGTTCCTGTTTTTCAAATGCTATCGTGTTTCTACACCTTATCCCTGCAGAATAGTTTACGTTGTGTTCCTTTCAAATTTTAGAAGTCTTGCAAGGATAATATCAGCTTCCCATCTCATTATTTTCTGTTTATAGCTTCTTTTTTAGCCCTACATTGCTCAGCGTTTCTTATCATAATTTCTGTTGTTGTTCTTTTCTATCTTATAAAGTATTTAATTTCACCTTGCTGCCTCAACCGACACGTGGGTAATGATGAAGGCGGTGGACCTACTAAGCTGGTATCCGGAGCCGTTCTGCCTAGCGACTTGCAGTGTTGGCGGGCCACTGCTCGTCTTCATCAAAATCCCTATTCCCAGATCCATCCCCGCAACATTTAGCTTTATCTATTCCTTTTACTCCTGAATGAAGGTTGTCTCTCATCGATTCTTTCGTTTCTCATGTATACATGAAGCACTAAGTTGATGTGTTGAGTTTTTTTTTCTATGCAGTGATTTTCGTTATTGCTACATCGTGTCCATTTTTTTAATACTGTTTGTAGCGCACTATTTCAGTGCAAATAAATAAATAAATAAATAAATAAATTCGGCACTAAATAATTCTTCTTGGAATGCGATAGGCCCTCCATTTCTGGCCGTCAGTAATATTATCAAGGCAACTTGTATTATACATTCTTGGTCTGCACATGGCTTGTGGTGACAAGCTCATGAACAATTCAATTCATAGTAGGTTTCATAGATGTATGGCATAAATGAACGTGCCTGGAAGGATGGAAGTTAAACGTCTTTCCAACTACGACACCTGTGCCTGAAGTCACCTCGCCCTTCTAGATTTAAATGCCTCTATTGTTGCTAGCGATCACTCCTATGATTGTGAAGCTTCTATACAGCTATCCAATACCAAGTCCAAACCTGGGTATCAGGTAATTTGTTGTTCGTTATCCGCCGCAAAATTGCCGGATAACGAACAACAAAACGGATAGGCCAAAACCCCCCGGAAACCGGATAACGGATAACGGTTAATCCGCTCATCTCTGTTGCGTAGCGAAATCACAAAAGTAGCCCATCTCCATAATTAGAGAAACCGTTGCCGTCAGCAAGAAGTGCGTGTTCATTATTATACGTTTTTGTTTTCTTGAGTCGCAAACGTACTCTGGCTATCTGAGGTCCATGACGTAAATGGCCAATTTTGATGGAAAATTGCTCAAAAAACTTCCCGTCACATTTTGTATTTTTTCTCAACTGTAGCACAGACACGTTGGGTGTGGTGGAATGATTGTCCTCAAAAATATGAAAAGGTAAGATTTGTATGAAGTTTCATGAAGTTTTCCTATGGCTATGTTAAAGGAGATCAAAAGCGCATATACAGGGTGTCTCAAAAAATGTGTACACTGTTTGAAAGGCGCTGACTTTGCTCGCAGCAAAGGAACTGAAGAAGTTAAGGGCTCATGTGAAAACTTAAGAAAATGTAAATTTTCTGACATATGAGCGGTATAGAATGCGCCATGCACTCGTTTGAAATTTTGCGTTTTACACTCGATTGACTGTTTTTCGGTTAACTGCTTGTTATAATTTCTTCACAAAGCGGCCGTTTCGATTGATTTTTGCTTCTTTCAAGGTTTGAATCTTAAAAACGCACTATGTCTTGCGAAAAGTGCAGGGTATCCTAAAAATGCAGACACTGTCTGGAAGGTTCTCACACTGCTGCTGGTGAAGCTTTTGAAGATGTTTGAGACTAGTATAAAAGCACAGGGTAACGAGATTTCGGTGGGGTGTAAATAGTCAAGATTGCGCTATGCCCCGCCTGAAACATTGCATTTCTGACTCGATTGACGGTGCACTGGCTGAATGCTTGTTATAGTCTTGTTACTACTTGGCCTGATTAACCTGTGCTGTGCTTCTTTTAAATTCTAGAACTTGAAAATCACGTGAAAGACATGTGATATGCGAGTTTATTGATTGTACAAATTAAATGCGAGCAGGAGCCCCATTTTCCAAGACGGATTCTGTGTACTGATGAAGCAACATTCAAGCTGGATGGTTAATCGGCATAATTACAGCTACTGGGCAAAGAAAAACATTAAAAGAAACACAGCACAGAATAATGAAGCCAAATAGTAACCCGACTGTAACAAGAATTCAGCCCATGCAAAATCATCAATCGAGTCAGAAAAGCAGTGTTTTAGGCGAGGAGTATGGCGCAATTTTGGCTACTTACACCCCGCCGAAATTTCGTTACCCGGTGCTTTTGTATGAGTCTCAAGCATCTTCAAAATCTTCGCTAGAAGCGATGATAGAACCTTTCAAACAGTATGCGAATTTTCTAGAACACCTGCATTTTTCGCAAGCATTACTGCGTTTTTAAATTTTAAACCTTAAAAGAAGCACAAATCAATCACACATTGTGAAGAAATTATAACAAGTATTTAAGCGAAGCACAATCAGTCGAGTGTAAGACGCGAAATTTTAGACGAGTGCATGGAGCATTCCACACCGCTCATAGGTCAGAAAATTTCCATTTACTTATGCTTTCATATGAGCCCTTAACTTTTTCAGTACCTTTACTGTGAGCAAGGTTATCACCCTTCAAACAGTGTATACGTTTTTGAGACACCTGTGATTTCTCGCCACTGTAAGTAGAATGACTGGTTGACCGACCACCCAAAGGATTAATTGATGAAGAAGTTGGTCCTTTTCATCTTTTTGAAGTCGACGTTTGTTACAGCAAATCGGTTTCTATCGCTCAAGCTCTACAAACCACGAGGCAGAGTCTGCAAATGATTGGCAGCGTTGTGATATCAGGTACCGCTCAACTTGCACCTACCTGCTTTGTTAACAAGAATTCGTAGAGCATCCAGCTCTTGCCAATGTCATCTACCTTAGCACAAATGCCTGAGAAGGAGCAGCCGATTATTGTGCAGCTGCACGGAAGATCCATTGACAAGAAGGATATGATATGGGACGAAACTGGCGTTTTCTTTCGGGTAGGTGCTCCTTATCTCATCACTGATCAGATAGTGAGAACAAATATGCTTGAGGCTTGAGACCCAGAGCTGGCCATCCTTTTCTTTTTACGCTCAATTTCTCTCAGTAATGCATGCGCTGTTGCATGGTTCTACTGTTGTAGCCGTTTTAGCTACAACAGCAAGTATTTCCTGTTAAAAAGACCCTCACCTTCGACGTTTGTACTGCTTCACGGCGCGGCCCGCAGCGATTGTATGTTGGCGCCAGTCTTCCCAACGAGTATCTGAGCGAAGAGCATCGTAATCAACTTCGAGCCTGTATACAGCGTATCAGCCCAGCGCTGCTTTGGTCTTCCTTGGGGGCGCGTTCAAGGCACCTCGAGGTTAGCCAGAGGAATATTCCAGCGGTAGGTCTGAACGACGGTAGAGCGGGTGCAGCAGTCGCTCTCCTCTTCGGGGGTTTGCGCGATCGGTGGCCTAGGGGCGCGGTGGCGGGCTCATAATAACGAGGCCGAGAGTTCGATCCCGCTCGCTATGATTCCATTTCGTATGCTCATGAAGTCATTAGCAATATTATTGGATTTTACTGTTTGATTTCCATTTCTTGTGGAGTATAATGTGCCACTCGACAAAATCTTTTACGGCTTCCTCTGAAATCTGCACCCTGGGCGCACGCCTTCGATATTGAGCCTGTATTATGTGCCGGCGTTATAGGATCCTAAATTATGTCATGACCGGCGAATAGCTAAAATTTAAATGTACCAAAGAGCCTGAAAACGTAATGGAACAAGCCAATGGCAACTGCTGGCAGCTGTATCACTCCAATCGGCTGGTCGCAGTCATTCACAACTTGAACCTCTTTGGAAGGTTCCGCGATAATTAAAAGTGTATTTCGGCACGGTAGAGTTTTCTGTCTCAACGTCCCTGAACATCCGTGTCCAGTTAGAACGCAGAGTGAAGTAGCTTTTTGTCCAGCACGTCTTAACCGGAGCTGGTTTGTCTGGGGTAAAGGGTAAGCTGGCCGGGTCCTGAAAATATAGACCTAATATCGGGAATCGCGCCTTATCCGGAGGCGTGATAACGAAAAGGCATTGTAATAGGAGACTTTCTCGGGAGTGTGGCTTCGTATGCCGTAGAAGGCTGCAGCTATGAAGAATGCGTGCATGGAGAGAATTTTAGAATTACTATTCTCAGCTAGAAAATCAATGTCGCTAGAAATCTAGCCGCGTATTTTGCGCCCTGACGTCAAATACACGTATAATGGCTGATGGTCGGAGTTCAACGAAAAATTGAAGCCTTGTTCCGTCGTAGAGCTTCACTTTATTATTCTACTTCATGCAGAGAATGTCGGAAACGCGACATCCCATCCGAAGGAGCTATCTGGATTATGCGAAAATCCGTTCAAAGGAAAATCGGTAATCTCGATTTGTCAGAATGCACGATCGTACAGAAGAATAACTAGAAGCAAAGCCTAAGCGATGCTCCCATTTTTTTTTAATTTTTAAAATTTTTTCATTCGCTTCTCCATGTTTTTCAAGCACATACGAATATGAGCTATTGAATGTAACCATCGCTAATGGTATAACGGGCTAGCATCCTCACCACAAAGTAAAGGGTGGGGTTCACTTGGCGTCTGGTTCAAGAGTTTTAATCACCAAAAACATATTTGTAAGAGCGGATATGAAGGTTCTCCATACTTCAAACAGCAAGCAAGGGCGTTTCGCTGTTGCCGCATCATTGAGAAAACAACGGCGAAAAATAACCGCGAGAGATCCATATGGAGCCGTGGACTCGAATGTGTCCTTTTCGGATATACACATCCAATCCGGACCACCCAGTTTCCGGCCACTGGAGAACTACCGCTGCGCGAGTCAACCAAGCAGCCGACCAGTGAAGAAATGTGGTGATTCGGATGACGCTCTCCATGTCTCCACAGCTTATTGGTTCCACATCGGAAGGCGGGTCTTACGTTAGATGAGAGTATGAGAGTTGGTGGCGGAATTTGTAATGAATGCAGTAGTTGCGGGCGACCACATTGACCATTTTGGCTGTGGCATGCCCGATCCACTGACGCCTGGAAGCAGTGGCTTGAAAATCCCACTGCTAAGAGCTATAGGATTCCTTGATGAAAAATTATGCGCTGCTCGTCTTCCGACTGGAAAATTCCAAAGCTTTCTGAAATTCTGAATTCAGATAGCGAAGTTTTCAAAGTTAATTTTGAGTCCCAATGAAGCAAGTTTTTCCACTGCGGCAAATTTAGGGTTTAGGGCGCTAGGTCGCGTCGCTCGTCCAGTATATCTTGTTCTTTCCTTGATTTGTGCCGCCGTTGTGATGCATTTGCTTAGACAATAAAAATTTTGGAACTGTTTAGTCTGGGATGTGGTGTCTGCGTTTTAGTCTGGGATGTGTATTACTAGCGTCATTTTCAACCACGTAGAGAGAAATGGCAACGAAAGAGGGACAACTAGTCTAGCTCTACGACGAAGAGTGGCACCGCCAAATCCAGCACCTCCTGAATGAGCAAGAACGGAACGGAAGGCGAGGAACAGGAAGCCGGGGGGTCGATGAAGAGCTGGATGATTTGTTGTGTACCGCAAGATTATCCCTATGGCTGCATAAATGCTTTCATGCTTTTAGCTCAAATAAAGCAGCAACCCACACGACATGTCCGTGTCATGAACGATAACGTTCAGACCTTTGCTCCAATCTGATTTACATTACTCCACACCGACTAGTATAGAGCTGTAATCTGTTTTTTCTCTCAGGTTTTCATGGTGAACCCTTCACGGCTATTCGATTATGTAAAGATGCTTACAGTACCTCCTGCACGACATGGTTCATTAAGGCACATCTAATAGATGACTGCTAAGCCACTTTAGTTCCTAATCAAAAGAGCTCGGCAGAGAAATTTCGACACTGAAACAGTTCTCCCTTTTTGATACAGTCATGGGGTAAATAAAACTATAGAAGGACACCTAGGATAGGCTAACAGTTACGAAAAAGATGCAGGGTAGACCCCTCTAGACTTGTTCCTCGGACGGTTCTGCTGAGTAATGATGAGACTCCCACGCACACAGTGCCACGCCGCACCCTGAGCACCTTTTTACGGCTTACGAACATTTCCAATCTATTATTTTAGCGCTTTGTGTTTGCCAGTGACTATTTCCGCCATTCAAGGGAAGTCTTCTTACTTTGTCTAATCGTCTCTAGCGGCCGTTCCTATTCGAGCCTATTTTTTCTAGCTCTTTGTGTTGCCTTAGCTTTTCAGTGGTTGCGTTTCACAGCGTCGTCGTTATAGGTGTTTCGTCTGGAAGAGGGAAAAGATGAAGACGAATTGGTTCTCCTCTATGAGAGCGAGGCAATCAAGAACCATTCTCATCCCCAGTGGGCCGAATTCCAGCTCGGAACACAGGACGCGGCCGACAACAGGAACAGGTTGGAGCCGTCCCTTTTATTCTCGCCCTCCTCCGGAGAGCGCAAGAATGCCACTTCAGGTTGTTGGAGGTGTGGGTGATGTACAGGGATGTCGACGGTTCAGAAGGATTCATTGGTAAATTTCTGACAACGTACGCCAAGATGAAGTACGGACCTGGACCGGACAACGTCTACGCCATAATAAACGAGAAGAAACAGCACGAGAAGAAGGTTCCATTCTCTCCCTACAAGCTATTTTACATTCTAGGAAGGATGTTTGATTTCTTTAGAACTACGAGAACAGCGGCCGAATGGAGTTGGTAAAGTTCACCGACGTCTCGTTTTTCTCATTCCTCGACTACATCGTCAGTGGGTAAGCATTGCTGAGTTTACCTTTGATGTTGCGAAAAGGCTATACGAGCCGCTAGAACAACCACAGAACATCCCGCCTTCAGTGCGGGCTTGCTGTTCTTGTCAGCTTGATTAATGGGTTGGTTTCGTTCCTGCTCCTACTCGCCTTATACAGGGTGCGTAAAAAGTATTGACACACTAGACGTAGATGTTAGAAGTAACAACACATTATAAAATTTAGCGAGTTTATATACAAAATATCAACAATGATCTGGCGAACAGAATAGCATCACCTGTATTTTATATGGGCTTCTTTGCTGCGAATGCACGGGCGAAGACGCCGAGGATAGGCATCGACGGTGCGCCGCAAGTAGTCCACGTCGATTTCGTCCCATGCTTTGACCAGATCATCCTTCACTGACTTCATACTTTTGTGGGAAGTGGCGCAAGCCTTGTTCTCCAAAACCTCCTATATACAGTAATTCAGCGGATTCAAATCCGGTCTATACAGAGGTCGTTCCCGTGCCGAAATGAAGTCCTTCAAGTTGGCGCGGCACCAGACCTGAACAATCCTCGACTCTGCGCAGGAGTCTAATCCTGCTGGAAGACACACGGCTTATCTCGAGGTGGGATTCGAGCCAAGGAACCAGTTGCTTCTTTAGGACATCAATACAGATAGTTCTACTGATTTATTTTCACTCTTGTATCCATGAAAACGAGAGACGCTTGTGATGAATGCACAAACCATGATAGTGGCCGGATGCGCCTCCCTTGCAGCGAGCCTTCCGCCAGAATTAGCACTTTGGAGGTCCTTGAAGAGTATGTAACACTTTTACATGTTGAATGCACAAAAGTATCAAATCACTGGAGGTCAAAGCATAGGACGAGATCGACGTGGACTACCTGCGGCGCAACGTCGATGCCTTTCCTCGGCGTCTTCGCTCCTGCATTCGCTGCAAAGAAGCCTACATAAAATGCAGGTGATGCTGTTCTGTTTGCTAGATCATTGTTGACATTTCGTATATAAACTTGTTAAATTTTATAACGTGTTGTCATTTCTAGGGCTTACGTTTGATGCGTCAATACTTTTTACGCACCCTGTATTTGCAAACCGCTTTAACACTGAGTAGCAAGCACCATCGTATAGGCTGAATTCACATCCAATTTACGTCCACATTATCCCGTCAAACTGGACTGAGTGGCTAGGGGCAAAAATAGATGTCCGTTCATGGGTGATTTGTTCCACCACTGTAATCCACTGTTTTCTCGATAGCCTGCCAGACGCTGTGCGCAACTCGCCAACCTTCTTTTAGCACTCAGCTGCACTACGAGGTCGCGATAAATTTCGCCTCGGAAAGCTCTCCGAACATCTGCGACCAGCAGCGATTTGACGCCGACGTGCAGATGGCAATTCGCGCCATAGGCGGCATCCTCAAGGACTATACGCCGTTGGTTTTTGCTTTCTTTGCTATTGCTTCAATCGCAGAACGCGTCAGATGAGCAAGCCCCTAATGCTGCAGAAATCGACTGTTCGCCGCGTTCGGCTTGGGAGCGAAAACGCCGCCGACGTTTCAGGAAGCTCACGAATTTCACTTGGTACGTTCTTGTGTCTATGGAATGTCGGTGTCTTGAGCCGCGCGCTTCTTCCTCAGCTTTTCTTCAGAGCCGTATTCGTTCCAAGTGTCTTCTTTGACCGGTGTGGTAGTAGTGAGGAAATGGGCTTCCAGTCATAGAAAGAGAGGAACAGTTTATGGTGCTGGTGATTGTGAAACCGTCTTGAAGGCAAAGATGACGAGGCGGTTCGTTATCCTTGGAAGATCGCGCAGTAGCGTGCGCACAGACCATAAGCTCATCGCCTGACAACATTGCGTGTGCGCGCTTTCGTGAGCTGACGTCATTACGAGAGGATGTCGCCTCTTCAGGGGTAGCAATGAGCACCATGAATCTCACCTTAAAGCCGACTTGAAGTGGCATTAGAGGACGGCTCTTTACTGCCGGCGAACTTACGGCCTTTTTGGCCCGCGGGCGAGGGACCGATGTTCATTCCCAGCAATTTTACGATATGCGGCGATTTTTGTTCCTCTGTTTCGACTTGTGACATTCGCGTCGCAATCCGTAAATGACGGGAATCCTATCTAGTGTGCGCTGATTGACACCTCCACGTGCTGCATTTCCGACTGCAGAGGCGCGCGGAGTATGTCGTGTGCCGTCCTTTGTCCGGTACTAGAGCTGGAACTATTCTGTTTCTTTTATAATGCTGGTAAACGCAGCTCAGGTTCATGCCGACATCTGAAGACGTTTTGCAGTCACGGGACTGTGTGCTATTACAAGTCCATTGTAGACTAACCTCATTTAATTAGCCAAATCTTCTGTTGAGCACACGAAGCACTCGTGGTGTCTGCTGTAGCGTACCTCCGATTCTAGGTTCTTGGTTAGGATATCTAAATTAGATGAGGTTGTCTATTGTGCCCAAAGATGCATTCCCCATTTTCTCTTTTTTTGCATTTTTGCATCAAACACGTTTCTATTACTACAAACCTGTTCATCAGGAATGTGCGGAATTTCCGCTTCCGTGTTCCTAATTCCGCTTTCCGGCCATTTTGGGCTCTTCCGTTCCGTTCCGTGTTCCGCCTGTTCTTGCGCCGGAAGGCGGAAACGGAAATGGGCACTGTTCTACACGGTTTCTATTGAACACAATCAGCTTATCAATTGAAAAAGTTCTCCTTCATATAATTGTGAGAGAAACACTTTTTGACAACTCTAGTGTTATTATTCTTGAAATTGGTTAGACTACCAAAAAAGCACTCAAAATTGACAACGGCTGGGTGCAGGGCAAAATTAATCTGCCAAAAAGGCTATGTATGCACTGTATGCTAAGAAAATGCACTCAACATTTGAATGATCATAGAATTCTTGATCCACCAGTTACAAATAGCTTAGTAAGCATATAGTGCAGTATCATGGAACAAACAGTTCAGTGAAGGTTGTGGCATGCGGTTGTCTGCTCCAAGATTACATCAGCATTCCTGATCAAAGGTGCAAATTTCAATTTTTAATTTCGTTAGGTGTGATACATCCATATGGAGTTATGCGATTCATTTTTTAATGAAGCGTCACGAATATCTACCATGAGCTATTGTCTTGATTGACTAGGGTGACTTATGGAACTCTGAAACAAATCTATTACGTCGAGAACCATCTAGGAAGTGTCCAGCTGTGCCACCTTGGGCGTAGGATTTCTAGGCTGACACAGATTGAATATTCCTGTGGAAGTATGGATCCATCACGACTAGTCAGTCGTCCAGTTATCATCCCAGAATCAATTCTGAGTACTAGTTTTGGTGATTACAATGTAACTGCTAATGTTGAGTATGCAGATATCTGTGCAGTCACCACGTCATCCATGATGCCACTGGTTTCTAAAAGCGTTGAGAGGAATCTCTTTCGTGGTCGGAAAATCATCACGGTGGCTACTCCAGTTATTTATTTGTTTATTTATTTATTTGTTACGACTATTTAAGGCAGTCGTGTGACAACTAATTGAACATCACTACTCAACAACAAATAACACTTCAAAACAACAGAACAATAAACATACAATTAGCACTTCAGGAGAGCCTTCTTAGCAACTCGTCTAAAAGGTTCAAAATTTTTTCGAGAGGGGTGTAAATCACTTTTTAATGCCAGGTATGCAGATCCGCCCCTAACAGTAAAAAAGTGAGCCCTAGCTCCTGATTTCGGTTTGGAGTACCAAATTTTGTAGCTAGTTCCTCTGGTCCTGGATGCGATGAGCTTGTAAAATTTCGTTGATCTTATTCGTACTCGCCCCGACAGAATTTTGAACACCCAGCACACATCTGCCAACAACCTTCGTGAGGTCAAAGAGCTGAGACCAAGAAATTTATTGCGTATTTCCGCTCTAGGAATTCGAGAATGGAAGAATCCATTGTACCTTATCACTAGTTTCCTGCTATAGTTGTTTTGGACACGTTCAATCTCTTGAATATCCTTCTTCCTATGTGGCGAAAACAAGACTGTCCCGCTTTCGACAATAGGCCTCACAAACGACTTATACGCCTGCAGCAAAACTGATTTATTTGTAGTAGAGAGTCCTTTAAACATCTGGTAAGTCTTATTAAGCGCTTTTCTGCAAATTAGTCTATAGTGCTCTGAAAATTCTAGTTTGTTGTTGTAATGAAAACCCAGATCCACAACCTTATCTGCCACAGCTATAGGTAGTCCGCCTATCTCACAGTTGGGAATAGACTTGGATTTTCCAATTCTGATAACTTTCGTTTTCTCTGCTGCTAATGGTAGCTGCCATGACTTACCAGGAAACTATCCCAACGGTAGGTCGGAACAGCCAATGTGTTGTATATGGGCAGAATCGCCTCTCTCTGGGAAACAACGTAATGCAAATATCTCGACCCCAATACAACTCTGCGCAGAGTTAGGGACGACAGAAGTTGGGCCGTTGGAGGCGTTAGCCCTATGCCTGCACGGGAGGAAGAGCTCAAGTTGGCTGGAAAGAGTGATCACGGGGATTACTCCGCCCCTCTACGCACTCTGCCACCATCGCTCGTTCGTCATCGCTGTTTCCAGCCAAGTTGAGCCCGCCCTACGCCTCCAGGCATAGGACTAACGCAGCCAACGGCCCAACTTCCGTCGTCCCTAACTCTATGTAGAGTTGTATTGGGGTCGAGATATTTGCGTTTTGTTGCTTCCCAGAGAGAGGCGATTCTGCACATATGCAACACATGGGCCGTTCTGACCTACCGTTGAGATAGTTTCCTGGTTAGACCACTTTTCAACGATGTCGATAGCTTGTTGAAGACATTGAGAATCATCTTCAACAAATTCGCAGTATATTTTTAAATCGTCCGCAAGCTGCTTGCACACCACTCTAGAGTCACGCAGTACGTTTGGGAGGTCAGCGGTGTATATAGAAAATAGAATGGGCGATAGAACTCCCCCTGCGGAACTCCGCTAGTTACATTTCTAATGGTAGAGAACGCGTTTTTAACTTTCACCTGCAAAGTTCTGCCAGTGTGGTATTCACCTAGCCATTTCAGTAAAAGAGGATGTAATCCAATCTTGATTAGCATGAACATTAATTTAGAATGGCTTACTCTATCGAAAGCTTTGGAGAAATCGAAGAAAACCACGTCGCAACACTTCTTCTCGTCGATTAAGCTGGTCCAGTTCTAGACTTCACTCGAATCAGTTTTTTTGATGCGGGTCGGCAAGTAACCTCAAATGGTTAAGTCGGTCAAGTCTACCGTTCAAAAAAACCAGCATCTAAAAAGTCAGCGAAAAGTCCTCGCAGGAACTAGATATGGAAAGACTGCATGCTTAAGTAGTGAGAAATAGTGAGATAAGACCCTGAATTTGTTTCATTCACTGCTCTAGCCATAGCTAAAAGGTTATCATAGCAATATTATGAATTCATGCTTCGTTATATTATTTTATGATGAGTATGAGCATTAATCTGTGTAAGATTTTGCTGCCCGCAAAATTCTGAGCAAGAAAAGGTGCGATAGAAGCCGCTTCTGACGCCGTTTTAGATGCAATTTTTGGAAGAATGGCGAGCATGTGTCATTTCCGTTTCCGTGTTTCGTACTCCGGTTTCCGGCCATTTTTGAGCGTTTCCGTTCCGTCTTTCGTCTTCGGCTTTTTACAGAAAAATTTCCGCACAGCCCTGGTGTTCATACAAAGGGTTTTGCTTTCTGGTACTTATATAGATGTAGTGCATGTACTTTACGTTGCTCCACTTCACTTTACTGTATGTTAGTATCATTTACACCATCATTCAAATAAAACGCGACACTCTCGATGAAGTAACGTGTAACGAAACGCACAACAAAAACCACCTTCCTGCATTTCGGAATGCCGTAAAGACGTCTACGTTTGACGTGTTATTGCTACGTAGTGAGGCCTGCCCTCGTTTACGCCAGTGAGTTTTGGAACCTGGATAAGGCGGTCGAGGGCAACTGCACGCTACGGAATTGAGGATGCTCAGGGGCGCATGTGGATGGACCCATGGTGCGAAATGAGGATGTTAGGACAGTGATGTAGACAGCCCCGATAGGAGAGAGAAGATGAGGGAGCAGCGCCTATGGTGGTACGAACATATTTTGAGAATACCAGAGAACCACCCCCTGATGATTCTTGTTCTGCGGACCGGAAACTTCTGTTTTGCGTGTCAAAGGTTTCGTAAGGCAGCCGTTAGACTCTTGGTGAAGCCTAGGGGGTTGGGGGTGGGTGGTTATGGTTGGTCCTAGACTTGGAGGCACAAGAATGCGTCCGAGAGGAGCCCCAAAGAAACGATGGAATGACGTCATCAAGAGAAATCTCGCCGAAGTCGGCGCCCAGCATACGACGCCCTTGATAGGATTAGGTGGAGACGGTTCACAAGAGCAGATGGCCAGAGAATCAGAAAACAGAAATTCCGCCCATCCCTGGTAGCGCTGACGTGACCACACACTGTGGAAGGTCCAATCGGCACGCCACCCGAAATTTTTTGGAAACATTTAAATCGTCAGTAATCGAAAAAAGGGAGTTCCATTTTGATAACTCACATCTTTGTCTGGTCTCCGTGCAAGTTGTATCGGTGATGCTCAGATCCACTGGGAGGTCGAGAGGGCGGAACAACTTGTACCGTATGTACCTGCTTGGATGTCGTAGTCGGCCAGTGTTGCCTATGTGCTGATACCACTCGCTTTGCACCAACGTGTCCTCTTTAATTAGACGTTCACCAACATTTCCTCAATAAAACTTGCACATCCATCTCTTCTGTTATTCTGTCCTTGAAGTCCACTGAGTAACCAATTACGGTGAAAGGAAGTATCGTCTTCCACGTCTTAAGGACCCGCACACTTCTGCGGCAACGCCGCGGTCCTATCCTTAACCATAGGGAAAGGAACGCAGAGCTCGCCGTCGGCGGCTCTTCCGCGAGCGGCGGGGACGCGGTGGAGGCGACGCCGCCGGAGCGGCAGCGGCGATAATGGTGTGGATCATTATCGCCGTCACCGCTCCAGCGGCGCGGGCAGAGACTGTCTGCGCTCTAGCCTCTCGATGAGTCATGCCGATCAGCGGCGCCCGCGGCCGCCGCCGAGCGTGATGACTCGTCGTTTTCGCCGCACGCCGCTCGCCGCGAAAGTGTGCGGAGGCCTTCACACAAGTTGTCTCTATGTGCGTCCAGAGAGCAGAAACCTTTTGGGCACTCTGCTGTGACTTGTAAGTGGAGTCTACCCCGGGATTGCAAGTCGCGGCAAATCTGAAGTCTGCGACTGCTTCCCCGCCTTTCTGGTAGTTCCTGACGCTGAGAGCGAGAGTCACTTTCACGACCCCTGCTCACGAGCACACAAGCATGCGGGTGCTACGTCGACAAATGTAGATGACAACTTAAAAGGAATCTGAGTGCTTGGTGTCGCTGCCCAGACGATACTCGCATGAAGGAGGCCACGAGGGCCCTGAGAGGTAAAAACAGCAACTATTGGTTACCACCCGAATTCTTGAAATTGAATTGTGATGCTCACACAAGCGAGCGGCTGCTGCACTTTACATGACGGCCTCTTCACTGAAAATCGTTGCCGCTTTCACTCACTTGTGTCTTTACGAGACATCTGTATCAGAATTTCAACATTGACCCGATCTGCCGCGGTCTCGACGGAGTGGTCGATGCGTACCGCAAGGCGCAGGCAGTGGTGACTCCAATGAGGACTGCGAAATTCGCGCCGATCGTTTCCTACGCAACAAAGTGAGCCGTTCGTGTGATGTGTGATGCTCTGCTCAAGTGCTGTCCCAGATCTCCTTGTCCTCCACCACGGCGAGATTTTCTAGGCTGTCGCATCGGTCCGGCTTTCGCGGCCTTCACTACCACGTACTTGCCATTTTCACTCGAGGAATACCGACAGATATGAAGGTCTTACTATTTTCTATTTTCATCTTGTGCCCAAGTTGTAATTCATCACAGACGTAGGAAACAGAGAAATTAGACGAAAACTTCAAAATGTACTGAAAAAAGCTACACAACCTTTTTCGAACTTACGACTCAGAACTCATGTTTAAGGAGCTAAGCACCGCCGTCGCCGGCGCAGCCGATGCACCTCTCTCCATTGTCATTCTGGGCGTCGGAAGTGCCGACTTCTCTCCTCTGATCAAGTTGGCTTCCAAGAGAAAGGAAGGCGCGAGGACATGTTTGCAGGTACAGGAATACCTGGCCCGAGAGCTGTTGTTGTCGTTACATATTCTATTCGTTCAGTTCATAGCTTTGGATGATATACTCGAGTCTGGCGACTCCGGTTCAGAGAACCGTTCTCGCATCGCTCAGAAGGCGCTTCAGGCCATTCCGGAGCAGATGACTGACTTCATGCACTCGTCGAACATCGCTGCCAAGCCACCGATTCAGGTAAGCTCCTCTGTTTTGCTCTCATTGCTCTCATCGACTCCATCGAAAACGACTTTCAAGCGCCTCTCGAGGTTCAGGTCTGCCGCTCCCCTCTTTTCCACTGCTCCTCGCTGATTCCGGACAGACCCACTCAGTTTGTCTTCGACGGATACCTGTCGCCACTACTCACCCCACAGTTGCCACGTAGTGACCGTCGAGGAAGTGATTCACGTGAGTTTTCCAGCCCTTCGGCACTGTCCAGAAGTTGGCAGCCCGAAAGCTTCTATTAGGTTGTAAACTAAGTCCTGTCAATTTTCGAGGCTCATAAGCAAAACATCATAACTCGGCTCAGGAAGAACCTTTTCACTCAAACTAAAAACTATCATGCACGCCACACCACTTTCGGTGTGACGCATATTAAGGGATCGCACTTTCTTACAAATCGGATGATTTATGGCGATTGAAATCACGAGAGGCGAACTTGACATCGTGCTGTTTCAAGAGCATTCTTTCTTCAAAGAAAGCAATTGGATGTTCGATAAGAAAACGTTCGATTAGGGAAAGGTTTGCTGAATACATAGCATGACGACGATTTCGGATCTGGCGTGCACTCAATTTCTACGTGAGGTTCCATCAAGGGTGCAGAAGGGTCGTCGTGCAATAAGAATTGAATCACTGCTATTCATAGGCTCCAAATGTAGCACCTTCAGTCTAACATGCGTTCTCTCTATGTCTTAGGTTCAATTGACAGGTAGTGAGTCGAATAGCTTGAGTTGATTTAGAAACGAACCAACAAATCAGTCGGGCTGCGAATCTCCAAACCACTTCGGACGACTTCCAGTTTTGCAAAACAGGATTCGAAAGACCTTTAAAGGCTCACGGGGGATGGTCAGGAGGTACACCCGCCCCCTGCTGGGGCGTTCGATCTTCCTCTCATCCCCCTTGCTCACCCACCCCCAACCCCCTAGGCTTCACCAAGAGTCCAACGGCTGCCTTACGAAACCTTTGACACGCAAAACAAAAGCTTCCGGTCCGCAGAACAGCGGTACTATTCTAAACATGCTAGCGATTCTCCCGAAGCACACACAGTTGGAAAGACCAGTTTTTCAGCTATCTAGCGGTTACAAAACATTGAGTGGTTGATAAGGGATTAAATTTTAGCACGCTTTTATATCATGAGCGCGCAAAAACTGACAGAACTCTGTTTACAACCTAATGCAATGCAGTCATTTCACCGCCTCTTGCAGATACCTCTTAACGTAGATTTATGAAACGACCCAAGCGCATGCTGAAGTGTTACGTTTTCCTGCTAAAGCGATACGGTCAGCAGATGAACGAGAGCGATGTGCGAAAGAATCTCAGGAGAATCAAATCAATTACTTTAAGCCCAAGTGGCTGGTATTGAGGTTGTAAGCTGTCATAACGATGCTTCATTGCGATCAAAACCTCTAGCGCCAGGCGGGACTCCCTCTGACCGTGCGGGAATGCTCTACGCCTTTACACCACCGGCGCCGTTTGATCGAACGCAACATCCACACCTCGTGAGACTGATCAGCACTCACCCGTATACAACCTCGATACCAGCCACTTGAGGCTGAAGCTGATTTGAATCGTTTCTAACAAGACCATCAACTGGTTCCATGCTGAAATCAGCGGCCGGCTCATCCCGATATACGGGTGAGTGCTAATCGGTCCCACGAGGTGTGGATGTTGCGTTCGATCAAATGGCGCCGGTGGTGTAAAGGCGTAGAGCACTCCCGCTCGGTCATAGGGAGGTGCGGGTTCGAGTCTCGCCTGGCGCTAGGAGTTTTGATCGCATCAAAGCATCGTTATGACAGTTCACAATCTCAGGAGAATTGTGGTTGCGCGGGGGTGCGCGATAAAAATATTGACCGCCCGAACCGAACTGAAGATGACTTGTAACTTCCGAAGCGAAGCATAGATTCCACATGAACACACATGCTGCACATATACTACTACAGATACTGAAGTGCATTCATTGAGTACTTCAGCAGAGATCTCTTTGCCAGAGAACTGCGACAAAAAATCCACAGACACGACGGCCGCTTATTAGAATTGTGGGAATGGCCGAGGTGAAACGCGGCAAGGGGTTGTTGTTAATTTCATCTCGAGCCTTGAGGGAAGACGCTTCAAGAAGGCTTTTGAGGTTCCAAGACGGCGGACGCTTCGGAGCGTCCGCCGTCTTGGAACCTCAAAAGCTGCCTTGATTTGATACCCTTGAAGGTTGGAGTAAGATATTGAGGACAAGATGTCACAAGGTTCTGCGACACGCTCCACGACTGTTGTTTCGTGAGCAATAACCATTCTGAAAGGAGCAAGTTCCTTCAAAACTTGTGATAAGATATCTTTCATCCTTGCCTCTTCAAGGGGTACTCATATGCTCCTACTAGTTCAATTTCCTCGAAATCTGTCAAAATTAGAAGTGGGTGATGCCACGTCTTGTGCCTTCGGAGTGTTTTGGGGGCCAAGTCAGCACGCCTACTGAGGCCAAGTCAGCAGGCCTACTTGAAAAATTTACCATTTAAAAGAAGAATACCGTGGGCAGATGCTGGACAAGCTTCAGCTTAATAAATCCGGAACAGTGGTGTTCTTATGCTAACGTTTATTTGTTCGTGAATGCAACAGCCCTTCCAGTCTTCGAAGCTCACATAACGCAACGCTGGCTTCGACATCTGCTAACATTAACGGGATTCGTTGCAGTAGTGCTCCACCCTCCTCACTCGATCGAAAGGCTCCTCCTCACCCTCGGTCGATCGTAATTTCAACACATTTTTCCCGTTCCGCTTCATATCTCATGCACAACGGCAACAATCTGTGCACATTTTTACCGCTTACCATTAGTGCGGTGCAATGTTCAACCTGCTCTACATACGCGTGTCACCCATGCGTTACAATTGTATTCCAGTACACGTCAAACGGTCACTCCATTAAAGCTGGAAAACTGGCGCTAAGTCTGCCCTTTGGTCCATGCCCAGCAATGTTTCTTGAATCATTTGGTTAATAATGAAAAGCATGCCCTCAGTGTACAGTGCTGTGCAGTTTTTTTCAGTGAAATTTCGCGTTTCCCTTCTAGAGTACCTTGACGTCGAAATTGGAGCTCGCCACCATCCGGTGATCCGAGTGCCGGAGCGATGTCATTCAGTGCTGCAGACCACAAGAGAGCAGTACCAGCGACGGCTCAAGGAGAGAGGTCTTGCAAAGGTCTGTTCATTTCACTTTATTTCGCGAAGATCTGCTCGCTCTTACCAGGGAATGCCGTCAGCTTCCCATGGAACTTCGGATTGAGACCTATACCACGTGAAAGAACTCGAGACGCTGATCACAGATATGTAGACCAAATTTGCTAAATGGATCTCCTAAGCGAGTTATGGCCGGCGGAAGCCGCGATGTCTTCCATGTGTTAGGCGCGCTCAATCAGCGTTGTGCGCAGTATTGCGCGGAAATCAGCGGTTGGGCTATCAGCGCCGTCAGTAGCGCAGTGGTAGGGTTCTAACAAGGATTGGGTTCATTGGTTCGGTTCCCGCCGTTGACGACTTTTTTGCATTTTCTGACCTATCTTCGACGAGGACCTATAATCTCATTTTTAGCACATTTTTGAGCGCACGGCTTATGGCGACTTGCATTTACGTTTACGTTTTTGCATTTCCGACTCCACTGACACGACTTCGGTCGAAAAAAAATTTTTCGCTGAAACTTCGTCTAGGAGGGTTATTTGGGGTGCTGATCACGAATCTGACATCCGTTTTTCACGATTCGGTCGGAGACCAGCCATACCCTTAACAAGGGTGGTCCTGGCAGAGTCACCGATTTCGCTTGGCACTAGTTAGAAGTTCCGACTCCACCGACACGACTTCGGCCGAACAGTTGTAGCAACGGTATGGGTGGTCTCCGACCGAACCGTGAAAAGCGGATGTCAGATTCGTGGTTAGCACCCCAGGCAACCCCTCTGACGAAGTTTCAGCGAAATCGGTGACTCTGCCTGGACCACCCTTGTTAAAGGTATGAGTGATCTCCGACCGAATCGTGAAAAACGGATGCAGATTCGTGATCAGCACCCCAAATACCCCCCCCCCAGACGAAGTTTCAGCGAAAAATTTTTTTCGACCAAGTCGTGTCGGTAGAGTCGGAACTTTTAACTAGTGCCTTTCCTTTTTATTTATTATGCTTATTAAGTTTTGTTGATTTTCGATTTTATTTTTACTTTTTATTTTGCTTTGATTTGAATTTCTGACTTGCTTCACGTTATGAATAAAACATTTTACCTGAAACACGTTTCCGTCTTCAAATAGACGTAAATGCAAGTCGCAAGCCGTGCGCTCAAAAATGTGCCAAAAATGATATTATAGGTGCTCGTCGAAGATAGGTCACAAAATGCAAAAAAGCCGTCAACGGCGGGAACCGAACCAGTGAACACAATCCTTGTTAGCGAACACTCTACTACTGCGCCGCCGCCGGTGCTGAAGGCTCTTATAGCCGAGCCGCTGATTACCGCGCAATACTGCACACAACGCTGATTGAGCGCGCCTAACACATGGAAGACATCGCGGCTTCCGCCGGCCATAACTCGCTTATGAGATCTATTTAGCAAATTTGGTCCACATATCTGTGATCAGCGTCTCGAGCTCTTTCACGTGATATAGGTCTCAATCCGAAGTTCCATGGGAAGCTGACGGCATTCCCTGGTTAGTAGCCGTGAACAAGCCTGCGACCACACATAGTAGCCTCCATGGGGTCCATGTGATTTCGTTCGTTCCACGGATGGCTGATGGTGAAGAATCGTAGCTTTCAAGCCACACTACATTACATCGCCTAGATACCCTTTAAAAACATGGCATGTCTACTTGCTATACCATTTTCCAAGAGGTGGGGTCAAGAAGTTCCCGCCGCCTTGGACGCGGATCTTCAAACATGAATAACCTCATTCGGATCCACTTTTCTCCCTCTCTCTCCCTCTCTCTATTTATCTTTCTTTCCTTACCTCTTTCTCTGTCTTTCTGCAAACGAGGTTCTACGCCCTTCAGACAGCCCTGAGGTTGGGGTGGGATCTCGCGAAGCTGTTGACAATCTTAGCGCGTGAGTTTGATATCGCAACGCGGAAGACCCTGGAGGCATCGTGAACTGCGGTCAAGAACCCCGCAATCAATGGGAAAGAGGAGGGGTGATCATTGTCCAGGACCTGGCCGCATTTGCCGATCTTTGGAGGCTTGACCCCGGGGAACGCCAACAGAAAGTCGTTGAGGAGCTGACCCGAATGGGGAGTCTCATTCAGCCCCGTCTTTCTCCGTCCGACGGTGACTTACCAGGGGTCCATAAGGGCAGTCAGGTTGCCATACTCCCCTTTCGTCTCATTCCGTCGCTGACTTTTCAAGCTGCTGTTACTTGAAGTGGTCCTTGGGCGAGTAACTTCCTCAAATCTTTTTGTCTTTTCCAGACTTTGAAGGAGGCGATTACGCCGCACGCCGAATAAAGTTCCATACACATCTTCGCCCAACAGCTTTACAAAATCCCCCACAAGTAAAGGACATGCCAAGATTCAACGATAGTCGAACATGGAAACTCGGGGTCTCCAGATGCTCCAGTTTTCGCGAGAAGATTCTTTGTGTAGGAGCCTAATCGAAGGCAGAAAATTTCGCCGCGTTAGAAAACGAGCTGGGTGGTGCGAAAAAATGCAGGCCCTCAACGTCTATTTAGTAGTTTTTGTACTGTCAGTCGTGCGGTGCCCACTCTTTGTCGCTGTGAAAAACTAGAGGCCTAATGTTTCTTTGTTTTTTTGCAAAAGCATTTTTGTTGTCACGCAAAATCCTTGCTTCGTGCTGCATTACGATATTTGTCGAGGACGACTCTGATGTTGCTTCAAGAGAAAATGAAAAATTTACATTTTCATTCGCACCGCTGTGAGGGCCTTGGATAACAAGTTTGAGTTTCTTCTTTTAAGTGCGACAATCTAAAGGTAATGTGGTTCACCACAGAAAATTCAGATATCCTAACCTGAGCTGTTAAATTATTTATTTATTTATTTATTATTATTTATTTAAATGTTAAATGTTAAATACAATTAGCTGTTAAATGGATACAATTCTCTTGGGTTTTATTGGGCGACTTGGGCGAACGTTTATTTCGAATTACGGCCCTCCTGACATTGTCTCCACTTCGATTCCTACATTTCCAGACACGCTGCAGCGCACCACCTACAATACCGCTCAAATTCTTTGCAAAAAAGACGCTTTGCGACGGATTAATCCGTCACAAAGCGTCGCATTGCCATAACTCTTTTCAAAGTTATTTGTTTAACATTTAATTAACACCTTTAGAAGCCCCGTCTCATTTTCTATCCAGCGATCTAAGCATCATCTAAAACGATTGCACAGTGACCTAGTTATGAGGCTTTTGCTTCCTTGGCTCCGTTAATTGATTTACGACCCCTCCGAGATCCCCAGTGGCATGTCCTTAAGGCTTTTCGTTGACGAGGTTCATCGAAACTCAGAAATCCTCTATTGTTTCAGCAGATCTGTATTTGTTACGCGTCAAGTGTCATTGTGGTACTAAATGGTACCAAGTTTGAATAACATAGGCCCGATTTAGATAAGCGCAAACGCGCGGAAACCTAAGATTCAGTTAAGAATTACCCAACTAGTAGCATGCTACAGAAGACAGTATTCTACTATTTCATTGTGGGAACGATGATCTTTATAAAACGTGTAAAATGGCTTTGAGAAATGGGCAGAAATGACTAGATTTTCTTTTTTCCAACAAGGGATTGGTCCAATCTCAATATGCAGCGTAGGATTTCTCCTATCTTTGAACTTCGGTTGCTCCTGTGCAGGGTAAGTACGAAAGCCGTGTTTTTTGTGGTCTACAGTAGACCACAAGCACATTCGAATCTGGGAAGAACAAAAAGATTTTGGTCGTTCAAAGTAGATTTCTCTGCGGCCAAAGTTTGCCGAAAACAACAGAAAATTTTGTTTCAGTCGCTTACCTCTTTATGCATGAGTTTACTCGAAAAATCCACTGGACAGCATTTCTCAGCTCGTTACGAGCTTTCCAAGGATGTAATATTGTCCGTATTCAAACTGAAAACCATTTTCACCTCTTCGGCCGCCGAAACAATTTGGGGCTGCGCTTCGGCCCGAGTGCGGAC
Organism: Heligmosomoides polygyrus bakeri; assembly: GCA_947359475.1. Taxonomy (NCBI): domain Eukaryota; kingdom Metazoa; phylum Nematoda; class Chromadorea; order Rhabditida; family Heligmosomidae; genus Heligmosomoides; species Heligmosomoides polygyrus. Next base: position 54,909,619 of record OX375866.1, on the reverse strand, counting down.
ACGGCAGCGAGCCGTGTCCGCACTCGAGCCGAAGCGCAGCCCCAAACTTGTTTCGGCGGAAGAAGAGGTGAAAATGGTTTTCAGTTTGAATACGGACAATACTACATCCTTGGAAAGCTCGCAACGAGCTAAGAAATGCTGTCCAGTTGATTTTTCGAATAAATTCATCCATAAAGAGGTAAGCGACTGAAACATTTTTTTTTGTTGTTTTCGTCAAACTTTGGCCGCATAGAAATCTACTTTGAACGGCCAAAATCTTTTCGTTCTTTTTAGATTCGAATGTGCTTGTAGTCTACTGTAGACCACAAAAAACACGGCTTTCGTACTTATCCTGTACAGCAGCAACCGAAGTTTAAAGATAGGGGAAATACTACGCCGCATATTGAGATTGGATCAATCCCCTGTTGGAAAAAAAGAAAATCTAGTCATTTCTCTTTATTTCTCAAAGCCATTTTACATGTTTTTCAAAGACAATCGTTCCCACAATGGAATAGGAGAATACTGTCTTCTGTAGCAGGCTACTAGTTGGGTAATTCTTAACTGAATCTTAGGTTTCCGCACGTTTGCGCTTATCTGAAATCGGGCCTATGTTATTCAAATTTAGCACTATTTAGTATCCCAATGACGTCTGATGCGTGGCAAATACAGATCTACTGAAACAATAGAGGATTTCTGAGTTTCGATGAACCTCGTCAACGGAAAGCCTTAAGGACATGCCACTGGGGATCTCGGAGGGGTCGTAAATCAATTAACGGAGCCGAGGAAGCAAAAGCTTCATAACTAGGTCACTGTGCAATCGTTTTAGACGATGTTTAGATCGCTGGATTGAAAATGAGACGGGGCTTCTAATTGTGTTAATTAGATTTTAAACAAGTATCTTTGAAAAGCGTTACGGCAATGCGACGCTTTGTGGCGGATTAATCCGTCGCAAAGCGTCTTTTTTGCAAAGAATTTGAGCGGTATTGTAGGTTCTCCATTAAAACACACCATTTAAAACTTTTAAAACTACCGATGGAGACTTACTGACTTTTCTTTACGGAGGAAAACTTGGAAAGCTGAGGCTCAAAAAAGAAGGACGCACATTTTGTGTGTATGTTGAACTACCGCTTTGTTGATCCTTTATCCTCCTTCCTGTTATAATTCGTGATTAATGTCGGAAGAGCGTTGCTAAAAAAGCTCGCGGTAATCTAGAGGGCGATGTAAATAGCAAGGGAACTGTCTCGTCGGTACGCCGGAACGGCAATACCGAATATCATATAGGGAATCTCCATCCTCCAAATAGTAACAAAATACAAATGCTTTGCTTTTGCCGAATCTTTGAAGCATATGAGCAAGTGGCACCGAAACTTTGTAATGGTTAAGATCTGCAGGGTCGCGCTTATCGCGGAGGAACAAAAGGCTGGCGGCGCGACTTGTGTGGCTCAGGAGTAGGGGTGCTGCTTCATATAACGAGGTCGAGGGCTCGATTCCCCAGCTATGCCTTTCTTTTGCACTTTCAGCCTAACATTGAATTTCCGCGGGAAACGCTATCTGAACGCTTCTGCCGAGTTTTCTGCGATATGACGTTTTCACTTCATATTTTTTGCCGACACCTCGCGGTGCACCAGCGATGTTTCAAGTGTGCAAAATATGGTGAGATATTAAAAGTTTAAGAAACGCCTTCAACACCAATGATACACGGGCACAAAGTGCATAGAACAGTACAACCGAGGACAGTATGGGCGACGTGTGGCACCTTCTTCACATCCCGACTCATCCCTGAGCCGAGGTCTTCCGCGAGTGTCATTCTGCTCGGGTTGTCGAAGCAACCTGGATGTGTCGTCAAGCAGTCAGCCTTGTGTCACGCGAACATAATCAGTCCTTCCAGGCGAGGATGACACAGCAGCCAATACACCAGTGGTACTACCTTCAAGTTTATAAATATTTCATTCAAGTTTGAGCCTCGTGCCACCTCAATTCCTACCTTCAAGATATTATCGCTTCTCTGCAAGTCAAAGGGAAGGTAGTGGACAATGACATGCGACCGGAATCGCAACTTCTTCAATTCGATTTCCACCTGTCGTAGTTCGAAATCCTGTAGGATGCTTACTATCCTTTCCGACAGCTTCATCTCGTCTCCTGAAGGAACAGCATCCAGTGGAGATCCACTCTGTGTCAGTAGGTGAATAGCCACTCGTAGGTTCGTAGACATTGTAGAGGTGGTATTAGCTGCAGCTTATTATTACGCTTACTGTGCAACGTTTCAAGCATGAAAAGGTCACAATGGGGTGATAGGTCGCGCAAAAGATAATGAACTTCTTCCTTAAATGTGAGTGCACTATGGTGGCACTCACCTCATCGACACTCATAGATTGCATATATAGCAGTCTTCTAGCTTCCTGCCGCTGTTTTATGTTGTTCTCGCATCAGAATGTCTTACTTTAACATTTAGTATCATTTATTGGCATAAAATTTCATATGCCGTTTTGCGTATTTCAAACACTGCTGGTGCATCTCGAGGTGTCGACAAAAATATGTAGTGAAAACATCACACTTTACCAAAATCTATGAAAACATTCGGATTCTCAATGGTAATTCGATACTAAGGTAGACGTGCAAAAACGAGACACAGCCCGGGAATAGAACTCTCGACGTCATAACGTGAACCAGCACCTCTACCCCTGCGTCAGCCAGGCCACTCCGCCAGTGCTTTGCACCGCCGTGGTAATTTCGACCCTGCGGACCCTTTAGCCCAACAAACTTTTGGTGCCTCCTACTTGTTTGCCTCAAGGATCCATCAAAAAGGAAACATATTTTGTCACTATTTGGAGGACGGAGATTCTCACGATAATATTCGTTCTTGCCGTTCCGGCTATCTTTGAGAGTTTCAATGTGTGACAGTAGAGATTTCTCCATCCTCTACGACACCGTTATGGAATGGAAGTGCGTGAATAAACCTGAACACTTTTTCGCACATGCTGTTCTTCTAAGAACATACATTTTGACGGAAGATTCGCTTTTCGATTGTCATCTAGCCCTTTGACTTTCCAAAGCCATGTTAGAATACCTTAATCATATGCAACCGTTCTAGAATTTTATTACGCGGCTTAGGTCAGTTCTGCAGGGTTGCGATCACAATGTCGCTGCTGTTCTTGTGAACGATGTGCGAAATCGTTGCAAATTCCATAAAGCAGAAAACCATGTTAGATGCAGAGCCACCAGCTCACTGCATTTTTTCAGATGCGATATCCTCACGTGGATTTGTCGACACTGGACTCCAGTGGCGGATCTACTCAGGACAGTTCTCTTTGATTCACCCTATCTCTACCTCTGTATTGCTGCTAAGGCCACACAACACTGATGCCAGACTGGGGATGTGAGCCGGTCTGATTTCGCAGATTCAACGTCTTTCTCTCCTTACACTCTCCATTATTAATTGAGTGAAGCCATCGCATCTCTTGGAATGAGCGGGTTTCCATATGTATTACCGTCTCCATGTCCTCAGTCCGTGTACATGAAATAAATATTTAGACCAACGTTTGCTATAGTGTGGCGCACTATGTTGCGGAAAGGTAAGTCGTCGTTGTAACTGTAAAAGGTTCTGTGCTCATCGAAAGGGATGCTTACTATCTGGACAAGTGTGGAGTCAGAATAAGAACCTCAGATACCACTGAAATAAAGAAACACTCGTTCTAAGCCATGTGCGGCAATACGCCTGGTCGTGCTCCCCACATGAACATTTGGCGCGATGTCGACCAGGGGTGCACACGAAATTCTGTGCGTTAAATTTTAACGAAAAATTTTCGTTAAATTTCCGGTAAATCGTTAAATTTCGTTAAAAAAAATACAACTAGCTGCAAACCGTTATTTCAAGTGAAAAAAATAAGGAGAACCTCGTACGTTTCAACTTCAAGAGGTCAAAAGCTAAAGTTCAAGGAATGGCTAGTTGTGTAACACTGCAATGTAAAATGAACTGTTCAACATCAACAAACACGGAAAAATGAACAATCGTTCAACAACAGATCATCTACAGAGTGCGGAATAAGAACAGGTGTGGAATTATCATTCAAGACGATCACCGACAAGGCATCTTAAAATGTTCGATCAGTACCCGGAGGTGCCCGGAGTTTCCCCTTTCCTAGATTTCTTGTCCGACTGTTCTACGAGCACATACAATCCTGTGGACACCAGCCCATTAAGTACAGAGAGAACTAATGAAGATACAATTAAAAGCCTCTCAGTGGAATGTTAACGCGTTGTCGAGCGCACGAATTTTCGAGTGCCTGGTGAGTGGGGCCAATCCATTTCGTTTGTAGCGTGACACTACATCGTGTCACACGGTACTACATTGCCGAAGAGGTGTGACACGTCGTCAACGTGTTAACGTCCAGAAAAAGTGGCTCTCCGAATTTTTGTTATCAGCGTTTTTCTAAAATCGTTTAAAATACATACGTCCAACGGCCGAAAATATTCTCTCCGTTTCGACTGTTTCAGGTGGCGAGCAAAAGCATTCTGCGATAAGCAGCGCCAAGTGAGGTTTGCCATATCTTACGAGGAGGTTAAATCAGTATCTATGTGGATTAGTCGACGTGCATGTGAGCTCGACGAAGAAATTTCTAGCTCAAAATTGCATTAAACGATAGTGATAAAGGACAGCAGGATGCGCCATTCTACTTCTACATACGGGATGTCGTGGAGGCGACATGAATGCGTATTTGGACATACAATGACCTGCGGTGGCCAGTCGATGTACAAGTCAGCGCTTTATCCTTCCCAGACAAGTTTGGTACCAATTCACCCACCCCGCAGAATGGAAGGCTTGGTTGGCCTGGGCGGGAAATGCTAACCAGGATCCTGGTATCGGGTATACGCGGCAGCCGGCACCTCCTCCGACTGCGCTACAAGCGCACCCAAAATCCATTTAACAATTCCAAAAATTCAAAACAAATTCATGAAAACATTAAAATATTCTAGTTGATTTTATTAGTTTTTTTCAGCAACAGTCCTAATCAGGCGAATGAGACCTGCAACATTAGTGAAGATTAAGGGTAAATGTAATAGACCCACTAAGAAAAAAGTCCGTCAAAAGTTCCTTCAAATTTCTAAAAATTTCCGTTAAGTCGTTAAGCCGTATTTTAACGAAAAATGCCGTTAATTCGTTAAATTCGTTAAAGCGTTATTCGTTAAATGTGCACCCCTGATGTCGACCTCCTACGCTCCGTAATCATCGAAAGCAAACCGCTGGAAAATTGGTGTATTCTACAAACTTATCGTTGTTCAAAAAATGAAAATGAGGGTTCCACATTACATCCGACTAGTCTTCGAGCTGCTGGTGGAAATTCGCGAGGAGATAGAGGAGGTGGACAAACGCAATGTGGATAGGCTGGCGGAGATCCAGAAAGTAAGGGAGGGGATTGTTCTGTTAAGCGGGAATTCATGATTCTCTGGTATTATACGAAACTATTTTAGGCGATGATATCTCCTGCAAAGAACAATAACGATGGAGTAAATAAGAAGTAGATAATGACGACATCTTCTTCTAATAACAGTAACTTCTTACTATATTGACTGAATAGAGAGCACCAGCGCTTAAACGTCTTATCGAATATTTCAGGATCCTCCAGTAGCGCTGCATCTGCGAGAGCTGCTCATTAGAAGGCCCGTATTAGGCAAATTCTCTACTTTCTGGATGTCGACACATGCAACTACATAGCTGTGGACGGTATGGGTGGGCCAGCAGTGAGCAGTGACCCGGAGTGATGATTGTTTGCTCTATAGGAGCAGTTCAAAAGAGCAGACGGTTAGGAGAGTTTCGCGCCTTTAGTTCTGAAGTGGTAATCTACGTAGAACATGATCATAAGCGCGAAAAGCGTCTAGCTTTCGAGAAGACCGTTGGCTCCGTCCGCACTTAATCAATGGGAGCACAGTCACAGCCTCAACCTGCCTCAAGTATCTAAGTAGTAAAATTCATTGTTCAGACCATGTTGCAGATCTCATCAGGAGACTCTCTCAACGGTAGGTCGGAACAGCTTAAGTGCTGTATGCGGGCAGTATAGCCTTTCTCTGGAAAACAGCCAAGTGCAAGTATTAGGGGGGGGGGGGGGCAAAAGTAATGAGACACCCCAGCCGTGTCCATATATCTCGTGGCTGGAGTCTGGTTTCGTGCTTATCGTATTTGTATGTTTGTATGCTACTTAGTGAAGCCAATCTGAGAAGTTACCACTTCCGCCCTTTCCAGAAACATGCCAAAACCCCAGTCTGTCTCATGCCGAAACCCAGTCTGACGAGTCGACCTGTGTCGCGCAAATCTCGCCCAATTCCCAACCCCGAACAGCCTGGGCTCAATATTCACGCACGATGAGAAGTACGTCTTCTACCTTAACCCTGCCAAGCAGCGAATCTGGGTGAGGCCTGGTGACCCGTTACCGACCTTCGTTCGGCGAGATGTTCACGGCGAGAAGCACCTTCAGAGCCTTTGGGTCTGCGCCCATGGACCGGTATTGTCGCTAAAGCGACTTTCATTATTGTTATAGTAGGCTTTATTGTATAAGAATTTATCCAATCGATCAATGGAAATGTTTCTCACAGTTATCGGGAGAGCTGATCTCTTCGCCGGCGCCGGCAAATACCACTCATTCTCTAACACACATATAAGCAGCGGCGAAGGAGGCGGGACCAGCTCTTCAAGTACAGGCCTGGGCGTCAGAAGCCCATTTCTTTATTTTTCAGAATTTTCTCAAGTTTATTCTACTCAAGTTAACCTTCTCTTTTCACTTATCATGTCTAACGTTTGTACCTTGTTGATCTATCATTATGTTGGTTTAATTACCCAAGTTTGAGATAGTAAACGTCTGTTGCGTTCGACTTGTGACGACAAACCGCGTGGCGTGGTCGAATTACCATTACGGCGAGCAGTCCAAGTGAAATTCTCAAGTGACAGACGGTTTAACTAACTCAACACATGGTGCATCGGCCGGGAATCGAACCGGGGCCGCCCGCGTGGCAGGTGAGCATTCTACCACTGAACCACCGCATCGGTGCTCGCCTGCCACGCGGGCGGCCCGGGTTCGATTCCCGGCCGATGCACCATGTGTTGAGTTAGTTAAACCGTCTGTCACTTGAGAATTTCACTTGGACTGCTCGCCGTAATGGTAATTCGACCACGCCACGCGGTTTGTCGTCACAAGTCGAACGCAACAGACGTTTACTATCTCAAACTTGGGTAATTAAACCAACATAATGATAGATCAGTCTCCTTCAGGGAGGCAATGAGCTCAAGCATTGAAGAGTGCTCCTCCAAGCTCCAGAGACGATCACTTGAGGAAAATCCGAACGAAAAGCTGACGACCAAGTTGCGAATCGTCTTTGACGCTTCAGCTCACTACAAAGGCTGTCCGTCATTAAATGACGTACTACACCGGGGTCCAGTTATCCTACCTTCCCTCTTTGGCATCCTGTTGCGGTTCCGACTTGGAAACATCGGCATTATCTCGGATGTCGAGAAAGCATTCTTGCAAGTAAGGCTGCACGAATGTGAGCGCGATGCAACAAGATGTTTATGGCTGTGGAACTACACCCGTCCGCCAGAGCCAGACAACATCAGGACCCTGCGATTCACTAGAGTCGCCTTTGGACTCACTACTTCACCATTTCTTCTCGGTGCAACCACCCACTATCATCTCGACACGTACTCAAGTGACAAAAGGATGGCACAGGAAATCAAAGACAATCTCTACGTCGACAATGTGCTTTTAACAGCTTCAACTCATCAACAAGCGATGGAGAAGTACTCGAAATGCAAAAAGCTGTTTAACGAGCTGCACATGAACCTACGGGAGTTCGTGTCCAACGACGAAACGCTGATGGAACAAATTGAGGAGCGAGATCAATCTAGCGATCGCTGTCCGAAAGTACTAGGGGTTACATGGAATTCCCAGACGGATCAGTTTCAAGTGAAATGCGTGATCGCCTCTCCTGAGAAGATATCGAAGCGAACTGTCGCCAGTGCAGTGGCGTCAATATATGATCTCTGGGTTGGATGATCCCACTAACGCACAAGGCTAAGGTATTCCTTCAGTCCCTATGGAAACAAGGATACACCTGGGACAGGGCATTGTCCGACGACTGCATAGAGCAGTGGAATAAGATCGGACGTGAGATCAACGGATTTGAGAAAACCATTCCACGAAACGCCGCAGTAGATTCAAATGATCAAGCTGTCGTAACGTTTACCGACGCAAGCTCTGAATCTATCGCTGCATGCACTTACTTGTGTAGTCCGGCTTCAAGTTATCTCTTGATGGCACGAGAACGGCTACCGTCCTTGAAAAGCCGTATGACGATGCCAAAACTAGAGCTCAATGCGCTCACCCTGGGGATGCGGTTAACTGCAGCGATCATCAAAGAACTCCGATCAGCAGTTACAATCAGGGACGTTCACATCTTCACAGACTCACAGATAGTCCTTGATTGGATACTATCAAAGCAGTCGGTGGAGAAAAGCGCAATGATTACCAACAGACTCCGAGAGATAACGCACACCATGAAGCATCTACAATCAGAAGGACACCAAGTATTTTTCGATCATATCACCTCGGCTGAAAATCCAGCTGATTGTGCTACGAGAGGCTTACGAAAAGAAGACTTTAACCAGCACAACTGGTGGAATGGTCCTAATTTCCTTCAGCAAAAGGATTCTCAATGGAAAAAACGAGGAAAAATTCCTAGCGGAAATACTCAAAGTGAAGCGAAAGATGATGAGCCAACTCTGAATACTGTAGTCGAAAATGCGTCACAAAAACCTACTTCGACTTTCTATCTAGTCAGTCCAGAGCAAGCAGGGACGCTGACGCAGGCGAAACGTATCTTGGCATATGTACTTAGATTTTTAACGGCAATTTTTCTACACCTACGACTGAAACGTTCAAGTGTCAACTCTCCAGAGTGGTCATCCACAGTAGTAGAATTCAATTCGGTAGAGCTCACTGGAGAGGAAATTCGTCAGGCTGGAGAAGTACTGATTCGACGACATCAGGAAACTGAAATAACGCCAGCGATTCGGCAAAAACTCAGTCATCTCAACGCGAAGAAGGACGAGAAAGGACTACTGCGATGCCACGGAAGACTGGGAAAGAGCGATTTGAATCCCTCAGCCAAGTATCCCATTCTTATATTACAGAATTCCTTGTTGTCCAAACTTATCATCAGTGAGTTCCACAAGGATACTCATCCAGGAACTAACCATACCATGGCGTTAATCCGACAACAATTCTGGATTCCTCAGCTACGTGCTCAAGTAACGAAGCAAGTGAGAAGATGTATTACGTGTCAACGGACAAACAATCTGCCATCCAAGTATCCGGAACAGGGTGATCTACCGAAGGAAAGAGTCCAGAAAACGCGGCCATTTGAGCACGTCGGTATCGATTACTTTGGACCACTTCCAATCACTTCAAGTTCGGAACACCGAGGAAATTGCTACGGAGCTATCCTCACTTGTATGGTTACGCGACTGATACACCTAGACGTTGTACCTGATCTTACAACAGTCGCATTTCTACACATGCTGCGACGTTTTTTTGCACGACGGGGAGTTCCTTCACTAATTATTAGTGACAACTCACCTACATTTCTCTTAGGAGAAGAAGTGCTACAAGAATTCAGCGTGGCTGCTCGAAACGATGCGTCCATCGCTCGAGAACTCAGCAACAGAGAGATAAAATGGCGGCATATCACACCATTCGCTCCCTGGCAAGGAGGGTTTTATGAGAGATTGATCAAGTCTGTCAAATCTTCTCTCTACAAAACGCTGGGAAAGGCCGTGCTGACATATGAAGAGCTATCCACTTCGGTCATCGACATAGAAGGTTTCTTAAACACAAGACCTCTGTTGTACATGGACTCAAGTTTGGATCAAGGCAGCATCCTTCGTCCCATCGATTTCATTCAAAACGAAATGCAAATTTCGTTCCCATTCGATGCGAAAGTAGACGAAGAAGAAGATCCTACGTATGTTCCTCTTGAAGATGTTCCTTCACTACGAACGAAAAAGCATGCAATTGAAGCCCTACAAACTTCAGTGAAGCTAACCGACAAGTTCTGGAATGTATGGCAAACGCAGTACCTGACTTCGCTGCGGGAGCACCACCAACTTCAACTGAAGACCAAGCATAGAGGCACACAGATTCCAAGAAAAGGCACTCTTGTTCTGGTGCAAGATCAAATGCTACCACGACACTCATGGAAAATGGGCCGTATCGAAGACCTTTCCCCCAATGCCCAGGGAATCGTTCGAGAAGTCATTGTACGATTGCCTTCTCAGAAACGAATTCGTCGACCCGTAAACCTCTTAGTGCCCTTGGAACTCGAAGGAACTGACGAAAGGGCGGAAAATGAGGAAGGCGACACCGTGCGAAACTCGGATAAGAGCCAACCAACGGATCCATCAGCACAACCGACGCCTTACCGCTATAACTTGAGACCACGACGAATAGGCTCAAGTGAACATTGCCACGATGGTAATGATAACACTATTGAGTAGCCTACTCAAGGAAGGGCTGTGTGAAAACGTTGGCAGAAATTTAGCTTCATACATGATTCGGTGCTTGCCGGGAGGAATACAAGTAGATTCTCCTTCTCTTCCACAAGAAGGATATCAAGTATGTGCAGAATCATTCTGCAATACTATTGAAAAGCCTAACCTTACCGAGCTTGTACGTTTCCCCCCTCAAGTCATCCTGCACGAGCACAATGTGCAATGGAAGTTCCGCATCAACGACTCTACAGAAGTTATCGAAACCGTGTGTCCATCGGCTCCGTTTTGCGATCATATAGACTGCATCATCTGCCTTACTCTCATCTGTAACCCAGAGTGCTGGCCAGTCGGAGCAATAGCAGCCACAGCGATCGCAATATACCTTCTCCTAATGGGATGTTACGCCATGCTTTATGTACCAGTGGTCATAGGACGACCCCTTCGCTTCATAGCTACATTGCTATGGAAAGCTCTAAGGTATCTCCTTCACGCAATATGGAGCAGAAGAAACCGAGGGGTCCGGCAACAGCGACGACCCAGAGATCTCGTCGAATTGCTGACTTTAACTTTGTGCCTGACTTCACTTCCTCATCAAGTACAAAGTTGCCAGCAAGTAGATTTATTCTCACATGTTTCGACGATATGCTCAAACTCAAGTCGAGGAGAAAGTTGCAAGGTCACGGTATCTGAAGTGCTCAAAGTAAATCCATTCAAAAGGGAGGTCTGCTTCCGACTCATGAATAACGGAACATCCCTGCACGAAATTAGAGTCTCGTGGAAGTCACTCTTGCTCAGTTGCGAGCCGGAGACAAGACTGTACACTCGAGATACGCTCTATCAAGTGATCGATAGCAAACGATGCCCTCATTCAGGATCATGCGTTGGAGAGAAATGCGCAGGGATAAATGGATCAAGTTTGCTACCTGAGTTGGAGGAAGGAAACAAGTATCCAGGAGGCACCGCTTGCGTGGAATCTTGTGGAGGACCGGGCTGCGACTGCTTCTTCCTCAGTTCCGGCTGCTTGTTTTACAGGATCTACTTGAAACCAAGTTCTCCCAAAGTGTTTCAAGTTTTTAGCTGCCTCCGTTGGACAGAAGCGGCTAAAGTGAAGATTTCATACGTCGACTCACTTCGGAAAACGGCATCGTCACTAACGGAGCAGTTGAGACCGAATATACCTCTCAGGTGGAAACAATTCACATTCACTTTGAGTGTGGTAGCAGTCCCAACTATACCCCTCTTGCAAACGTGGTTCATCTCCGATGGAATACGTACAGCTGTATGGAACAATCAAATGATACCTCCTCTTCAGTGCGACAGCATGGAAAAGGCAAGAACGATGGATTGTGTCGTAAATGAAGACTGCACTTGCTATCCAGCAGAGACGACAGCGAATTGTCAGTGCAAGGAGTTGAACATCTCGGCATGGATAAACAAGTTGGACAACCAGTTACCGGTAGTGCTACCCTACCTTTCCTTCAAAGCTGACAAAGAAGGAATAGTACAAGCGGTAGTTCCCAACATGGTAACATCGGAAATCATCATGACATTTCAAGAGGATCTGCGAACTGAAGTCATTGTGGACGACTCCAAATGTTCGATCACAGCTTCACAACTGAACCGGCTGTTATAGCTGCTCAAAAGGGGCTCAAGCTGAAGTCATCTGTACGTCTCATAAGGCAACGCAGGCGGAAATTATATGCGACAACCAAGGATTCTCCATACTATGCAATAGCAGCGGCATAAGAACAAATTTGCGCTTTAATTTCCAAGTTGCTCGGGTTCATATGGTGTGCACCTCTTCCTGTGCACAAGTACAAACTAGCTTTGAGCTTGGAGGTATCTCAAAATATCCTCACACCGCATCTGGAATGATCGAAAAATGGATCAAAAGTGATTCAGCCACGTATTCCGACATTCAGCTTCCAGATTTTCTCCACATTGGCCAAGTATTCCTACAATGGTACAAAACACAGCTTGTCACAGCGCTGGTTGTGGTCCTGTGCGTAGGAATAACTTATGTCACTTTCACGACATTTGGCCTTCGCGTAGTGCAATGGATTGTGCTGAAAGTGCTCAAGTGCTTTCGCCTGCTCCTCTGGACACTATATCGTATTATACGAAGCTTTCTATATAGACTTCTATTTTTTCGTGTCCAACGTCACCCTAAGTTTCACTAACGTCCTGCATGACCAGCTCGTCCAACGTAATACGGTCAAGTCCATCTGTCTACGCATGCTCACATTCAAGTACCACGTTCTTACGGAAACATGTAATCTCCTATCGACGTCTTCTTTCAGGCTCGAGGCCCGTGACCGGAACGGATGTCCGACGTATCTAGAAAGGATTGTGCTAGATCCGAATCCATCAAGTCAACGCCTCGAAATGGATCTGACAATGGTTTTAAACGAGCTTCGCGATCAAGTGAAATCAACGGCGTCACTTCGCAATGAGTGGTACAACCTCATGAGCAGCCGTGTTCTTCGTGGGATGGAAGTAGGAGAAAAGCTTCAACTACTGAATCAATTTCTCCTGCATGCCAGTCTCGGAAAAGAACGACTTCTGAGGCTTGGAACGCGATATGTGCTCACGAACCGTGTGTACGAAAGCCAGACCCAGGCCTTTGGAGCGAACGTTCCGGCTCGTGAGGAATGGCTAACTCAAAGGGACGATGTTACGAGGAAAGGAATAATGTCTCTGGTACACCGGGACGTGACCAGACTGGAAACCACGATCAAGGAAGTCCAAGAGTACCTAACACATGCCGAGCGAGAGCTGAAAGCACGGAAGAGTGAAATAGACGCAGCAGAGATCCTCAAGAGAAGCGTTCAAGTGATGCAGGAACAGTTGACTAAGGTCCAGCCAAAGCCTAAGGAGGATGACAATCCGGACAAGTACTTCATCCAAAACATCATGGATAGGCTAGCTGCTCTTGAACGCACAAACGCACAGCAAACTGCTGGTCAAGGTTCTCAGGCTCAGGAGGAGCTGAAAATTCAAGCTGACGGCTCTAAAAGAAAGGTGACGGTCGTCCAACAGTCACCTCAAGTGACGGAAGAGTCAGACGAGCAGTACTTCCTGCGCCTTGCTCGAGAGAACAATGTTGACCAGGCAGAATCAAGAAGAGGATCAAGTGAACTGTCGACTGAATTCGAAAGGGCCTTCAGGGAGGCAATGAGCTCAAGCATTGAAGAGTGCTCCTCCAAGCTCCAGAGACGATCACTTGAGGAAAATCCGAACGAAAAGAAATCCAAGCCTCCGGAAAGTCTGCAGGTGGCTGACAAGGATCGGACAAAGAGCAAAGTGAAGGCCAACGATTCAGAGCCGCCTCCAAAAAAAGTCAAGTCGATTGTAGTCGTCCCACAGCAGAGCAGAAGGGACAGGGAGATCAGCGCTCTTCAAAAAGAGATCGACGAGATGGAGACCGCGCTGGCAAGTTTCCCGTTTCGACATATTGGATTCGCTCCAATAGATGTCAATCCCAATATCATATGTGTCTTCTGTGGACAAGCAGGTCGACACTATTCCGATTCATGCCCGGTAATAGTCAGCGGAAACCTTCGACAGAAAGTGATCGAGGAGGCTGGCAGATGCTCGAAATGCCTCAAGTTCTGCGGTGGATGCCAGCCAAGCAAATGCTGGTATTGTGAGCAAGTGAAGAAAACGATCTTCAAGGATGAAGTGCCGGAGGGAGCCCACCACCGAGCAGTTTGTCCCATGCCCGATATGAAGAGGGAGCTTCGTGCCAGAATCGACAGGAAGAAAGAAGAACTAGAGGCTCTTAAGAGCGAAGGCCCCTCACATCGCTGAGTGGGGACGGTCGCTAAAGCGACTTTCATTATTGTTGTAGTAGGCTTTATTGTATAAGAATTTATCCAATCGATCAATGGAAATGTTTCTCACAGTTATCGGGAGAGCTGATCTCTTCGCCGGCGCCGGCAAATACCACTCATTCTCTAACACACATATAAGCAGCGGCGAAGGAGGCGGGACCAGCTCTTCAAGTACAGGCCTGGGCGTCAGAAGCCCATTTCTTTATTTTTCAGAATTTTCTCAAGTTTATTCTACTCAAGTTAACCTTCTCTTTTCACTTATCATGTCTAACGTTTGTACCTTGTTGATCTATCATTATGTTGGTTTAATTACCCAAGTTTGAGATAGTAAACGTCTGTTGCGTTCGACTTGTGACGACAAACCGCGTGGCGTGGTCGAATTACCATTACGGCGAGCAGTCCAAGTGAAATTCTCAAGTGACAGACGGTTTAACTAACTCAACACAACTTTGAATGAAATCGATGGGACGAAGGATGCTGCCTTGATCCAAACTTGAGTCCATGTACAACAGAGGTCTTGTGTTTAAGAAACCTTCTATGTCGATGACCGAAGTGGATAGCTCTTCATATGTCAGCACGGCCTTTCCCAGCGTTTTGTAGAGAGAAGATTTGACAGACTTAATCAATCTCTCATAAAACCCTCCTTGCCAGGGAGCGAATGGCGAGAAGCACCTTCAGAGCCTTTGGGTCTGCGCCCATGGACCGGTATACTGGAAACCGTTTACCGAAAGCACGACGGTGGACTCCAAGGCCATGGTAAACGAAATAGAGGAGATGGACCTGCGGCTCGAACTTATTCAGTCGCAGCGCGTCAAGAAGTTCCTCCTCTTCGACAACGCCGCACCCCATCGGGAACAAGTAGCCACGGATAAGCTTGGCCAGCTGGGCTACGTTCACATGGCTCACTCACCGTATTCGCCGGACATCTCTCCATGCGATTACCTCTACTTCTTGAGCCTACAGGTCTTCCTGGTCGGAAGGGACACAAGAACCCAAGCAGTCCTTGACAACCATATCGAGCAGTTGATCAACACCAGGCCCAATTAGTTCTGGAAGGATGGGATCAGGAAGTTGGCTGAGCGATGGCAGCAAGGTCATCGCCCTTAATGGCAAATACATTCCTCAGCATCGTTGAATCGTAGTTGAGTTATAAAGAGATAAAGATTTTTTCAATTTGTCTCATTACTTTTGCTCCCCCCCCCCCTCCTAATATCCCGATATAACTATGCGCAGAGTTGTAGACGGAGGAAGTTGGGCCGTCGGCGGCGTTAGCCCTCTGCCTCTGCGCAGAGGCTCAAGAAGGCTGAAAACAGCGAAGACGGTCAAGCAGTGGTGGCGCAGAGGAGCTTCGTGGTGATACGGAGTAGTTCGTGATTCGACTCTCCTGTGGTGCGACATTTTTGCACTTCCTAAGAAAGATCTGCCACAATCGACCAAGGCAGTGTAGAATCTTGACGAACAAGGACACCAGAAAGGAAACTTGACTCACAGGTACCGTCGTGCCATGTCTTGGCGCGGCTTTTGGAGGAGTTTGTTCCATGCGACTACAGAGATGGAAAAGTTGCTTTGCCTAAACATAGCCTAGATAAGTTATTGAAGGCGCTGATTACTTATGTAAGATCTGTTTTTAACATTTCACAAGTGATTAGTGAGTTACTGCGAGTATGGGTGAGCATGGGAGTGACTTTACTCATCCATATTTATCGTAACCTACCGTAATCAATCGAGTTTTTAGTAACTCTTAAACTTGCTTCTTTACGTTCAATTGTTGCTCGCAAGGTCCATCTTCAACAGAAGGAGCTCAGGTTAGTTTAGAGCAGCAACTCCTTCTTCCTTCCCCTCCCTTACTGATGAGCGCAAGGGGAATGATACTCTGCCTGTTTGGTTTTCGTCTAAGGGTCCGTGCGAAACGAGAAACAAACTAATTCTTTGTTTCCCATACTTTCATTATTAAACTATCACAATTATATGGCTTTACTCATTTATAATTTAGAAGTGAACCACATAAAAATGGTCGGCGCCTTGAATAATGTCCCCGTGCGAAGCCTCAGCGAACTCGATGTCCACGACTCCACCACCGATGGATATGGGTGGGTGATCAGTGCCTTGTGCTGCCTGTGCTTGTGAATTATGCTCTCAGCAGGGGTTATCTTCTCGCTCCTTTTGGAGTAGTTTGTTCCATGCGATTCCCCACACGCCCCATGAGAAAAGAGAAGAAGATAGCCAGCATGGTTTGTCATCCTTGTTGCGAGCTCGCAATCCGGGGCACTGAAGTAGATGATGATGAAGGTACCAGCGTGGAAAGGAGAATAGTACATGATCGGTGGAGAAAGGTGATGAGTCTGGGAACTAAATTCCGATTCATTTCGTCTTCGAAATTTTTCGCCTAGGGAAGTTGATATTATTTAAGGCGCTGATCACTCTATGCGTATGGTGGAGTCACGCGAGCTGTTTGAACGATCCTTCAGAACCTATTACCATAACTGCAGTAGTCACTTGAAATTTCAAAAACAGACCTCACACAAGTGATCAGCGCCTTAAATAACCTTTCTAGGCTTTGCTTAGGCAAAGAAACTTCCACTCTCTGGAGTCGTGCAAGCAAAATAGTACGTGTAGACCAGGTTTCCTTTCTAGCGTCTTTTTTCGTTGCGGTTCTACACAGATTGCTTTGGTTGATTGAGGCGGATTATTTTGGGAAATGCAGAAATGCGGCACCACAAGAGGCTCGAACCACAAGCCACTCCGTCTCAACACGCCGCTCCTCTATCCACTTCACCACAACTGCTCGACCGTCATCGCTGCGTCCAGCCTACTTGAGCCCCGTCTGCACACAGGCAGAGGGCTAACGTTGCCTGCGGTCCAACTTCCTCCTTCCCTAACTCTCGCATAGTTGTATTGGGGTCGAGATATTTGTATGTTCTTGTTTCCAGAGAGAGGCGATTCTGCCCATATCCAACACTTGGGCCGTTCCGACCTACCGTAGAGATAGTCTCGTGGTAAGACGAGAAGGAATTATTGCTACGACGGGTCAAGATAAAGCGAATATATTAGCAAACACCTTTGTAAGAGGTTTTTTTAAATGATGAAGACAAAACGTCGCCACAGTTTCCGCCCAAAGTTGAGGCCTTGACTTTCCTGGGTTCGAAGGAAAAACTTCATGATCTGTTAATTAAATGGCCAAGACCTACATCTGTTGCACCTGATTTCGTGGCGCTGTTCTTCTTTCAAAAAACTGCCTACGTTATATGTGGTTCTCTTGCATACTTTTTCAATCAATTAATGACGTGCAGCGATGTTTCCTTACGTTGGAAGCCTTCCTTTATAACTCGGGTTTTAAAAAACGAGCCAGCTTGTAACCCACGGAATTATCGTTCTATAAGCACCGCCTAAATTTTTTGTAGGTTATTAGAAAAGATGCTGAAGGAGCACGTAATTGATCTGCTTTCTACTAGCAGAATTATCAGTGAGCATCAGCATGTATTTTTTCCTGGTCGTTCTTTGGAAACCAGCTTGCTTGTACGTATTGATGACTGGACGAGTGCAATGAATGAGAAGTGCAGTTGCGACGTCATATACATATTTCGATTTCGCAAAGGCATTTGACGTGTTCCACAAAAAACTACATGATGTTCGTTCCAAAGTAACGTGGTGAAGGTCTTTTACCCATTGACGACCGCGCGGGCCGATTTCGGCCCGCGGTTATAAAACCGTTAGCAACGGCCCATTTCTCGCTTTTTCATAGTTTACAAGAATTCATTGCTGGGATGTTGGATCCCAGCAATGCTAACGCACTGTGATTCGGCAGTCAAAAGATCGACCTCTCACAAACAGATGCTCACATCTTGCAAAAATGATCATGCAGAAAAATAACTAGTCAGATTTCTTGTGAAAGTTTTGAAAACAATCTAGACAAAAATATGTGAAGCACCTGCTACATCATGTAGTTTGTAAGTGTTCATTAGATTTGTTGGATCCTGGCCATCAAGATATGGAATGAAACGGTCCCCCTATTTGCACGTTTCGTGACGAAAGTGCCCCTTTTTCTTTGCAGACCTTCTTACAGCAGCCACTAAATCTTCCATGTTTTGCTTCGAACCTGTACCGGCCTTCTCCAATATTGGAGAGGGAGTTCCATTCGGAATGTCGTGAAGTAGTTTTTCACGGGATTCGAGCGCGCGCTCCCAGACAGGCGATTTGCCGCGAGGTCGTCCATGGGTTAAATTAGAGCCATGAAACAACTGAGAAATTTACAAAACAATACATATATAATAACAACATAGACACCAGGCAACACTACATTCTGCTCCAGTCCTTTTTCACCACCCACTGCGAAAACGCGGTGGTCTGACGATAACACGTTTGTGTAGATCTCGAACAGACGGATCGAAGGGTACCAACCGTTTCTCAAAAAACCTCAAATCAGAGGAATTGTGAGCACGCAACGGTTTTCGACGGCCTGCGACCGACAATTCACCCGCGACCGCCCTTCGCTATGGAGCGCAAGTCTCCAATCTCGAACATTTTCATGGCTCCATATGAACAATGTATACCAACGATAGAGCTCGAGCTTCTGAGCTCAAATATATCCATCGTTCTTGAAATGGACGAATTTTAGGCGAGTTATATCAGAAAGACGCAAAAACCGGAAAATCGCGGTTTTTGCGGCGTCTATTCAAAAGACTGGTCCGGTACTGTATTGGATGTGATACCGCTCCGGAACAATCGACTTCTGCGCTAGCAAGACGTGGTCGAAAGAAGCGATAAGAAGAATCAGTAACATTATTGTTGTTCATCTGTGCATCACCTTGGGTGATCAATATGAAACATCAAATCGATCACTTCTGGCAACACATCATTAGCTGCACCAGGTGAGCTCGGTAACTTATTGTTATCCCTACACTTTTACCTACTTTCCACTCACCGTCGCGTCTTATCCGGAGGCGTTATAACGGGAGCGGAGTGCAAATATAAACAAATATATACATATATAGAGAACTTTACCGACCACCGCATTTTCGCTGTGGGTGGCCAAAAAATTAGTGGAAAGGGCCCGCTCCCTTCGCTATGGAGCGGGCCCTTTGTAAGTTCAGAGAAGTTTTTTGACTTGAATTGTCTGAAGGCGGACCTGTGACATCATGGATGAGTCGAGTGAGAACAGGCAGGTGCACTCAACACTAGCAGTCTCCAAGGTGTCTACTCAGATTCCATTCCGGCTTCATTTCGAAAAGGATGTGTGTGTGTGTGTGTGTGTGTGTGTGTGTGTGTGTGTGTGTGTGTGTGTGTGTGTGTGTGTGTGTGTGTGTGTGTGTGTGTGTGTGTGTGTGTGTGTGTGTGTGTGTGTGTGTGTGACTGACAAGACACGGTGGCTCTACACTTCACCTACCATTAGAATATTCACAAATGACGAATATAGAAACCTCTTCTTGATAGAAGCGTTGTCTACAAATTCAAAAACTCACTTGCTTCTTGCATACAAATCATATGTTCGCCCAATACTGGAGTATGGCACCACTGTGTTCAATCCTCACCTTAAGCGCTGCATGCAGAGGCTAGAATCCGTTCAGAATAGCTACACTAGAAAGCTATGGTTACGCTTAAATGGCTACGACTACACCTCCATTCCATCAGCGCCTGATCGTAATAAAATATTCGAGCTGGAATCACTTGCTATTCGTAGGAAGCGAAACGATCTGAATATGATTTTCAAGATGATGACTGGAAAAGTTGCACTTCCACTTACTGAGCTTTACACAGTCCATCATTCTACCACTAGGGATTGTAGATCTAAAATTCACTATTCTACGGCCAAAAGTTGTGTTCGTGCCTCCTTTTTCACTCAAAGGGCCGGTTCTGAATTCTTGATGTTTACCAAAAAACATACTTTGCCATCTTCGATTAACCAATATAAAAAGCTCGTTGGTAGTTATCTTAAGACTCGCTAATTCGCCGTTTCTTGTATTTTTGTGTTTATTACCAATGTGTTGTCTTGCTAGTCTTTATTTCGTCGCGTGTTGTCATACACGTATAAATAAATAAATAAATAGAAAGATGGCACCGTTGGACAAATCCTAAGTGCTCCTCGAAATACTGGTTTTGTCACGGAATTCAACTAATAATCGTAGTCAATCAAAATTTACAGCTCAAGATGGACGTGCGCCCGAGCACAATGCGTGGCCTTGATAGGCGCATTATTCTCCCCTTCGCGCTCAGATGTTATCATTTCTTTTAGAATCTAACTCGCTTGAAGGATAATAATTCCTGATTAGTAGAGCAGTGTTCCTTTCAAAAATGCACAGAGCATAGGCTGGAACACTAGCCATTTTGTAGTTCGCTTCCAGTCCAAAACAAGAGGAACACAAAGCGGGACGGAAGGACTGTAAACGCCTGTAGCCGTATTCATGAACGTTCCCGGGACCTTCCCGGCTTCCCACGGGAAGCGACCCAGGCGAGAGAGAGAGGCAGGAGAGAGGGGAGAGAGGTGATATTGCTTTGATATCGCTTATCTCCCGCTCCCGCCGCTTCATGAATACGGCCTCTGGATCCCGGAACTCGGAAGACGGAGACGGGAATTCCCCACATCCCTATTTATCGGCTATCCACTCTAGGTCATAGTGTAGCCAAATACGCATACAAATGATTAGGCTGTCGAAAATGTTTTTCAACAATACGGATTTCTTGAAAATATTATTGCTTTACTTGCATACAATTTCAATTAACAATGTAATCATCGTTGCCATCGACGACCTTCTCCCATCTAATGGACAGATCAGGAATTTCCTTCTTCCATAATGAAGACGTTTGCAACTCGAAGAACCGTTTCACCTTATACTGTAGTTGCGCATGATCATCGAAGTGTCTCTCCATCAGGAATCGATTAAGTGCCCAAAAGATGTTGGGTCAAATGGCGCAGGGTCCGGCGAGTTCGCTGTGTGGGCTGGTAGCTCCCAGTCAAGCTCCTGCAACTTCTGGCATCTTCGAAAAGTAGCATGTGGCCGAGCATTTCGTTACGTAAGCAGACATTCTCGTTCTGGTCGTTTCCACTGTATGGCTTCACACAAGTTTTGCAATTTCAAGGCGTAAGGCCTTCTTCTTCTTCTTCTTCTTCTTCTTCTTCTTCTTCTTCTTCTTCTTCTTCTTCTTCTTCTTCTTCTTCTTCTTCAGCGTTTATCCCGCATCGTAGCAAGGTTCGCTATTCTGGTGTTATGACGCCACCTTTCCCTATCCAGCACCAGATCAGGGTGAACACCAGTAATCTTCAAGTCCATATGTAACGTATCTAACCAGCGCTGCTTCGGACGTCCTCTAGTCCGCTTTCCTGACACTTCCAAATCAAGGCCTATCTTGCGGACGCTGTCTTCTTTCCCACTCAGAACGTGGCCGTACCATCGCAAGCGAGCTTCGCGCATCTTGTCAGCTATCGGCGCAGCACCGAACTTATGCCGAATAGCTACGTTTCGGATGCGGTCCATGCGCGGCGTGACTCCAACCGTCCAGCGCAGCATCTTCGTCTCCATGACGCTGAGGCGCGTTTCAACTTCCCTAGTCGCAGGCCAACACTCAGGATCGTACATCGCTAGCGCCTGTACGACGGCTCTGCACATCTTCGACTTCAGGTGCTCTGGTATCTTCCTATCGCCAAGCAGTCAGCGAACGCCATTTGCACCAAGCTGCACTCACGCGTGAGTTCACTTCAACCATCAGACCGCCGTCAGACGATATTGCTGATCTCAGGTATTTAAACACCGAAGTGCGTGCAAGCTCAGTGCCGTCAATCTTAATGGAGCCGGACTCGTTTACGTCAGTCGTTAGGTACTCGGTCTTCTTGACGTTCAATTTGAGTCCGAACATCGCCAGGCGGTCGCACCAAGCTTGCACCTGCCGATAGAGGTCATCTTTATCTTCGCAAGCGAGCATCACGTCATCAGCATAGAGCAATGTCCATGGTACAGGCCTCTGAACATCTCTCGTAATGGCATCCATGACGACAACAAAGAGGAGTGGAGAAAGCGCAGAACCCTGGTGCACCCCAACAGAGATGGGAAACTCCATTGAGGTTCCAGCTGCAGCTTGCACTCTACTCTTTCGCCAAGAGTAGAGCATCCGCACCCACTCTATGAGCTCTTCAGGAACTCCATACATCGACCATATCATCCGGCCCTGTCGTCTTACAGAGCTTCATTTTCTTCAGAGCCGCTTCTGTTTCCTCCACTGTGATCTTGTGGACGGGACCGTGAAAAGAAGCCATAGAAGGGATGGCTAAGGAAACATAGTGAAAATTTCCTCAAAGTAATCGCGCCATCGCTTCAGTCATGGACGACGCAAAGTCGACAGTCATGTCTGCTTGTCGACTTTGCGTCGTCCAGGCTTCGTACTGCCGCGTTTCAATCTTGCAGCTTGGCGTATCGCGTCGGTTGCTCTCTTCCAAGTTTCGACAGTCGTGACTGTCTGCAACCGTACGCGGGAAATCACAACTGCTTCCTTCTCTCTCATTCGCCATCACCTAATTCTTGCAGCACCGCATAGCTCGATCTGCTTCAGCCTCTGGAGGGGCGATCTTTAGGGTGCAGATCAGCGGTCGATCAGATGTGGGGCGACCGTCTCATACGGCACGGTCTTCGCGTTTGTGACAATGCTCCGGTCGCGACCCTTCACAAGGACGAAGTCTATCTGAGACTTGAAGGTCCCACTATAGTAAGAAATGAGGTGGGAGTCGCCTTTTCGGAAAACGGTGTTCACAATGGTGAGGTTATGCTATTCCGCATACCCAGGGATACGCTCACCATCTGTGCTTCTGGCCCATAACCGAATCTACCATGACAGCTGTACCCTTTGTAGCACTTACCTGTCCAAGGTCGCCAGCGACTATGATGACATCTTTGTACAGGTTCTGCCTGGCGCAGGGGTTCTGGCCGTAACTAAACATCCATCTAACAACTGTTGCTAAAATTAAGGAGTAAGGAGAACGTAGAAGCGGTGCGTTCCTTCCAGTGCGAAATTCCATCTCATTGGTCAATTACTGTAGAATTTCTTGGGGCATACTCCTTCGAATGCGGATAATGTCAGATGCCGGAAAGTGCGCTTTGGCGACATCGCATTGCGTTTCATGGGCAGAACTGTTGTAAAGGCAGACGACGTGATCACATTGCTGAGGTCTTACAGAATAGAAAACCGCACTTGATCTCTAATTACACAATATGCTTTGCTGATCGTATAACCATTGTAGGCAACGCTTGAAACACAATAGACTTGTAATTGAACAACTTCCCATTTTTAATATGAGTCTCTGATCCCAAAAACAACGGTCTGTTTTTCTAAGCATATCCTAACGAGGGAACTGTCTGAATGGTACGCCGGAACGGTAAGAACGAGTATATAGGGAGAATCTCCGTCCTCCAAACTGTGACAGAACATGTTTTGTTTTTGCCGAATCCTTGAGGCAAACGGTAGGAGGGTGCAATGCTTAAGGGTCCGCAGAGCGAGCTTGCCAAAGCGGCGCAAAGATCAGTGTCGTGGACTGGGCGGCGCAGTGGTAGAGGAGCTGCTTCATGTTCGTGAGGTCCAGGGTTCCGTTCCCATGCTACGGCGTGTCTTTGCACTTTTACCATAGTATCGGATTTTTATAGAGATTTCCATATCTGTGCTTGTTTTTGGAGTTTGCTACGGTAAAATATTTTTACTGCTTGTTATTTGTGGCAACATTTACTCCAATAAATTGTTCTCATTGTCAATGTAAGAAATTTTAACGCAGAAACAACATGAAACAGCGGCAGAAAGCTAGAATGCTTCCAATGCAATTTATTAGTGTTGGTGAGATGAATGCCACCAGTGTACAATACCGGCCTTATCTTTTGGTCTTTGGGCGGAAAAGGCGGTTTTTTTCGCTTTTCCGCCCAAAGACCAAAAGATAAGGCCGGTATTGTACTCACAGTGCAGGAGGGAACCACATGATCTTCAAGTTGACCTACCACCTCGATCAATATTGTCGCCCCTGTTATGCTTACAATGTCGAGCGGTCATAACAAGTTGCTGCCAGCCAGCCTACACTGACTCTACATAATCTAACCTCGAATGGTCATTCACCTACTGACACTGAAGTGCGGATCTCCACTGGATGCTGTCCCTTCGAGAGATGAGATGTTATGCCATCCTCGACTGGAAAAGCTGACTGAGTTCGTATGGTACAAGGCTGGCTATTTGACGACACATCCTGGTTGTTTCGAAAATCCGAGTGGAATGGCATTCGCGCAAGTCCTCGGCCCATGTGATGAGTCAGGATGTGAAGAAACTGCAGCCTTCATACATTTCCCATACTGTGATCGGTCTTATTGTTTCATGCAGTTTCTGCCTGTGTATCATTGATGTTGAAGTTATTTTATGAACATTTCGTATAAAATCGCATTTAGCATATTTCGGACATTACTTGTGAATTACGAGATGTCGACAAATAATAAGTAGTAAAAATCTTACCGTAGCAAACTCCAAAAACAAGTTCAGATACAGAAATCTCTACGAAATCAACCTCTATGGTAAAAGTGCAAGAACGCGGCGTGGCGTCGGAACCGAACCCTCGACCTCACGAACATGAGGTAGCCGCTCTACCACTGCGCCACCCAGCCCGCTGCACTAACATCTTGCGCTGCCGTGGTAAGCTCGCTCTGCGGACGCTTAACCAGACTTAGACCCTCTTTCTCGTTCGTCTCTAGGATTCGGCGAAAATAAAACATGTCCTGTTACTATTTGGAGGACGAAGATTCTCCCTATTGTACTCGTTCTTGCCGTAACGGCTTACCGTTCAGACAGATCCCTTGTAAGCTCACAAAGCGAGCAGTTTCCAGTGGCACCACGAGGAGGAACGGACATCGCCACCCGCCAACAGCACAATATCGCCCTCTTTTGGTGAAGATTTTCGCTGCTTCGGAAGTGGCCGTCCTTTGAGGAGCCACTGATGTAGAAGGCCCAGGCCTCATCTCCCGTGAATACGTTCCCATGAAACTTCTTAATGCGAAGGCGGAGACGGAGAGACTGAGGCGATGCCCAGTCGCGACGACCAGTTCCAGTCACGAGCCAATTTAGGATCAAAACATATCGCTTTCATATCCTAAGAAACAGCCGGTCACGTGCGCATAATGTTCTAGAATGTTCAGGCTATAAGCTGGTGCCACTAAACGGTTGCAGACCGTAACAGTTTTTTCCATATCTTGAAAAATGCTCGAAAATTTTGTTGGAGTACTTTTCCGACAACCAAATACTTCCACGATACCTGGCAGAAGTAAAGTAAGCGGCGCACTCTGCAAAGAGACTGACGTTAGCCAGCTGTCGGAAATACATAAATCCTGTCATAGGAAGGCCCAGCAATGCAGGATGTCTCAAAAAATGTACACACTGTGTATACACTGTGATAACTTCGCTCACAGTAAAGACGCTAAAGAAGTTAGGCACTCATATGAAAACATAAGAAAATAGAAATCTTCTGACGTATGAGCGGTATAGAACGCGCCATGCACTCGTCTGAAATGTTGCGTTTTGCACTCCATTGATTATGTTTCGCTTGGATACTTGTTATAATTTTTCGTGTGATTCATTCGTACTTATTTTAAGGTTTAAAATTTAAAAACGCAGTAATACTTGCGAAAAATGCAGGGTATGCTTAAATGTTGCGGCAAACATGCTCAACTTCGAATTTTTACGAAACTAATTATTCTTCCCTAGACTTTTTAGCTTATTGAACAGAAATACGTGTCTTTCAGAAAGCGGTAATTTCCTTCAAAGCAGGGAAGGATTCCAAACTAGCGCATGCAACTTACTTGGAGAAAACTGAAAGACGCACATATTTTGACGCACTACTGGACTGTTTCGCTAACGCTCATAGCATAAGGTTTTTGAAAAGAGGCGTCGCAACTTATCCAGGGACCACCTGGAAGCTTCACAATGAGCCGTGCTGCTCCATATTTTCTGTGAACGTTTCTTAGTCGGATTTATTCTCGAATAAATAAAGGCTATACATGTTTTCTAGAGGCAGGTGCAACTGCGGCTAGAAACAGATATGACTACACCATATTCAATCATTGCATTGCACCGAAGCGACAGAGCAGAAGACGAAAGGAAGGAACCGGTTTGCAATGTGTACAGCGGTGGTAAGCGGTTTACAAGGAGAGACAGTTCATAGAGGTGAGCGCTCCTCTCCGATCGCAGTCGGCAAGTCGCGCTCGCATTGGCACCGAGAGAGCTGTGGATGTGAGTGGGATGATTATGGGAACTGATACGATGTGAAGGTAATAAGGAGATATGGAATTCTAGATGGGCAGACTCTCCGTCTTGGCAGGCGAGCTGTTCATCGGGTTCAGCTGCAAGTCGGAGGAGTTCGGCAGCGACGGCATCTGAGAGAGCAGCATGTGAGACAGCATAGACGGATTCAACGACGGCATCACTCGCGCAGCTGCCGCTTTCAAGTAATCTGAACGAAGCTTTCATATGTGCGCGGACGCAAGTGAATATTAGTGAATGTATTAATGACTCGTGGTGGGCAGCCGATGGACAGATCAATGCTTTATGCAGTCGGGGACAACCTGGTATCAATTCACCTACCCAAGGGAAGGAAGGCTTGGTTGTCCTGGGACGGAAATCCGACCCAGACCCTGGTATACGTCAGCAAATTTGTCACTTTTACCTTTAATCTTCACTAATGTTGCAGCCCTCATCCTCCCAAATAGGACTGCTTCTGAAAAACTATTGAAATCAGCAAGAAAATTTTCATGCTTTCATGCTATTCTATATCTCATATCTTTCATGGGGAATTTGAAATTTTGGAAATAATACATTTTGGAGCTAGAAATTTCTTCGCCGAGCCCCAAAGCACGTCATCGAATCCATGAAGATACTGGTCTAACTTCCCAGATATGCCTATCCTTACTTGGCGCTGCTTATCCCAGAACACTTTTGCTCGCCACCTTGAGCAGACGGAGAGAATATTTTCAACCGCTGGGTGTATTTCAAACGACTTTAGAAAAACGCTAACAACAAAACTTGGAGAGCTACTTTTTCTCTACCTTAAAACGTTAGCGACGTGTCACACCTTTTCGGCAGTGGGGATCGTGTGACAAGTGATGTGTCACAGTCCTGACGTTGCAAAAAAATGGATTGTTCCCACGCATCAGATACGCCTTGTGATGTGGACAGAATAGTCCGCCGTCACTCTAGCTATTTTTATTAATTGTTTCTGTACCTAATGGGCCGGTGCCCGTATCGAGGCTGTATATCATCGTAGGACAGTCATTCAAACCTGTTTCGCAAAGAACTAGGAGAGGGGGACTCCGGGGTCTGCCTGATCGCACATTTTAAGATACCTTGCCGGTGAGATGCAAGAACCAGCCCACTAAGTACCGTTATCTTTAATTGTAATTCCGTTCTTGTTCTCCTTCCCTGCAGATAATTTGTTGCCGAAGGCTTATTTATTTTGCTGTCCACACTTTGTTGATACCGAATTGTTTATTTCGTATTGCAGTTTTGCACTCCTTTACCGCGGCTTACGTTTCAGCTTTGCCGACTTCTTCAGAGCCCTATGATGTGGTCAAAATAGTCCACCGTCACCCTAGCTGGATGAAAGATTATGAGTCTTTTAAACGCATCTTTCTTCAGCTTATGTGACGGTTTTTTATACTTTCTTCCTTGCATTTTAGCTCTTGACCTGTTGAAATTTAAACGAATGACATTTTCCTTGATTTTTCACTTAAAACAATAGTTTGCAGCTAACTGTATTTTTTAACGAAATTTAACGATTTACCGGAAATTTAACGGAAATTTTCCGTTAAAAAATTTCCTTAAAAAATTTAACGCACAGAAATTCGTGTGCACCCCCGATGTCGATCATAATGCGCTGTCATGCGGACATCGGAAGTTATGAAACTTATCATTAAATCGCGTCGCACGTAGCGTGCACTCGTTAGGCGTAGTTTTTATATGCGTCGCGGCAAGACGATTTCCGGGAGCGGCGCGGCAATCGCGTTGTGCTTCAGACGCGACGCTCCGCGGCAAAAGTATAAACTCCCTAAAAGTCCTAAAGCCAGCAGAGCAATGATCTTTGACTACAGTGCGTTTCAAAAGTATGTAGCCACTCTCAAAAAGCACGATTTTTATTAAAAATTAATAGTCAATTGGACCACCATTATTGCTTTTTACATCAAATACCCTGCTACGCATGCTAATAACAAGTTTCTGGATCACTTCGTCAACGATGTTGTCCCAGGCAGTCAAAATAGCGGTTTCCAGCTCCCCAACATTGTTGAACTGCCTGTTATTCAAGTAGACCTGCCGAACCAAGATACCTCACATGTTCTCCATTGGGTTGTGGTCAGGTGAGCAAGCTGGCCATTCCATTACCCGGAGTCGATTACGTTGGAGCCAGTCTGTGGTCGATTTGGACACATGAACTGCTGCGTTGCACTGCTGCAGAACATGTGTCTGCCGTTTTCTCCCCGTTAGGAAGGGCAGCAGGCTGGACTCCAGTACGGCTTGACACCCTAGACTGTCCATTCGACATGATGGGAATCTGAGCTTCAGCTTCCCCCTATTGCGGAAACCTGCCCATGTCATCAGAGACCCGCCTCCGAAGTTCCGTCGAGAGAGCCTGTCGTAGATCTCTCCAGTATTACCGGTAACCATCGGGACCATCCATATTAAATTTTTTGTCGTCACCGAAGATGACCTGAAGCAATAACCGAGTGAAATTCATGACGTCGACGAAACCAGAAAGTTCCTACATTTTCCAATTGCGTGCCATGTTTTTGCGGGCAAATTCCAGTCGCGTCTGCTTGTGGAAGTTCGTGAGATGAGGTGCTTTCTGCATGGTCTGTCTGCAGATGTGTTCATTCGATCGAATACAACGCCATATCGTTGTTCTTGATGCAGATGGACCCGTCTCAGCGCGAACTTGGTTGACGCTCCATGTGGAGTTCGACACCATGCGGCTGATTCGTCGACGATTCTGGCTCGAAATCACAACGGTACAGGTGCAGACCCATAACCATTGGGATTTCGAAGGAAGTGGTCGACACATCTTGCGAACGTCCGAGCTGACGAGCAATGGCGCGGTTTGTGAAGTCAGCATCCTTGAGCGCTCGGATCTGAGCTTGTTCCTCGATAGTCAGGGCACGTCCACGGACTGGCATAGTGGTTATTTTTGAGGAACAGGTCAATCTGGCTATTTATGACAAGAACTTCTCGCCAAAAAGAGCGCAAAATTTGAATAGGAGTGTAAAAATGCCCGATATTCTGGAGTGGCGACATACTTTTGAAACAAACAAAAAAATTCAAAAACGCCTAGTTTTTGCCGGAGATCAAGCTTTTTTCTGGAAAGAGCAATCTAGCTATTTTCGTCTACGGGAAATCCAATGCTGCTGAAATTATCAATTTCAAGGTGGCTACATACTTTTGAAACGCACTGTACATATGATACAAGAGGGCGCAGGATGGCGGTCATGGATCACTTTGTGCGGGAGGCGTCACGCATTCCACTTCTGCGGGAGGGAATTTCAATGCTTATTTTTTATTTACACTACAAACTCACCTACGGTGTTCAACGATGAACAAGTCAGTGTTTTATCCTTCTCAGACAAGTCGGGTACCAATTTAACGGTACTGTAGGAATGCAACGCTTGGTTAGCCCGGGCGCGAGCCAAACCAAGAACCTCCCTTCGGGGGACATGCAACAATTGACACCTCTGCACTACCAAGTGCTATCAACGGCGAAGCAGAAACAGTTCTTGAAAATACGTATACTGCGCAACATTTAGACGACCAATCAGATAAACAGAGAAACTAGCGCATGACGTAGTGTCCTCTTGTGAAACATTCAAAAGCTGCTGCTATACTGCACTTTGAAATAAGCTTAAAAGCAAACAAAGAATACAATTTCCCAAAATACTACACTTTTTGAGTCTTCAGGCAGCGCTTCGTGTTCGGCGCTGAAGACGCGCTCCAATGCAAAAACTGCCCGTGTCGGCCACGGGCCGTCCTTTGTCGACGACGACGTGCCGCGGTGGACTTCAGGTCGCAAACGGTCGCGGGAGTATCCGCGGGAGTATCACCATAGGCCTAACCAGGGATGTGCGGAATTTCCGTTTTCCTCCGGTTTCCGGTCACTCCAAGGCCTTCCGTATCATGTTCCGTGTTCCGCTTTTTTGGACTGGAAGACGGAATGGAAAAGATGACACTTCTAGCATTACACATGTATCAGTGTTGCCTGCTTTGCACTTGATAATCACCCTTTGAAAATACAGCGGGCGATGAAAAACGACAGTGCGTCATCACATCATCGGATCACGTCTTATACTGGAAGAAAGGTTGAGTAGCGGCAAGGTGCAGGCTACCTCGTCAGTCAAGAGTGTACCTATCCCAGAAGTGCCTACTTTGTTTGAGCGATCATTAAGTTTATACCTACAGCATGCTATTTAAGCTTGAAACGCGTGGAATCAAACGTTCTGGGGAACACCCAGTTCATTGCGATGTTCGCATGATGTTAGGAGCAACGCTTTCTCTCTGCCTACATGGAATTACTCATGAAGCTTGGAACAAGACTATTGCGTGAAGGAGCACCTAGGGACTGCATGCCCTAACACGAGAGGAGTTTCTCGGATCAGTCGATGTCGGCATTCCTGGTCAGCGTGATGTCATGGATCAACCTACGAGTTATGGATCATCCGCTATTCACCTTCCATCTCAAAACTGGACCATTCGCAGCACTAGCAGCAGTGTTCCCAGCCTGATAATTTATTGTTTTCCTGAAGCGATACGGAACAAACTGTAAACAAACTGATGCGACGTTTTTGTTATAGATAGATGTAGCTCAGAAGTATGTATAATCTTCATAACAGCATGACCTACTGCACTATGCCAATGTACGTAGAATCTCCTTGCGAATCTGGTTTGGTCGTTATCGCCACTTAGGCCTTTGTCATACCATCGCTCACCCCGAGCGACGCCTAATGATATGCTCCCATATCGATCGGGCGGCGCGATGGAATCGATATGGGTGCATATCATTAGGCGTCGCTCGGGGTGAGCGATGGTGTGACAAGGCCTTAGAGCAGTTGCACGAAGCCGCGTGGGTGATGAGGAACACACGCGTGGTTCACCAGCGGCTGCTGCAAGGTCGCGCGCAGAAAATTTGTCGGTGCCTTGAAGCGGAGTCTTCCAAATCTAACTTGACACGATAACTTGAAAATAAGAAATGCTCAGAATGACCAAAGAACAAAACATATTCTCATAGAACGAAACATTCTCTTCCAAACGATGTGCGAAAGAAAATGGCAAAGGTCATTCTTCCCCTTTTCAAAATATTGAAAAAATCACCATGGACAAAAAGCGCAGGAACAGTTTGATGAGCAAAACATTCTCTTTCGAATAACGCTGTGCAAAAGATGTTACCCAAGAGTATATGGTTGCGCTCTCCAAAAAATTTCGAATAACCGAATATATTCGAAAATCGCGTTTTTTCGAGCATTCAAGTTCGAGTATTCGAATTCGAATGTTCGAACATTCATTCGAGCGCTTTTGGGTGGGAAGATCATTTCATCAAAGCAAGTACAGGATGTCTCAAAAGGTGTATACATTATATTTGATCCTTCTCTGCCACGCAGGTTTGTTATGGTGGTATAACTTTTATTTCGGCCGACGTTTCGACACAACTCGTCTTTTTCAAAGCCCTGAAAGTACTTCGAAACCTTAGATCCAGAAACTCATTCCGTCAAAGGCATACTTCTTCACAACTCTAGTTACAATGGGTTCCCACGAATGTCAAGGAGTGCCCGTCTAAAGCATACCAAACTCACCGTTGTTAAACCAGCGCTGAGAGGGGGCTCAGCTATAAGACCTTCAGTGAGCAACTGGGACCTACCATGCAGATCTATACTAATAAGTATAGACTGCGCAGTCTCAGAGCTCACACAACGGGATGAAGGGCAAGAAGTCGCTGGTTATTGAAATGCACTCGTTTCGGTTGTTCATTGCTGGATTACGCTCCCGAATCCAGAAAGCCTCAAGAGTCTTTCTGGTACCGATTTCATCTTCATGTAGCAACACAGTGCATTTAATGTCAAAGTCGTTTCCGCCGTGGGCTTCTTGTCGATGTCTACCCAGTGGGGTTAACAAGCTTCGCTTCAATTTCCCAGCTAGGTGTTCATTGATGCGAACACTAAGTACCCTTCCTGTTTCACCTATGTATAGCTCGCCACAGGTTAAGCACTGAATTTAGTAGACAACACCTTTTTGTGCGCAATCTTCATCTCTCCCAAATGGGCAGATAACGCAACCCCTCATCACACAAGTACGGTCGTAACACCTATTCCAAACAAGATGCCGTTTGATGTTGTTTCCTGGTATGTTAACCAGGACAACATCGTCGTTCAGTTTTGCTCGTAATAGGCAACGGCGTACTTCTGCCGTGACGTCATCAGAGATGAAGGGCAGTTGAAGACAAATTTTGTCTTCGCGCAGATGTTCAACATTGCCGTGTCGTATTCGATCACTTCGTCGTCGTGGTTCGTACCCGTTAAGACGTGCGATATTAGAGGCCAACATACGTGATTCCTCTCGCTCCTCAAGCCCCGTGCATACACCTAGTGCCGTTCTGTACATGTTACGGAGCACGGCACGCTTTACTGCTGTAGGGTGAGCAGATCTTGCATGGAGTATGACGTTTTTGGAGCTGCCTTTACGATACCATTTCACATTAAAGACTCCATTTGATACCCTAACTTGAGTATTCAGGTAGGGTAACCAGCCTTCGGACGGAGTTTCACGGGTGAACTTTATGTACTGAGATTGTGTATTGAGAATGGCAAACAGTTCATCCAGGTGGGATTGCGTTGCCGTTATAATACAACAATCATCGATGTACTGACAGTACATTATGGGAAGGCGCTCCAGTACCGGTTGTTCAATTCTGCTCATGAAGCAGATCGCTAAAGTTGGAGCTAATCGTCGCAAGTCCTCTTCGCTGTGAAAAATAGTTTCCAGACCACTTGAAAACATTGCAGTTCAGGCATGCTTGTACTAGAGGCATTATGTGTAGCTTGTTCAAACCAAACGTAATAATATTTCTTTCCTGCTCGTCTAGCATCTCTGATAGAGCTTGTAAAGCAGCGTTATTATCTACGTTGGTATAAAGTGCCGTTACGTCAAATGACTCTATCACGCAGTCTTCCTGTAGCGTGCTAGAACGTAGGCGGTCTAGAAACTTCTCCGTATTAGCCGAATGTGAAGGTATAAAGCTGAGAAGTTGACCGACAATCTTGTTAAGGAACCATGAGATTCGATCGGTCGGTCCATCCACGCAGCTTATTATGGGCCGGATTTTGTATGTGCTTGCAGTCAACGAGCTCTTGTCTTCCTCAGACAACTTATGCGTTTTCACCAGGTGATAGAATACAGGGCATGTGGGGTTGTCCAGCTTCAGTCTTTTGATAAATCGTTTATCCAGACCAGCTGATCTACCTACGGATTTCCATATTGCATTCAACCTGTGGCATTGTGAACGGAAAAGACTCTCTGATGACTCGTTATAAACCGATTGGTCGGTAAGGTGGTGTTCTGATATCTGCCGGTCAAGAGGGGCCGAACAAACTACGAATTCACCTCCCTTGTCACTTACAGAGAGCTCGTATCTCGTAGAGCTCTCAGAGAGCTATACATAGGTGAAACAGGAAGGGTACTTAGTGTTCGCATCAATAAACACCTAGCTGGGAAATTGAAGCGAAGCTTGCTAACCCCACTGGGTAAACATCGACAAGAAGCCCACGGCGGAAACGACTTTGACATTAAATGCACTGTGTTGCTACATGAAGATGAAATCGGTACCAGAAAGACTCTTGAGGCTTTCTGGATTCGGGAGCGTAATCCAGCAATGAACAACCGAAACGAGTGCATTTCAATAACCAGCGACTTCTTGCCCTTCATCCCGTTGTGTGAGCTCTGAGACTGCGCAGTCTATACTTATTAGTATAGATCTGCATGGTAGGTCCCAGTTGCTCACTGAAGGTCTTATAGCTGAGCCCCCCTCTCAGCGTTGGTGGAACAACGGTGAGTTTGGTATGTTTTAGACGGGCACTCCATGACATTCCATTGTAACTAGAGTTGTGAAGAAGTATGCCTTTGACGGAATGAGTTTCTGGATCTAAGGTTTCGAAGTACTTTCAGGCCTTTGAAAAAGACGAGTTGTGTCGAAACGTCGGCCGAAATAAAAGTTATACCACCATAAGAAACCTGCGTGGCAGAGAAGGATCAAATATATTGTTATAAAATGCCCAGGTTTTATGAACGTCGGACATGGAGACTAGTGTATACACTGTTTGAAAGTGATAACGTTGCTCACGGTAAAGGTAGTGAAGAAGTTAAGTGCTCATATGAAAGTTTGGAAAATAAGATTGCGCCACTCTCCCGCCTGAAACCTTGTATTTCAGACTCGATTAATTGTGCATGGGTGACGCGAGTGGGTGATGTTTTGGAGAAGCAGTCGCTGAATCGCCTCTGCACTCCGACGTTGTTTTCGATTTTCCACTAGCACTTCAGGATAAACTTCTTCTCCTCGAAGAAAAGCCAAGAGCCGGGCGTGACTCGTTTTATGGGGTCAGATATGTAGAATGCGTTATTAGAGCGATAACGAGAACGCCAAATTGTGCAATCGATAAACTCCCATGTTATGTGTCTCTCACGTGATTGTCAGGTTCTAAATGTTTAAGGAAGCACAGCACAGGTTAATGGGATAAGTAGTAACAAGATTGCTACAAGAATTCAGCCCATGCACTTTCAATTGAGCTTGAAATGTAAGGTTTCAGTGAATGACGCGATCTTGACCATTCGCATGTCCCAAAATTTCCGCTAACCTGTGCTTTCATACTTGCTTTACTTTGATACTTTGATGGTCCTTTTGTCGGCTGGAGGTCTTCTCAGCGGGGACCACAACTCTTCCAGACCGCTCGATCTCTGGCTGCTTGCATCCAGTGAGGCAGACTCCGTTCTCTGAAAGATCTTGAGAATGAGTCTGCCCATCGCGTTGGCGGTCGTCCCAGTGGTCTCTTATGGTCTCTCGGGAGCCACTCTGTGACACGGGGACTCCATCTATCGTCCTTTCGTCGAAGCAGGTGTCCGGCCCAGCGATACTTCGACTTCTTCATGTGCTGCAGCGGATCTGCGACTTCTCCCTTACCTTCGAGACTCGTAGGCCTTCTTGCCTTTGCTGACGAAGGCTTGTCTTCAGAAGACATCTCTCTAGTGCACGATGCGCAGTTTTCATTGCTCTGGCGATTGTCTTGTTGTCGGGGCAGGTTTCCGTCGCGTACCACATCGCAGGCAGTACAGAGGCGTTGAATATAGAGGCCTTGAGGCCGGCATCCTTGACCTGATCGGTGACCTCGCGAATCGAACGAAGGCTGCCCATGCTGCGCGTCTCCTGCGGGCGATTTCAGCGTCTCCTGCGGGCGAGCTACCCATGTTCAGCTCTCTTCCCAGATAGACGTAGGAGTCGAGCAGTTGTAGAGCGACTCCATTTAACCTTGCGAGTCCCGTGTCACACCACTGGTTGACCATAAATTGTGTTTTGGACATATTCATGTCCAATCCAATCTTCATATTTGCCACATTGAGCTCGTTCATCCTTTCCTCGACTTCTGCCGTGCTGGTAGAGATGAGAACAATATCGTCAGCGAAGCGAAGGTTGCTGATCCGTTTACCGTCGACAAGGTAGCCTTTATCGACCCAGTTCAAGTCTTTCATGGCATCCTGGAGTGCCGCTGTGAATAGCTTGGAAGAAATCGTGTCTCCCTGCCGTACTCCTTTTCGGATAGGAATTTTAAGCTTTCAGTCGAACAGCTGGACGGTAGTCGATGTGTTCGAGAAGCATTCGTCGAGAAGTCGGATGTAGGGCGATGGTATACCAGCGTGCACAAGTGCGTTCAAAACGGCGTTGATTTCCACAGAGTCGAACGCTTTCCGGTAATCCACGAAGACAAGGACAGGTGGGAGGTGGTATTCGCGGCTCCTCTCGATGAGCTGTGAGACAGTCTGAATATGGTCCATGCAGGAGAAATCCTTGCGAAACCCTGCTTGCTCCACTGGCTGATACTCATCCAAGCAACGCTCCATACGATTGAGCAGCATCTTGGTGAAGATCTTGTACACAGAGAGAAGACTGATGGGTCGGTAGTTGTTGATATCCTCCTGCTGACCTTCTTTGAAGATTAAAACTGTTTTCGACTCCTTCCATGAGTCCGGAATCCTACCAAGTCGAAGGTAGTGGTTGAAGTGCTTGGCAAGAAGTGAGCAGAGGGCACTGCCACCCGCACGAAGGAGATCAGCAGAAATGCCGTCCGGTCCGGGAGCAGTGCCCGGCTTCATCCTTCTGATGGCATGAGCAACTTCTGATTCCAGAATGGGAGGTACTTCCTCAGCTGGTGGCATCAAGCATTTGAGTCTCAAACAGCTCAACGTTTACGAGCAGCAATGTTAGAGCATTTAAAATATTTAGTACCTACATTTTTTTAGGATACCCTCCATTTTCGCAAGCCGTACTGTACTTTTAAATTTTAATCTTAAAAAAATTAATTAACCAACAAGGCTCCCTTAAGCAAAAATTACAACAAGTGATTAAGTAAAACTCAATCAATCGAGTGTAAAATGGAGGAATTCAGACGAGTGCATGGCGTAATCCACACCGTTCATATGTCAGAAAATTTCCATTTTTAAGCTTTCATATTTGCCCTCAACCTCCAGTACCTTCATTGTGAGCGAAGTTATCACCTTTCAAACAGTGTATTCATTTTTTTGAGACACTCTGTATATTGAGTGTCCTGACGCAACAGTACGTGGGCTTCGCCGTTGCCCTCCTCCCTTGGTGTCCGACTTTCGTTTCGCTATACAGGGTGTTCCAAAATAACGTGATGAAGGTTTTTAAATTATAACTACGAAACAATTGAAAAGTTTAAAAACAATACATAAATAACAACAACATAGACACTAGGCAACACTATATTTGGCCGGATTCGAATTGGTCCCCACTGGTGCCAATACAGAAGTCGAAACGCTTGGAGAAGTTACTGTTAGTATATTTGTGCCACACGAGGTTTTTAGGTGGACAAGTTTATTCAGCAGGGCCTGACGTTTCGACGTTCCGTCGTCTTCGGAGGCCTAAACATGGTGTGAAGGTTAGATTTGCGCTTTACCCCACCAAGCGCCTCAACCACTCTAGCATTTTCGACCTAATTCTACAAACATCCGAAGAGACCAAGTGAGAGGACGAACTCACCAATGTCCACCGTTGAGGACATATGTTCGCCATGTGACCAGTAGAGGCGAATGAACCACACTGTGGATACCGCTCTCTGATCATTCTACAGTTCACAATGAGGCACAAACGGCAAGAAGTCACTTGTTACGGCTAGACACTCATTTCGGTTGTTCATTACTGAATTCCTCGTGAATGCTAGAGTGATTGAGGCGCTTGGTGAGGTCGAGCGCAAATCTAACCTTCACACCATGTTTACGCCTCTGAAGACGCCGGAACGTCGAAACGTCGTGCCCTTCTGAATAAATTTGTCCACCTAAAAACCTCGTGTGGCACAAATACACTAACAGTAACAACTTACAATGCCGAGGTTTCAAGAAGAAATAAGCTCTAGGCTGTGGTGGTGCTTGGCAGGGACCCTGGCCTTCAAAATGGACCACGCGCTGTAGTCCGTTGGAACCAGATCCGAGGAGTGGTGTGGCCATTCCGCAGACATGGCGGAGTCCGGAAAATTGGCCTTGTACGATGCTTGCATGCCTTTCGCCCTGTGTGCAGAGGTTGAGACTTGTTGAAACGTTCACTGGGCATTGCTGAAGTGCCATTGGGACTAGAAAAGTGCCGCGGCCTCAAAGATCCGGTACACATCTTGAATTATTTTCACTCCTTCGTCCATAAAAACCAGGGATCTTTCCGTTGATGTAGATTCCTCCTCAAACCATGAGCGCCTGCGAACTTTGACGGTGTTCGGCGATGGCAATAGTGGCTGGAGCCCCTCCAGATCAGATGCTGCCGTTTTGGCAGTTGTGAGCCACTCCACGGTGAGCAGCTTCTCGTCCGTGAAAAGTGTTCGTTCCCACCCGCTACCTGCGTCTTATCCATGAAGAGCTGGACTTTACACATGTAGCTTGTAGGGCTTTATATGTATGTGTATGTGGGCTTTATGTGTTTCTTTCTGGCTATTCGATGCACTGATGTGTTACTGACCCTACCGATATTACATGCGATTTTTCTCAGAAGACCCTTGGATTTGGATTCTTCCCTTTTTGATGACTTTCCGGGTCTGCAGTGTATTGACAGTGCGATTTCTTCCTTATCTTGGACGATTACCTTCATGGCCAAGCTCCTTGCATCGACGAGTTTCTGAGGGGACAGTTGACAGAGCAGGTTAACGATGTCGCAATGGTGCTTTAATTGACGCTGGAGCTCCAGAATCGCAGTGCGATAGTTTGACATCTTGAGAAAAGCCGTAAGTGGGACAAAATAGAATTTAAATATTATAACGCGCACAGAAGGATATGAACAAAAATGGCGTTATTGCCGTAGATCAATATATTCACTTGGGAGAACGTCAAACCTTTATCGCGTTATTTTGGAAAACCCTGTATATGGACAAGATCACCCACACTGAGATAAATTGTATCTTACAACCTATGAAGTTCTTTTGGTTTGGCTAACGTTATGACATTGCAGCAAACAGTTCGTTCAAACTCGTTGTAAACGTTATAAAATTCAAATTTTAGGCAAATAGACTTCCCAATGCGATTGTAACGGATATTCCGCTTGTATCTTCCAAACTCTCCACCGCTCAAGTGGCAGTCCCAGAAGCTCGTGGCGCTGTTTTCAGCGTAGAGAATGAAAGAATTCTGCATTTCCGAGGATAGACAGTAAAACGTGATGCTTCAACTGAACCACACTATCAGATCTTTCCCATAAATGGCAGCTTCCTCACTTTCCCTCCTTTCGCTTTTGTTTTCCTTTATACTGTATATATTCATGGAACGGTGAGCAATCTTGTCCGAAACATTAAAGGAATAACACAGCTCACCCTCACCACCCCTCTAACGCTCATTTGAAATTCGCGGCCGTTAAGACCCACCACTGATGCACAACCCTTACCGCTTATAATTCCAGATGTGTTATCAGGTTGCTTTCCACATAATGAGTGATGAAAGAAAACCACCTGCAACAGTAGAAGAAAACCACCCCTGGTTACGTGCCGCCGATGTTGATAGCGTATCTCGGGATTCAGGTGACGTCTCGCAGAAAGTTTAGGAGACCCCTTCCACACCTTCCCTGCATTTTGTTGAGAGCCCAGCGGCGGGTTCATAATGTGACGCATGTCTAATGTTTCAATAAACTTCAACGGTAGGAGGGAATGGGAAGCTAAGCATAATGGAGAGGAGCAACAGAGTAGGATTGTGTCGCAAACTTTATTACCAGAAGATTGACTAGGAACAATTATGAAAAGAGGATAGGCAAAGGTGCGTAGAATTCGCTCTGTTGGGAATGCTGTACTGTGCATTGCGCAAGCGCGCTCCACCGCGAACACCTGAGCGAATTCATTGCACGGGAGGGGGCTGCTTTTAGACGGGATCTCCATGTGGGCATTCAATCGATGCCTTGTACCCCCGTGTTAGCACTGCCGTCAAGCGAGTTGAGTGGCAGTGGAAAGTGGCGTTGCTTCATGCGAGGAAGCTCGGGAGTTCGGTTCTCCTGTGTTGCGGGATTTTTACATTTCAACTGAGTGGCTGAGATCTGAGAGGTCTTTGACGTCTACATAATTCGCTGGCGTTTTTTGCGCATTTTCCAGCTGTATGCGCTCTTCGGGGCGCTTGTAGCGCAGTCGGAGGAGGCCGGCTGCCACGTGCACCCGATACCAGGTTCCTGGTTCGGATTTCCCGCCTAGGCCAACCAAGCCTTCCATCCCTCCGGGGTCGGTGAATTGGTACCAGACTTGTC
The DNA here is from genome assembly GCA_947359475.1 of Heligmosomoides polygyrus bakeri. NCBI lineage: Eukaryota > Metazoa > Nematoda > Chromadorea > Rhabditida > Heligmosomidae > Heligmosomoides > Heligmosomoides polygyrus. Next base: position 54,869,262 of record OX375866.1, on the reverse strand, counting down.
TGGGAAGGATAAAGCGCTGACTTGTTCATCGGCTGGCCACCGCAAGTCATTGTATGGCCAAATACGCATTCAAATCGCCTCCACGATATCCCGTAGAAATAGAATGCGCTGGCGCATCCCAGAAGGGATTGAGTAACGCCGTCCTTTATCCTTTATCCTTATGCGCTCTTCGAGCGCAAAATCCAGCGGACTTCCCCTGAGCGACTAAGGCAGTTTCCACACGAGCAGCTCGGATGGCACACACCCTGGAGTCCCTTCCCTAGCCTGGTCCTGCGCTTCAAGAATATACGGTCCCTGAGTGTCCGATGAGGGCGCACACTTTCCGATTGGAGCGTAAATTATTTGCTCGTGGGATGCTTGAAGCAGGAAAGACAGGTTATTTCGTTGGATCGCATACTTCGTAGCAATCGAACGTTCGAATGCGAATGTTTCGAGTATTCGAAGTTGGCATTCGAATTCGTATACATTCGAAAATCGAGATTTCTCGAGCAATCGAATTCGAATACATTGGAACATCGCGATTTTTCGAGCACTCGAATTCGAATACATTCGAAAATCGCAAATTTTCGTGCTTTCGAATTCGAGTACATTCGAAAATCGCGTCTTTTTGAACGTTCGAATACGAATATTCGAATTCGAATGCTCGAGTATTCATTCGGGCACAACTGTACAAAAGTATGAGCTGTTGGTAGAAAAATATGAAGGTGCAATCCCAAGGCCACTCCATAGTCACTTGTAAATATGAAGTATTTGAAGAAAACTCACACAACATAATATATAGAAGTGCTTACCTGATGCACTCCCTTGAAAACAGCGGGTCCCGTCTCCGAAATATTGAAAGAAATTAGTTATAAAGGCATGAAAATGCTCCAGCGAGCCGGGTGGTCCCCCCGCCTTAGGATTGCACCAATATGAATTCAGAATAAAATATTTAAAAAAAGGTCGGGGATATAGTTTTCACCTTAATATATGTCCACGCGTCTGCTTCGATACACATCATTGGCGTACCTTGCACTTGAGCGTTTGGCGCGATCTTGCAACATGACTTGCTAAGGTCACTCCAAGATAGAGCTACTTGTGCAGTTTTAAATTCTAAATAGTAGGCTTATATCGGGGGTGCACCTCCAAATCTAGTAGCTTTACTGGGCTTTACTCCAACCAAAGTAGTCTTAAACATCTTCGTGAAAGTCCGAGCGTTGTCAGGAGGAAAACAGCCCGATTCAGAAATGTGGAGGAATTTTAAAGTATTGGAACAAAACTGTCGAGCGAGGGAAAATGAGATCCCCCCTCCCCTCCCCTCCCCCTTCCTATCTCCAATCTCTCCAGACCTGCAGCTTTCATATATTTCTAGTTGCTGCCTCTGACTGATCTCCGTCCCTCTAATGCGACTCAGAGAAAACAGATATCACCACTCAAAAGATCGATAATATCGATCACTATTAATTGCCTGGTCGTGACAGATCCCCCCCCCCTGATGTGAAGTCCTTGGGTTGGCCAGGCTCCAGGACATTCCTCCAACGCAACGCACCGCGTTAGCCGCATGCGACGTCGCGGCGCTGAAATGCTGAGCGCTCGGTGACGCATGGTTCGCCGCGGAGCACAAACGTTGGCAGTGTTCAAGCTTCTCAACTATTAGGTTGGTGCAAAAAAAAATGCAGGTCTTCTGCTTCACTGGTTTCAACATTTTTCTAAAATAAACTAAGACTTTTGACGTAGGATATTATACATTTTTGGAAAGCTTATTATATGCGCTTTCTAAACGTGTAGATGGAATTTAATTCAAGTCGCTTATTTAAAAAATAATTTGGTTTTTATTTCTGGATGCCTAAACGGGATTTTCGTCAAATTCACATTTCTACGTGTTGAAACTGGGCCGTACTTCCGCTCAAACCGCTCGAAATATCAGCGACGTAAAGGGGGGGGGGGGGGGAATCAGGGAAGTGCCATCGATCACATAGTACAACGTTGGTTCCAAAAGTCTCGTAACGGCAAGACCAGCATCGAAGACGGCCGTTGATAATGATCCACTGAAGGCGTCAGTCGAAGCTGGTCCGCGCAAAACCACGCGAGGTATTACCGAGGACCTCGGCGCTAATCACACTACAGTTCTTCACCATTCGAAGCAAATTGGAAAGAGCAAGAAGCTAAATTGACCGAAATTCAGAAAAATTGTCGTTTTCAGATATCTTCTGCGAAATGCCAACGACCCGTTCTCCGAACGGATGGAGAGTTGCGACGAGAAATGGACACTTTATGGTAACAGCAGTGGATGAACCAAAAAGAAGTTCCCCACATTATCCGAAGCCGGAAAATTTGACGGGGCTTGCGTTTAGACATCTGAAAATAAAAACCAAATTGTTTTTAAACAAGCGATCTAAATTAAATTTCATATACATAAATAGAAAGCGCATATAATAACCCTTTCAGCAATGTATAATACCTTATGTTAAAAGTTTTCGCTTATTTTTTAAAAAAATGTTCAATCCAATGAAGCAAAAAAATCTGCATTTCTTTTGCAGCAACCTAATAGAAACGAAATGCCTAAGAGATGTGACACGATGGAGAGCCCGTGGGAATGGCGCTTTAAACATTAGAGCCTCTCTTGGGTCGCTGTTTCATGATGTTGTCTCCCTTATAGGATAAGTCTCCATCTACTGAGTCAAAATCTTATCTCGACCGCACTTACTCCACGACTTTGACTTTTCCTCTGTTCATTTTGTAGTTCGAGTTTATACAATTTCCAAACCTCCGATTAGGACATGCCCCTGGTTTGTTCATGTAGAGATAATAAATTACCAGTTTCTGCTCTCCCCGCCCCCCCCCCCCACCCCTTATAGAAACTTATAAGCACTTCCTTCAGAGACGTCTAGTCAATAACCGCCGCAATTCTTGTTTCGAATTTCCCGCACCAGGTCCTTCGCCGTTTCCCCTCACTCCTTTGAAATAGACTGAGTCTCATTCCACTCGCACCTTGCTAACAAACGCTCCCACTTCCCCACCAGTAGACACCGGACATGTCTCACTCAACTGCTTTCCTTCTTCCACGCTAGCCGAAAAACGCGGTCGACACCCGCCGGCACACCCCCGCGCTCTAGCGCGCCCGGCAGCGAGACGCGGCGGGGGACGAGCGTTCTATCCCTCGTCGCCCTGGGCGCCCACCCCCAACCCCCGGGGCCGAATTCATCAGCAATTAAACCCGTGGATATGCGGGGTATAAAGGATAGAGATAAGGCAAGAGTCAGAGACGGAGGCTTCGTCGTGGGTATCTCTACCCCTACACCCGTGGGTTAATCGCTGATGAATCCGGCCCCTGGACTTGCTCGAGAGTCCAGTGGCTGCCCTACGAGATAATGGAGACGCAGACATTCGCCACGCCTCTGTTTAAAGGGCGGGGGTAGAATGCCGCTTCGTCACCGCGCGCGTATGACGTCACTAGCCGTCCCTGTCGGCAGCAGTCGGACCGTGACAACTCGCCCAATTTCGTCGCGCACCGTGCGCGACGATCTGGGGTTCTCGCCCCGTTGAAGTAATGTCTGCCCCTCTTGGCCATCATAATCGCGCAACTCCCACCAGTTAAGACTCTGCATTTTTCGGTATTTCCCCTAATTTCCTGGATTTTCCTCTAATTTTCCTTATTGTATGACTAATTCCTCGTATTCATGACTAATTTCCGCAACAGCGTTGATGGATAGCTCTTACGAGTTATTACATAGCAGGATAATATAGCCTCATATATCTTAGTAAATTCAATCTAATTTTCCTACCTTTGTTGTGTGAAATTTATTATTCGGCTGCCACAAGAGGTGAAGAAAGCGTATGAAATGTGTAGAAGTTTAGCAGCATTTAGGAACTGCAACCACTCTGAGTTCATTTTGAGGTGCAAAAGTGCTGCACAGTTGAAGTGCGGGTGCTCTCAGCTACACGTACCCTTTGTCATATGCTTCCAATGTGCCTGTTTGCTCCAACAGTATCTCTCCTAACAATAAAATGAGACCTCGGCGTGCAAGACAAGTGCATGCGACGATCTCTCTGCAGCATTATGAAGAATTGCTGCTTCAAGATACTTAAAATCACCTCTCAATCTGAACGCCTTCAAAATTACAATGGTGGTCGTCTTCCAAATCAAGCTAGACACACTTCAAAAGGGTCAAAGTAAATTTTTGGTTCAAAAATGTACTATAACTCCCTCTGAGAACCCATAATTCGCTCGCCGTACAAAGTAATGCAAGCTTTGAATTTTCACAAAACTTTCCCTCCTTTATTTATAAAAGAAGTGGTTTTAAGTATCTTGAAGCAGCAATTCTTCAGAATGCTGCAGGGAGATCGCCGCATACACTTGTCTTGCACGCCGAGGTCTCATTTTATTGGCTACAAATGAAATATGTATACCCAACGATAGAGCTCGAGCTCCTGAGCTCAAATATACCCTTGTTTCTTAAATGGGTGATTTCTAGGCGAGTATATAGACGCAAAAACCGCAAAATCGCGGTTTTGCGGCGTCTATTCAAACGACGGGCGCGTGTAGCGCAGTCGGAGGAGGCGCGACTGTCGCGTGCACCCGATACCAGGTTCCTGGTTCGGATTTCCCGCCCAGGCCAACCAAGCCTTCCATCCCTCCGGGGTCGGTGAATTGGTACCAGACTTGTCTGGGAATGATAAAGCGCTGACTTGCTCATCGGCTGGCCACCGCAAGTCATTGTATGGCCAAATACGCATTCAAATCGCCTCCACGATATCCCGTAGAAGTAGAATGCGCTGGCGCATCCCAGAAGGGATTGAGTAACGCCGTCCTTTATCCTTTATTTATCCTTATTCAAACGACGCGTCTGGTACTGTAAGTGTATAGCTTGCCTGAAAAGAGCCTGAAAAGCATCCTGTTTGACGGGAAAATTCTACTTAACAAGATGACTCTTCACTCCACTGAAAATGGTTGGTCGGTCGATGCTGTCTAATTATTGTGATATCACTCATAATGACTTGGAAGAGCTTGTGCTGGAGTTACTTAAACCTTCGATCAAAATCGATTATCGAAATTCGTCCGTTTACTGTGAATTTCGAACAAATTTATTAGTTTGCCCTTTCGAATTCATCTGTACGATTATTCGAAATCCTAATTTTCGTTCGCTCATTCCTTCGAAAAAGTCAAAAAGCTCAACTCTAGTCGGTAGCAAGTAGGAGGGCGACCATCGTGGCTGGATTCGCCATAACAGCAATTTTGGAAATCAAGAGTAACGGCTGCCCACTGCCGCTCTGAAAAAAATTGGTGGGACGAATATTCCGCTGCGCGGCGACGGCGGTTTATGGGTCGCCGGCCGGCTGTGCAGTGAGGCATCCAGCAATTAACAGAGCCGAGTTTGGTTGACGTGTGCGAAGGGCAGGTGCTATGCGAGCGCGAGGTCATGGGCTCGGTTCCTGCGTTGACAGTCTGTTTTGCACATTACAGTCTTGGTGAGGCAATGCAGAGGTGTCCATAGCGAAAGTTTCCCCAATAATTGCGATTCAGCAGAAAGCAGGAATCGAGAAGCTAACGAATCGTCGTAATATCCTTCGGAGAGGCCACGATTTTAGACGTTGTGATTGAAGCGAGAGCGAGGGACGACCATACGAAAAAAACTCCCCGCCTTGCCAAAAGGTGAATGAAGGTTCGGGTGCAGCGTCGAGCTCCCTTCCCGAGTTGGGTTAATTGTTAGGAGGCCACAGCCTTCTCCAAGACTTGTTCCGCCAATCACATTGAAAGAAGCTCCGTGAAGGCGAACTGGCTAACGCTCTCCTCTATCCGACGCTGGACGGTACAATTGTTGAAGGAAGGCCGAAGAATGAACTTTGGTAACCTCCTACATAGGAACGCCTAATAAGCTCAATAACTTCATTTGCTCCGTTCCACAGACGATCGGTGTTGGAAGGACTACGTGAGGGGCGGGATTCTCGGTGGGAGATGACGGATTTCTTGACCTCCCCTTGCAATGCACCTCTCCTACTGGGAACGCCAACCGAGCTTGCCGATGCCCCTCGACCCACAGAAATACGGCGCTAGTGACGCGATCATCGAACTTAGGAATTTAGCACAGAACTCAGAGTAGCTGTCGACAACTGTACTTCTGGATTTCTACTAAATAGATGGTGAAACTGGATTTCTTCGAAAATGATGCGGAAAAAAGTGTTGTTCTTCTATGTTCGACCGGCCGTTCTAACCAACCTTGACCAACCTTGGTAAAGGGTACGCACCGTCTCATCGGTTCCGAATCGAGTGACTACGACTTCATGCCTAACCGATGATCAGTAACCGACTGAAAGGCAAATCTGGAACGAAAGTGTGATGGTGACCCTCACAAGTGGACTTGGAACAAAGGGAAGAAATCGATATCTATCACCTCCTCTGTAGGACGTGTGATGTGACTGCCACTGCTGCGTCTTGGCTCCGTGAATGTAGTTTGAATACGTATTTTCCCTATGCGGTGACTCGCTGTCGCAACCCGCTGAAGGAACTTATTCTTCCCAGGCAACTTCGAGCTAATCCACAGATCACCAAGGAGGGAAATCGTTGGATACTACGGCAAATAAAAAAACGTTATTATTAGTATTACAATATCTTCGTCGGATGCGACACGCATTCTACCTCTACAGACTATCGTTTAGGTAATTTGAACGCCTTTTTGGCCTGCTCAGTGAATTGTGGTGGCCGATCGACGAGCGAATCAGTGTTTTTCTTCGTCAGAGCGCTGAAGAATAGAAGGCTTGGTTGGCCTGCGTGGGACCCCAGCCTTAAACCTTCACGCGGAAGGCGCGCAGCAGTCCTGGGTGTGCTACACGCATTCACCTAAGTTTAACGCGAAACAGCATTTCCAAGGACTGCTTACGTTTCTTACTCTTTCACAGTGCACTTTTCTCGTGCTTTTTTGTTAATTTGCACCTGATTGTGATCAATTCATCCACTTCTGAGCGTTTATCAATTAAAAGTGAGAGTAAACGACGAACCCTTTGTTTCTGCTTGGTGTACACTACCACTTCTTTCTTTTCCTATTCGTGCGTTCCTATCTCCAATTTAACTGCCTTCGTGTGTGTTGAGGACAACGCGTAGCAAACTTACACTGACTCAGGAGGGCCTGCTGGAAGATGATCGGATTGTACATCGGCATCATCAGAGGTATATCAGTTCGAGAATCGCTGAAAAATGTAGCTCGAGGAGAGAATAATTGAGCGTAGCTCAATGCGGAGCACTCACGACTCATATTCGGGCGATCGTCCGCTGGGATCGCGGAATCCCTTCGCGAATGGGTTCTTTTCGATTTTCAATTTCGTGATCTAGAATCGTGGGATTAGTTTTCTCGTTTCATTAGATCTCCCAAAACGCCTCGGTATCCATCCGTGACATGGATCGGTGTGTGGACACAAGAGCACCACATTAGCAGCTGCATGTTGCGCCCAAGGAACCGTTTCACCGCATCGAGTTTCATCTGTGGTTGCAGCATAGAGGGTCCATGACAAGAAGTCACCGAATACCATTTGGGGCGGCCACGAATATAGGCTGGCGACAACCAGAAGGAGATTGCGCAGTCAAGAGATCATGGGGTCCGCATCTACGGTGGCCGCTGCTTCTTGCGGAGCCTATAGGGGAAGAATGGGGTATATCTGAGCGTTAGCCAGCCCCTTAAGAGGGCGCTCCACACAATTCGCTTCTACAGCACGTCTTGTGGATAGTTCGAATGCGTATTTGAGTGGTCGTCTACACAACGACTTGCGCTGAGCACCGACCGCATATAAAGGTTCATTTTCAGACGCGCTCGTTTCGGCTGCAACTCGTGGATCTTGTAGGTAGTAAATCGGTGTACTAGTGTGCTAAAGTGGAACGTGTAGCTTATAATTAAGTGAAGTTACAGGGGCGCGAATAGGCAGGTTAGCCTTGTGTGACACGATTTTTTCGGATTTCAGTCGACCTCTGCAGGAAGAGGCGGAGAACTAACGGCCTACAAACGCGTATGCAAGCAGAACAATTAATGTACTTTACGACGACATGCTCACAACTCCCTAGCTTCCTGAAGTGTCTTAGCCCCATCTACCAACTTAGAGTGGCGGAAGATAGCGGTTAGAGTTTCTTGAGTACTTGATCTGGCTGCAACTTGACGATTTTATAGCCAGTAAAACGTTCTAGTCGTGTGCTAAAGAACAGCGATATAGCTTGTGAATGGACGAAGTAGCAGCGGCGCGAATATGCAGGTGAGGCTTGTGTGAAGCATTTTTTAGGATTTCCGTGGAGCACTGCGAGAAGACGCGGCTAGCTGACGGCCTCAAAATGCGTACGCAGACAGAGCACTTAAGGTACTTTACGGAGACGGGCCCAGAACTTCTCATCTTCCTAAACTGCCTTAGCCCCATCTGCCATTTTAGTGCGGCGGACTCAGCGGTTGAAGTTTCCTGCGCTCTTACTCGGCCATATTTGGGTTTCCGACACTCCCGGTAACACCGTTTTGTTCATAACGAAAAGCTCTATCGAATGGTGTCACTCTCGACCAATTTCAATTTTTTGACAATATCGAGGACGTGGGCGCCCTAGGCCGAGCTGCGCGGACGATGACGTCATCGAAAACCGGTATTTTCGGAATCGGCCAAATTTCCTCGTGCAAACTTCGTCCAAAATCGTCTAGGGGTTATTTGGGGCGCTGATTACGAATCCGACGTCCGTTTTTGAAAATTCCGTCGACTTCGGTAGGTTTTGGATTTTCTTCTGGATAATTGAGGGTGGTCGGATCAGGATCATCGATTTTGCTCACAATTCGTGTAGACTCGGAGACTTATTCGGGGTGCCGGACACGATGCCGAAGTACATTTGGACGATTACGGCAGGAGACGGCTCATGCCGATAACTGAGGGTGATCGGTGATCCTGACCCGACCACCCTCAAACGGGAAGTAGCCTGCTGAAGTCAGCGGAATTTTCAAAAACGAACGTCGGATTCGTAATCAGCGCCCCAAATAACCCCTAGACGATTTTGGACGAAGTTTGCACGAGGAAAAATGTCCAATTTCGAAAGTATCGGTTTTCGATGACGTCATCATCCGCTCAGCTCGGCCTAGAGTGCCCACGTCCTCGATATCGTCAAAAATCGATTTTTTGAAATTGGTCGAGAGTGACACCATTCGATAGAGCTTTTCGTTATGAACAAAACGGTGTTACCGGGAGTGTCGGAAACCCAAATATGACCGAGTAAGAGGGCAGGAAACTTCAACCGCTGAGTCCACCGCCCTAAAACGGCAGATGGGGCTAAGGCAGTTTAGGCAGATGAGAAGTTCTGAGCCCGTCACCGTAAATTACCTTATTCTATTGTTCTATTTGCATACGCATTTTGAGGCCGTTAGCTAGCCGCGTCTTCTCGCAATGGTCCACGAAGTCAGAAAAAAATGCGTCACGCAAGCCTCACCTGCATATTCGCGCCGCTGTTACTTCGTCCATTCACAAGCTGTATCGCTGTTCTTTAGCACACGACTGGAACTTTACTGGCTACAAAATCGTCAAGCTGCAGCCAGATCGATTCGACCTCGACAGAGTTACTGCGCTCCGAACACGCCCTTGCGTCCTATTTGGCACAACAACGGTCGATTTTCTCCGCGCTCTTATTCGCCCAGATCACAGTTCGCGATACTCCTAGTAACACCATTGAAATCAGCAGGAAAAGTTCTATCGAATGGTGTCAAGCTTGGCCAAGTTCGAAAACATCGATTCTCGATGACGTCATCGTCCGTCTGCGACGGCCTGAAGCGGTCTCGTCCTTGATGCGAAATTGTCAAAAAATCGATATTTCCAAAATCGGCCTAAATTAACACCCTTCGATAGCGCTTTTCACGCTGAACAGAGCAGTACCATTGCGAGTATCGAAAACTCAAATCTGAGCGTGCAAGAACTCAAGAAACTCTAACCGCTATCTTCCGCCACTCTAAGTTGGTAGATGGGGCTAAGACACTTCAGGAAGCTAGGGAGTTGTAAGCATGTCGTCGTAAAGTACATTAATTGTTCTGCTTGCATACGCGTTTGTAGGCCGTTAGTTCTCCGCGTCTTCCTGCAGAGGTCGACTGAAATCCGAAAAAATCGTGTCACACAAGGCTAACCTGCATATTCGCGCCCCTGTAACTTTACTTAATTATAAGCTACACGTTCCACTTTAGCACACTAGTACACCGATTTACTACCTACAAGATCCACGAGTTTCAGCCGAAACGATTAGGACTTGACAGAGTTACTGCGTTCCGAACACGGCCGCGCGTGCAAATTGCAAGCGGTCGCTCCCACTCGATTGATAGGTTCGATCCTATATGCATTGTGCACGGCGTACTCCAATGGCTCGCTGGACAGTCTTAGAGCAATTCCTGAGTTGGGCGGCTGCAAATTTGTGGCAAAACTCCCCAAATGCTCACTCTTCAAGCTGTCGCTCGTTTGCTCTACAGGTTGTCGCGCCCACTCGACTGATTCTGTCGGGCCTATATGCATTGTTCAACTCTACTGAGATCTATAGGTCATAAAATGGAGCTTGAGCTGCTAAGCTCAAATATATGTTTCTTTTTACAAGTACTTGATTTTTAAAAAAGTTATTTAAAAAGGTCGCTTTGGACCGTTCTAAAGCGGCCTATGTTGACCTTTCCAGGATTTCCGGCGAATGAACGGAGGAACATGTCCGGTACTGTAGGTCCGATTACCGCAGCTCGTGTAGTAATCGGGCCGAAGACGGCATAGCTCCCCGTTGCATAGAGATCCTTAACTGTCTCGCGACAGGGCTCTAAGCACATGCAAGTATCGCCGCCAATTCACCAGCGGTGGAATTGGTCTTGGCCTTGAGTGCTTCCCGCAGGCTGTCTTCTTCTACAGCAGAAAGGTTTCCAGAGCGAAGACGACCTTCAAAGGGGATATTGGGGGGGGGGGGGGGAGGGACAGCAGTGCTGGCGCGCGGAATTGCGATGACAGACTTCGTAGCAGCAGGTCGTGGAGTGGTGTTCCCCTTAATGAAGCCGTCGTTCGCGGGGCGCTGTACAGCGGGCTCAATAAAGCGTCGAGAATGTGCCGCGACGTCACCGCACGATCCCGCACAGCCTTTAGCAGGTTTGAATGGCAATACTGTGAGCTGTTGCAAGGCTTTTCGATCATTTTGTAGAACGATTTTCGATCATTTTGTAGGACGCAACTGTGGTATACAGGCATTCACTGCAATTAATGTGCGCCATTGAAAAAGGAGTCCTACAGAAGCAGCGGCACTGCCCTGCCATTGACTAAATTTAAAAGCAGACGCTAGACTTCGCTATCTTATATTTTTTACCTAGCGCTTTTCAAAGAATAATAAACTAAATTATTAGGGGGTCCCATAATTTTCTGGGCTATCATACCATTTTATTACAACTTATTACAACAAGATAATGACAAAGCGTAGTCAAACGATATATTCTCCATCTGTGGCCACAACCTTTCTCCAACGATTGGGCAGAGAGTTGATTGCATTCTCCCAAAAAGAAGCTGTCCTGCTGCCGATCCATTCGTCGATTGCGCACTGAACTTCTTGACGTTGCGAGCATCGTTTATTCCTAAAAAAGTGAGCAAGAGTTCTGAATGCTGCGTAGTCACAAGGGCTGATATCTGGCGAATACGCAGGATGCGCCACAATTTCGATAGCCTCCTTCCTCATGGTCTCCTGCGTTCGTTTCGCTCGATGCGGTCGTGCGTTATCCACTAACACACGAATAGTACCGAATCTCGGGTACTTCTCAAGCAGCTTGCGCTTCATTTCCAGCATATCTTCAATGAACAAGTCTGCTGTAATCGTCTGCCCGTCCGGTAAAAGCGAGTAGTGCACGACTCCCCGACTTGTGAACCAAAACAAAAGCAAAACCTTCTTCCCATGTGGGGACGCCTTCGGAAATGGTTCTGGTCTTTCGTGCTTTGGAAGCCACTGGATCACCCCTGTGGTGTTATCGTACATGCACCACTTCTCGTCCTGTGCCACAATCGTGTTTAACCAGTCGTTCTTGAGCGGTTGAGATTATTCTGACAGGTGACCACTCGCTGTCGCTTCTGAGACGGAGTCAGTGCATACGGCATCCGGGCAAAACTGCCCTTCTTCCACTTTGTTTCAGGTAACGATGAACAGTGCTACGTGGAGTACTGGTGGCCTTCGATATCGCCCTTATGCTTCTGGCAGGTTTCCTCCTGACTGCTGCAAGCACTCGCCGTTTGTTCGCTCCGATCGGTCTTCCAGTACGTTTCTTGTCCGTAATGCGAAACTTTCCCTTCCGGAAACGATTGAACCATGTTTCACACGTTCACTTGCTGCAGGCATCTGGAACTAACAAAGCAACGATACCTTTGTGAGCAGCGTAGGCAGACAGTCCAGAACGAAAGTGATGAAGAAGCAGATCGCGATACGTCGACTTCTGCTTCATTTTCAAGAAGATGCCAAAGTGCGGGCAGTAGGCCGATAGAAGTAATTGATATGCTATGATATGATATGATATGCCTTGTTATCTCAAGAGAACATCCCATTTGGATCATGAATAAAGAAGTTGTAACGCGCCAAACACTCATGGTTCAAATAGCCCAGAAAATTATGGGATACCCTAATAAATATCACCCCTCTTATTATTATTCTCTCAAGGGAGGTCTTCACAACGGAAGAAATCGAAAGGTGTTTTGAGAGATGCCCATTAACCTAGGCTAATTGCTCATATGTGCTTAAAGTTTCACTGGGCGAGGAACGTACCAGTTGGTTCTGATATGCTGTCACAGCCATGAACTGTGTTTCTGGAAAAACAAAAGTTCGATGGACTTCGTCGGCTAGATTCATCTGAAATTTTCATTTCTTATGTCACCTGCCTTTCTCGCTGACAGCAGCTGTTAGCCTCACCTTGTTCTGGTCCAAATGCTGCCCTTTGCATCGCCTGACAACATGGATCCGCGGCTGGTATTTGTGCATGGAGTTGAGTATCAGCTGAAAGGGGATGTCCAATGCAATGAATTCACACCCCCGTTCACTCGGCAAATCTCCTTACCACCAAAAAATTGAAGGGGCAGACAACAACTCCCGCTTTTGTCGAGTTCTGTACTTCATGCGAAACTTTCGCTCTTCAAATGCATTTGAAAATCTATCGACAAACAGAAGGATCATACGAATTGCTGCGCAACAAGGATCAGTGTGATCATTGTCCTCCAGGGAGAACCCTGCGCCCACAAAGCTGCTTGCTGTGGCCTGCTAGATAAATGCGCTGGTACACAAACGGTCTCGCGGCACTATTGAGAAGTGTATGCACAATAATATAGGGGCTTTGATGTTAGAAGAGAGGCAACTCGTATTCAAAGAGCGCAAGACAATAAGTAGACGTAGAACATGCGGCGCAACCCACAACGGATTTATTCACAGCAATGCTTGCTTCTGATAATGCAATCTTAGAAGGAACATTTCGAAAAAGCAGCTTTTTTCATTTTGCTGTCTCCGGAGCCTGTTTTCAACAGGGTTTGGTGAGCTATAGAAGGGGAACAGAATGCCTGATGCGATGGAGAACGGCGGGCACAAAACCAGTCGGTTAGTTCACTTTTGTTGCGATCTATGCTGCATTTTCTAGCAGAGGTCTCAAAGTTCTGAAGTTTGTGGCTATCACCACATTTTTTCAAAGATCGATTCGGCTTACTACTAAAAGTGTCCCGTCTAGCGAAAAAGAAAGAAGACTCACGTGCCCTGCCTTATCGATCTCGTTGTTTGTCAATTTCGCCTTCTCAAAAGAGACCACCTGCTTCAGTAACTAAAATTTGTTTTTATAGCACTCCAGTCAACACCATTTACTTGAGCCTAAAAAATAAATGACATAAATGGGAGGATTTTTGAAGGCAGCTCACTTGTTCTCCGGTGTACGGCGAATCCGGGTGCAAGTACAGCCTGTTCTTTGGGGCTGGTTCCGCTTTGCCCGCCGTCAACCATGCCGATTTATTGTAGATATAACGGTACCTGGAAAAGTGCGCATCGAGTCCACTCAGAGAGGCTCGGTAACCTAGATCACCTTTTATTATCAACGGGGATCACATCGAGAAATACATAGTACAGCCCGTCTGTGTCAATATTCGATATGGAAACCTTGACAGTTGGAAACATCCGCCTGGAATAAATGATGCGTTCACAAGTTTAGCATTGCTCCGGAAGACCACTGCACCGTTGTGCACCGCAAATCGCAACCGATTATTGTCGAGTAACAACATCATTGCTTGACAAGAAGTTGCCTGAGGCAATCCACGCATCACTTACGTATAGATATCAAACGGATATTTGAAGAAACGTCCAGACCCTGTGCACTGCTACAGCTCACTGAGCTGACTCCCCAGAAATTACTGCTTACATGGGTACTTTCCAGAATGTTGGCCAGGCGTCGATGCGGTCTTTGCATGGACTGTACAAATTGCACACGCCCCTCGCTTCTGTGACTGGCAGGCGCCTTGGTTGTGCCTCCGCCATTCGTCAATCTTACTAGCCAATCGCGGACGAGCCGTCGTGCTGGCCACAATCCCGAAAAGTACCCATATACGTTCCCGATCAGCGCGAAGTTCATTCAGATGAAATATGTGGTTGATGCGGAATTTCAACACAAGAGGTAATCAGAAAAAAATCTAATTTTCCGAAGTCAGTGCTTCACCGGTGCTTAGTCTTTCAAAACTAAAACTCCAAGTTTCGAGTTTCAGACATGATTATAAACATGTTTCACCACGAAGATTATCTGAACTAATCCGGATGCTCGAAAGCAACACATTGTAACTAACAACTTGTAAGCACGGAGCCGCTCACAAAATTTGGGAGCACCTTCAGGTCAGGTTTTCTAATTCAATGTGCACACTTCTTTTGTAATCGTTAAGCCTCATAAGTTGTACACAGGAGCTGTTCCATTTCAAACTTGCTTGACGTTGCAGAAGTTTAAATATTTTTTGTGTCAGCATCAAAATTTGTGCAAAAGCATTCTATCAGCGCACCACAACCAGTCTTTATTTATACGATGATGAAGCAAAGATATTTGTAACTTCTGCAAAACGAGACGCCAACAAATACAGTTAATTTGGTGAAGCAGTTCTGTGCTTCAAGACTGTCTTTAATCTTAAACAGACACATACATATGCACATGTGCGTTTAACTGAGAAAAGAATTTTGGATGCAGGTCTTGAGAGTCCAGCCCCATTTTCCTTCATAAAATCCTGGGATTTTGACAAAAACTTTTTAAATGGAAATGGTAAGCGCGAGTACGTCGTAGCTGTAGAAGGGCATCTAAGCTTGTCCCAGCTAGAATAGAACTGACATAGGGTGGACACTTGACCCACATTTAATGCTACTCTTGGTGGTGAGGTTCTCCAATTTTTTCTATTCACTGCAACTTGTTCGCCAGTTTCTTTCTGACTCGGGCATCGAACCACTTTGGCTTCGTGATATAGAATATGCTCTATCATAACGGAAAATTGTGCTACCACGTTGGAAAAACGAACCTTTTTTCCGAACTTATTTTTCGTACGATGCATAGCACATGCTCATAGATTTTTGCCAAAAGGTTGTAGCATCTGTCGGCAAACGTTTATGTTTGCGGGAAAGGATGGAATAAGTCAACCCTATCACATCGTGTCATCAACTGGGACGTTTCGGATACCTTCAATTCTCCGAGGTCGATCTTGTCTGGAGACAGTTGCCCAACATGTTTGTGCTGCGAAATATGACCTAATAAGGCTCAGTAAGGGTACTTGGAAAGAATATCTTACTGACTACATTTGAAGAAGAATATCTTAAAATACCTTACTGCCAGATAACTACGAGCACTCCAAGATTTCCTTCGGAGGGGGATGTTATGCCGAAGTGGAATTCCTGATAATTATGCCGGAAAAAAGGATGTTCCATGCCATGTGAAGAGGCAACCTTTTTGTGACACGGGAAAAAGATGAAGTACGGGTGAAGTGAAAAAATTAATAAAAAAACAATATCAGGAAATTGTTTGTGAAAGCATAATTTCCGTTCTGTTGCCCCTTGCGCCTGGAAAGGGTTGAAAAATGAAGTGCGAGCACAAATATATCTTTATAATAAAATACGTAGGAGCGGTATCGTAACTTCACCGCGTGTTTTAGCCGACGCTCTAGCCAGGTGACCGTTACAACGGTTTTCACCGGAAACCTACAATGCCGCGCTTTGACTAATAGTGGTATGTGGTGGTTGCGACGTAAGTTTCATCGTTACCGATGATGAATCCGGCTCCTGGGGATAGGCTTTACAACAGGTAAACAAAAGCGATCGATATTATCGATTTTGGCTCGAATTGTTTCACTGCTTGAGGTATAGACAGGGTTCACAACAACGTCAGTCGACTAGTCATCATGGGCAAAGCCCAAGCAAGTAGCGGTGCAACTACGAGACACTCCACAACAGAAGACTTCAGTTCCGTGGTGCATATGACGAAGTTCTGTGAGAAAGTCGAAAGTAGGTAGGCAAAGTCCATTACAAACAATATTCTCAACAAAAACTCGAAAAACAACCCGAAAAATTTACAAACGAACAGCGGAGTGTTTATCATCCTTTGGGGACGTTGTTTTACTGAGGAGTAGTTTGGCGGTCATTTTAAACGGGATTTCTTTTTGATACGAAACGTATGAAGGGTAGAAGGCGATGATGACTGGGTCTAAGACGATAACTCAAAAGCTCTCGATCCGAGTGTTCTCTCCGTAAATCATTACTGGACAAACGCAGAACCGCATTTGGTAGGTTATGGGGTAAATGCCACATAGCAATGTCCAATGGAACTTGCTGCCAAATCGGATTTGAAAAGTGGTGTTTGTTTTAAGCCTAATGACAGTGTTTGGTTTCGGTCGCTTTTCTGAAGCAAAGCTCGAATGAGTAAAATTTGTGACCATGAGCGCTGGTCATGCATACGCGGCTACTGCTGTACACGTCGATGTTTGATTTGCTGTATCCCCGACAAAGAATTCTGCCGTCTTTATGTGAAGTAACTGAGCCTCAGAAACATGACCGTGTCGACGAGTCCCTGATTTGGAACGGTCTTCAGGTGCAGAGCCTGCCTTCAATCTGGAGGAGCAGCTCCGGCGGCTCGGCGCCTGTCTCTATTCCCCTTAACTGCTGAGGTCACCGGTCGTCATTCGTCCCCGGAGTCGTTATCTGCCTCTCGACCATATTTATTAATTCAAAGTGGTTGTAAGCGCGGCGCGAGTTATTCTGCCGATTAGCATAACTGGCCGATTTACAACGTTACCGCACAGTGGCACGATCACGCCGCGGCATACGGTAGTGGCCGGGCCATCCGCCGACGTAAGAAAATTGACAGTTACAAGAGCAGCTCCCAAGCAAGAGCCAAGATGACTCTTTGACATGGCTTATGATATGATAAAGCTTATAAACTTCACTGTACATAAATATAAGTCCGTGTGCCGTTCGGGTTTTAAAGCTACGTTCTAAGGTTACGTAGCTTCTTACTACAGACAAGACGAACCGTTATCGTAACATTGACAAGGTCCGCTTTCCGTCGAAAGGGATGCACGTACACTCATTGTCACACGCTTAGCCTGCACAGATTTAATGATTGTACATGCAACCATGCCTAACGTTCTCATTTTTTCTCGGAACAATTATCCGAATGTTGTGAATGAGAAGGAGGGTGAACCAGTCATTCTATTCCTGCAGCGCCACCCTCTCTGCTGACTTTGTTTAGGAATCCACTGACTACGTAATTATTTTTCGCTATGAACCTGGCGTTGTCCTGGTCGACGAGGAGCCAGTTTTATCTCTTGTTCGCGATGCCTTGTGTGAGCCGAACACCATTATGCACATACACTGAGAAAATCTGTAGTTTCAATTCTCTACGAAATGAGCAAGCTGCTTACCAAAGGTTAGGGTTTCAACTGCTTTCATTGGTTCAAATAGCCTTTCTGCTACAGAAGAATGTGATGGAAGGATCGAAGCAAAGCAGACAAATTTACTGGAAATCACTCCTACTGCCGCTGGAGAAGGATCTTCATTTTCAGGTGACAACGCCGTTAAACACCTCGAAGCGAAGACCTGAGAAAACTTTTACGATTTTGATGCTTATGATCATCTGCACATACTTCTGATGTGGGAGTAGCGCAATCGGAGTAAGCGCCGTCTCTCCCATTTAGAGTTACACAAGTTTCCCTTTCATTCCCTATGAACGGAGAGCCCGAGGCGTCATGAAGAAGCTGCAGTCGTTCGATCAGTAGAAGCCGCTCCCTCATTTGCGCATCGGCCTCTATCGATTCCTATCGATCGTCGGCCCCGACTGGAGGTGACTTCGACGCGATTGCAATTCGTCCATTCGATCAATCAATGGATCAATCACAAAGGCGAATTCGAATCGCCTGCTTCGCTCGTCAAAAGACTCGTTCCGCCGCGTGCACGGACATTATCGCAGTAGCACCTGTGTGGTACGGTAGTGCAGCGGCGCCGAGTGGAGGCAGCGAGTGTGGCGGGACTGCCCGTAAGGGAACCTCCAAATCTCGGCGCTTCCGCCGAAATTCGTGTCGACAGATGGTGTCTGAGCTCCCACGGAATCATCAATTCGGACTCCAGGGACCCGCGTGCGGGTTGCTGGAGTGAATCACGCGAACGTTTCGTCATCAGACCTACCGTACCCACCGTCCGCAGCCCTTCTAGCGGTATTTGTACAGGAGCAAGCCATAGAGCATACAATCGATCTCGATCGGATGGATTTCTAGAAGCGTCGAAAAAGTGGTCAACATCCCTCGGTAGCGATATATATGCTGCTATTCCTTCTGTCTGGGCTACTACACAGGGAAACGGCCGAAACTGCGAATTTTCCTCTCTGCACAATTTCTGAATACGTATGTCGCTTCTCTCTTCTCAGAAACACTCGGCTAATTATTTGCTTTCATTAACTAACTTGAAGCGGACTTCTCGTCATGGCCGAGCTGGGTTGTCAATATAGTACCGAAGGTTACCTGATCTATGTACTTTTACTATTATTATATTATCTACATCTATGTATTTAACGGAATATTTTAAAACTTACTAACATTGAGAACTAGAAGGAATTATTTCGCCTTGAAATGATGATATTCTAGGCTCTATTTTAGTATGTATTCGTAAAAAAAACTATAAAAAACGGATTAGAGAAAACTGGCTGACTAACAGGAATCCTATCTTATTTCATTTTCACAGCCAAAATCGTTGGCGTATTCGCGTCTACTCTGAGACGTCTGCTATCAAATCATCGAAGTTGATGGAGATTTGAACTGGGCCGAAGAAAGAAGCACTATACAGAACTCTTGTCGCTGTAATCAGACGCTTTCCTCCTGTTCAGAGCAAAAAACGAGAGCCAAGCTTAAGAGCAGAGCTCATTTGTTGTTCGATAACAGGGTTGCATTCTAATAGAATAAGTTAAGCTGAGAGCAGCAAGCAAATTCGTCCAAGCTCCGAGTACTATTCGACTAGCAAGTACATGCGTATGTGTAACCGCAATGCTGCGTTTTGTTCCGCATATTTCTGTCGGTACCTCAACTTCAGTCATCTTGCACTCACTCAGAGACTTCGCCAGACCTGACGTCCACCTTTTCGTTGTCTTCATTGGCCGAAACAGTGGTCAGGTCTTTGACTCATGCCCTTCCTGCCCAATCTCTTCGTCCATAGTGACGTTTTCATCATAATTGAGGGCTCTGACCGACAAGTATGCTCAAAAATTGACTTCGGCTTCTGGCAATGCTTATTAGCTAACGAACTTTGCAAAATGCTGGATAGGATTACAGGCGTCTCAGTAGAGAATGGAGCTCATTGTGCAGAGGTGCAGCACATCTCTGAGCGTCTCTCACACATATCTACTGTCACCATGAAATTTTAGTCGTGTTCCGCAAGAAAACAAGCAACACTGTTTGTCACCTCCTCACGACACAGGAGCATGGATTTCAGGAGCCCATGAAACCTTCGTTTCTCAACTGCTTCTCTTTTAAACATATTTATATTGCGCTTTCTAGCCACTAAAGACAACCGTAGATTTTTTACATAAACAATTTCAGTGGAAAAGCGCAGATCTTCTCCAGTGATCATGAGGGTAATGATGACACATACGTGGCTCTACCTTCGTAGAACTGCAGCTGAAGTACTTTGAAATTGCTCATGTATAGTAGCGCAAGTAGTTCATGTGCTTTGACTCCTGGGCACATCTTGCCGTCCATTGGCAATTTCGAGACCAAACCAAGAAGCTCAAAGAAATACTGGACAAACAAATTGGCTACTGGTTATTCTGTCAACATCACCAATAGTAACAATTATTTCTCAGGTAAAAAGGGCTGACATGACAAGTGTGGACTACACGACCTAGAATGATGCCAAACACGCTCCATTAGATCTGCAGCGTTGGAAGCGGCGACGCTTCTAGTGCATGACGTAAAACACCGAAAGTCAATCGAGACTCAACAGAATTCTTGAACACTCCTTCCAACTGTAGAACATTAGGTTAAACATTGAAAGTCATTCGCGAAGCAGTGGGGAAACAATCGATAAAGTTCTCATTTTTACTCACAAGGTCCTGAAGTGTATTAATTCTTCACAATAGCACACCAGGCTGGAGCGAAGTCAACTTCCCCTCCCCAAAATGCTCATTACTCTTAGGAGCCCATCGAAGAAGCGCGCTTATCACCGACTTTCGTTTCGGTGATAGCTCGTTAGAGCGGTCATCGTCAAGCAATCAGTAGAGCGAGTCGAAACACCGTCGGCGAAGCAACGGCGCCGAAATGGCGGAAAACAAATTTCGCAAATGGAAGCTACGGTAATTAACACTTTGACGGCCCGCATTATCCTGATGAGTGTTGTCCGCTTCCTCCAAATTGGAGCCCATAACGGGGCAGGCGGACAAGGGCTATAGGTGGAGATGGAGAAAATTGAAGGAGCGGCTCGTTTGACGCCAGAAAAGTAATGGTGAGTCTCGAGTAAGCGCGATGAAGATGCCCTTGTGGTGCCCGGTCTCAGGAAAGTGAGAAAGGAGATTAAATCGATAGCGCCTCCCTTACGCCTCCATAATGGTGCAAACTGAAGAAACGGAAATGAACGAGAAAACGGATAAACAATGTACTCACCGCCCACTCTTCGTGATGATCATCTCCGTGCCTAGCTCGTAGAACTTCTCCCACAACTCTGCTCCCTCCAAGCGACATTCGATGCCGTCAAGCAGGTCCCCTTTTAAAACTGTAGAAGACGTCGTCGTCGTGGACGCAGTGCTCGTAGGAAGAACAGCACCGGAAGGGGGAAAATCGGGAGATGGGCAGGGGGTGAAGTCGGACTCAGGTGAGCCGTTGCGAGCTTCGAGCAGAGTGTCGATGGAGAATCGGGCACGTTTGGCGTTGGAGGCAGTGCAGCCGAACGTTGATCCAGAACAGCTCGGCTGCTCCAGCTCCCGCTTCGACCTCGGCTGCTCCAGCTCGCGCTTCGCCATTGTTACTACTGATCTCGTCGGCGCGATTGGAGAAGCCGCTAAAATGAGGCGGGGCCGACCAATCGCGGCCGTCGACGCGCCCACTTTCAACACCAGCAAAAACGCTAAGCAGGTGAGAACGGGCTACGGTAGCTCGGCCGTCGGCTCCACTCGAGGATCCACCCACAGGACAGATTGGCTGCCGAGGTGAGTCAGATTAAGAAACTTGGCTGCCCCCAGTGCCTCACCAGTTTGCAGGGAGGTGGCGAGGTGATCAGACGAGGTGTGATATGATAGGATCAAATGGGTGCGGTCCGCTGGTAGTAAGTGCTATTTCGCGACGTATCGAATCATAACCCAAGTGAGAAATGTCGCACCAGCGCCGTCCAGAACCACCCCCTAATCCCTCGAGTAATCGCAGATAATCCGTTGCAAGACGGCTGCTTTACCGCCACCCCGTCAAAACACTCTTCAACTCTCACCAACTCTGCGACTAGAAAGCCAACAAAAAGATTTTCGCATAGGAGGACTGAGCGTTCAGAAGATAGTCACTAGCGATCAGTTTCTTCTTCATAGAAGGTCATCTGCAGAGCAGTTTGCTTTACTATGCGGCCTTACATAGCTGTTCACAATGGAGCTATGGTGTTTGGTAAGAATTCGATGAGTAGAGTGTGGGATAAGTTGTGGCATCATATAGCTCCAGCAAGTGGAAGTACATGCTTCAAGAACCATCTACATGATTCGTTCTAATTGACCTTCACTTGAATTCCTCTCCTCAAGCGTTGCATATCATTTGGTTCGTTTTTCTCCAGAGTAAGAATCTATGAAATCTCTTGAGCGTATTTCTGACATTTGACTGTTCCTAATCCAGGTAATGCCAAGAGAATAGGACCTCCCTGAGACCAGAATTGGATGACAAATTCAATAACATTACATTCCAACGACGTAAATTGTTGACTTAGCTGCGAACTGCTGATACTTCTGCCAACTGGTAAGCTCTGATTCTCCAGCTATTCTCACCTGACTGCTGCCTAATGCCCCTACTCATAAATTACCAGAGCTGGTTCATTGAGAAATCAAGTTAGCAGAAGCTTGAATCTTCCAAGAAGTTCATTCATGTTGTCGGAAGCAGAGCTCAAAGATCTCGCATAGGGATTGCGATCGTCATCATCTTCGGCTACCGACTGACGGAGCAAGCCGAACATATGGTAATGCGCTGCAGGTAACCATCTCACGGCCGCCAGGGCTAGCCGTAAACATGCGCGAGGACGAGCGGGTCGTATACCAGCCGACTACCACTAAACGGTGGGCAGCAGTCGCGGATCAGCACCACTGACGAGCGGCCCCCTCAGAGGCGACCGCCGCTGCTCCGTGCACAAGACGGGCGATGGTCGGCGAGTGCAAGGCCTCCGCTCCGTCGACATTCTGCTCGCATGTTTCACTGAGATGCGTATCTGATGGCTGAATTAGCATGTCAGAAATGGATTTCGGCGCGCGGGAGAGACGGCGAAACGGCCGCGGGCGCGATGGCGGCACGATAACGCGTCGTGGTTAGTGGGCGACAGCATGATGGAATACTTCCACTATTCACACTTGATCGCCGGCAGATATGCCGGCCCCAATGGGGTGCAAATTCGAGGGGCCAGCCGCGCCCTCGTCGCCTCCCGGTCGAGGCGGCGCCGCACTCCTCAGCGACGCGAGTTCGCGAAGCGCGAACGCAGGCAGCCCATCGCCGATGATGTGCTCCGCGAACGACGCGGATCTGCGCGGTGACGATCTGTGCGCGCTACGGTAGTCGTGATTGTGCGGCGGGGTTTTTGCGAGAGGAGGGCGTGCACGGTGAGTTTACGAGCGCCAGCACTCAAGAACACCGACCACATGCACGACTCTCATAATTGGATGACACCCGACGCGAGGCCGTCGCGCCGTAAAATATCATTTTATCACCTGATTCCGATTTGCGCCGCACTCCTCAGCGGGTCCAGGACGGCTATAGAGCCAGAGGAAGCGGCATGATAAGATGGGGGAATACTTCGGCTGTGGTGTTCACTGATAAGCGCTATTGCTGGCAAAAGCGTGTCGGAAAACATATGGATGGTGCGGAATAAATTCAGTTTGCGCTTACATTTGCTGCTTCTCGCTGCTGTTCTGCATACGCCGCTTTCCGTTGATTGTCACAATTTTGCCGCAGCGATGGGCGATCAGCGAGTGCCACTGTAACACGGACCCATCCATCACATTGTATGGAGAGTTCTATCAGCTTTTGCGTGCTCATGATTTTAAAGCGCACCAAATTGTAATCCCTCATCATCCACTCAACGTTTTGCACACTTATTATTTCGTACCGTATATTTTTCCAGGAATCCCCAACAGCCTCAAATTACTTAAATCAAATTAAATAAGATCTTTTTTTGAAGCATACTTACCATAGTACATTTTTCGCACATTTAAATGTTATAAATTAGCACCACTTTAATAACTTTAGTTGAGTGCCAGTTGAGACAAACGTAGTTGTAACAGATATGATTAGAAGAGTTTTTGCGAAGGTTAAAAGGTTGGGCTGGGTGGAAAACAAATGAGGGAACCTCTCATGTTTATCAACATCAACATCGATACGAAGAAAAGAGACAAATTGAAGAGGATCCAACGGCAGGAATAGAGGTTTATTAGGCAGAAGAACACTGAGCAACTAGTGTGAGAACGACAGCCTTATACCTAGCGTTAAGAAGTGTTATAAACCCAACTCTGGACAATTATCAGTCGTTTAAAGGACTTGCTGGGAGATCGCTCCTCAAATGCTGATGACGCGTTTCTGATTGTGCTTTTGTTCTGACTGCTTGTTATTGTCCTTTCTCTTCTTGAACAATTGTACTAGTTCTATACTGCCTCGATTTTTGTCGCTATCTACTTGTTCATTTGGGTGGCGATACCATGTTTGCTGTTTTATCTCACGCCTATCTTAAACGGTCGTAATAAACTGTTGCTATTACTATATGAGGCTGACTTATTGGTTAGCTTGGTAGACACAGACCAGCTAGCAGTGACACTATGACATGTGATCATTCTTCCCTCAACACAAATGCAAACAGTCTGACCGTTTAAATACTTTATTTATTTATTATTTTTGTAGTCTATGGTGCCTCGAGTCAAAAAGAACGTTGTCGCCATATACCAACCAGGACGAGCAGCTAAGATGTGGTCACAACCAGGGATGGGCGGAATTTCTATTTTCTGATTTTCTGGCCATTTTGGGCAATTTTTTCTGTTTTTTGAGAAATTGGCCAAAAATTGGTCAGAAAACAGAAAATAGAGCTGCGAATAAATTTGCGTCATGGAAACCCTATTACAAGAATCCAAACGTATAACAGAACAATGAGTTTCATTCCAAATTGGTGTATCTAGAGCATTTTAAATGGCAAGCATGGGACGTTTCTGAATGTGTATGCCGAATTGTTTGCTTGATTGATTGCGTAAGAGCTGCTGAGGAGTTCCTTTATAGGACATTTCTCGACTCTCGTAATTTAGCTTCCTGTTCTATTCGATGTTAACAGTAGTTTGGACTATTTACGATCAGTTAAAATTTTATATTAAAGCTATAAAGCTAGTGTTTTGAAGGGCATTTCATTTTGTCTTAACTAATTACTTGTCTGTGGACAGGACTATTCTCCACCTACGGTTTAAAAATTGAAAAATATTGGCCGGTCATCCTAAATGAACGCAGAAAAGTTTTAGATCGCTTTGATTTTGCTGATGCAGTGACACAGATACATGAAATTTTTCGTGAATCACCTGTATCATCTGTCGTCCCATTGATCATCGGGTTGTCCAAGCGGGCACAAGCAGCGTTTCATTGCGTCCGCGTCGGGTGGCAGAGTGCCCCAATGGATCCATTGCGCTTAAGGAACACGAAAAGCGTCATACCGCTCGTTCAAGGCATTCACGAAGAAGTCCTACCTACGCGTTGCTGGGCGGCCTGGTGTTATCTCGACATTCCAAGGAATACAGTCGATAACGGCTCTTGTCCAGCGGGTGCCTCGGAAGCGCGTTACATGGCCGGCCCACCTAATTTTCGACAACTTGGCCCATGCGACAGCGTCTCTGATCTTCGAACGTCGACAAAGCTCGGAACTCTGAAGGCCTTCTCTCACTTGCGTGAGTCGTGCCACTCTGAGCATCGTCTTCTCGATTCCACGCTGCGCGACGCTGATCGCGTGTTCATCCTGCCTTCATAAGGCCCAGGTCTCTGAGTCGTGTATTAGAGCAGGAAGAACAGTGGAGTCGAAAAGGCGACGGAGACGGACGTTTTTCGTCTTCTACACAACTTCTTCGACGCTCTTGAAAGCTCCCCAAGCCGCCAGGTTCCTCTTGCCCAGCTACGGCGCTATGTCGTTGACCATGTTGACTTCGCGATCTAGATACACTTTGATGGAACACTCGGAGATGTTCGTTCCGCTGAGCGAGAATGCGGCATCAGAAACTTGTTCGCTCCTCATGATTATAGTCTTCGGAAAATCCAGCGTCAGTACGTTTCCACATACACGATTGAAGTCGACCAGCATTCGCTCCGCCTGGCTGATGCTCGGTGTTATGAGCGCGATGTCGTCAGCGAAGCGAAGATGGTGCAGTTGCCGGCCATTGACCTTCACTCCCATGTCTTCCCATTCTAGTTCGCGCATGACGTTTTCGATGGTGGCGCTGAAGAACTTTGGGGATATGGTATCCCCTTGCCGACTACACGACTACACTTTACTACAAGAAGGCTCTGCGGGTCTTCCACTGAGATGTAGATATGAGTAGAAATAATAATAATGTGATGGAGAGGGTATATGCTTGACCCATTCCATACAATAGTTTCTTCACATTCAAAAAAGCACTTTCACCCAAACTGTTATGCGAACAGCCCCTTCACTCACAGTATCGTACTGGTCTGTGAAATATCAATGCAGTTCACAAGTACACAAGTGTCTTTAGTTTGCTCAGTATTCATATCTACATCTCAGTGGAAGACCCGCTGTAAAGTGCATTAGTGAGTTGGAAACTTTCAGCTGCGGGGAAATTGGTTCACTTACAAGGAGAAGTATTCTCGAAGCTCTGCCGCAGCGAGTAATACTCAAGGAATCTCTACACAGCTTTAGTGTATGTTGCGAGGGCGTCTGTGAACTCAAGCAATGGAGTAAAAAAAACGAACAGTCACTTAAAACTCCCTCTCTATCATATTATTACTATTCCCCTTCATAACGCTTCATTGTGTTCGATACTCTGAAAGGCCATTTTTCACTAGTTGGACCATTAATTGAGGTGTTACCTGTGAAACGGAGCTGATCAGTAATACTACTTGCTTCAAATGTCGAGATTCCTAGGATCTATCAGTCAAGATTTACAATTTGCTGAATTTATTGAACTTGGAGTGTACTAGAAATTTTTATAACCGCTTCCAAGTTAAAACGCTGGTCCATGACTGCATTTCAAATCATAGAAAAGCATTTGCTACTGGAAAATGGATATTTTGGTAGAGTAATTAGGTCGTATGATAATCTCGAAATTTTTTATTTTCTGATTTTCTGTTTTCTGGCGTTTTTGGCTTTTCTGTTTT
Source organism: Heligmosomoides polygyrus bakeri (assembly GCA_947359475.1). Classification (NCBI taxonomy): domain Eukaryota; kingdom Metazoa; phylum Nematoda; class Chromadorea; order Rhabditida; family Heligmosomidae; genus Heligmosomoides; species Heligmosomoides polygyrus. The sequence goes on along the minus strand of OX375866.1, from coordinate 54,842,235 downwards.
CTGATTTCTGTATTCTGACGAGAGCGATTTTCTGTTTTCTGTTTTTTTGGGAAAATTTTAAAAAATTCCGCCCATCCCTGATCACAACACTATGTAGCAGTCTGTCCTCTAGGCTTTCGGTCACTGAAATCGGAAACTGATAATTTGTTTTCGAGGTGCAGGCTATTCTCAATTCACAACAGTTTCAGTCAAACAGTAACATTTTTGAAGGTGGACAGGGAAAAGGGAAAACGCCACTCGTGATGAGCACAGCGCATGCACGAAGAACCTTTCCACGGATTCCTCAACGCTAGGTTTTCCTATCCCTAATAATGCTGGGCAAGGTCCACTAAAAAACACGCAATAACAAGAGCAGAAAAACTAGGGCGAAAACGAGCGTTCCCAGAATCTGGTCAGAAGGAAAAAGAAGGGAATCAGAAGGAAAACTGGTAAACTAGAAAACGTCTGCCTAGCAATTAGCACACCAATGACTGCAGCATGCATTTCCAAGTACTGTCTCCACAGAGCTGTAACAATGCAAGGCACTAGTAACGGGGAATCGCTAAACAGTGGGAACAGCGTTAAGTGACTATCCAGCAACTACTGTGTTTAGACACCACGAGGACGGGTCCACTGAAATCAAGCACCATAAGGAGAAAGACATCCAAAAATCGCTTGCATATTTTAAAGAGCAGGAGGTACACAGAGGTGGGATGCAAGTTTCATATGATCCAGAAGTGTCTATTCACTGTGGGGTGGTCATATGCGATTATGCAGCTCCTGCCTTTACGATTGACGTTTGTCGCGCCATCGTTCAACAATGACTAAAACCAGTAAGAAGTATCGGGGGGGGGCGGGCGGGCAAAAGTAATGAGACAATTTGACAATTTATCTCTTTATAACTCAATTACAAATCAACGATGCTGAGGAATATTTATGCCATTAAGGTCAGTGACTTGCTGCCATCGCTCAACCAACTTCCTGATCCCATCCTTCCAGAACTGCTTGGGCCTGGTGTTGATCAACTGCTCGATATGGTTGTCAAGGACTGCTTGGGTTCTTGTGTCCCTTCCGACCAGGAAGTCCCGAAGGGCCAAGAAGTGGTGGTAGTCGCATGGAGAGATGTCCGGCGAATACGGTGGGTTGGGCATGTGAACGTAGCCCAGCTGGGCAAGCTTATCCGTGGTCACTTGTTCCCGATGGGTGCGGCGTTGTCGAAGAGGAGGAACTTCTTGACTCGCTGCGACTGAATAAGTTCGAGTCGCGGGTCCATCTCTTCTATTTCGTTTACCATGGCCTTGGAGTCCATCGTCGTGCTTTCGGTAAACAGCTTCCAGTATACCGGTCCATGGGCGCAGACCCGAAAGCTCTAAAGGTGCTTCTCGCCGTGAACATCTCGCCAAACGAAGGTCCGTAACGGGTCAACAGATCTCACCCAGACTGACTGCTTGGTAGGGTTAAGGTAGAAGACGTACTTCTCATTTATTTATTTATTTATTGAGGCATAAACGAACGTCTAGCGTAAACAGCGTTAAAAACAACTACAAACCATCAGTTACACGGATATATAACATAAATCAAGCAGCGCAACATCAATAATATCAGTCATCAAGAAATTACCCAACAAACCTTCTACACGCTTGAGCAGACAGCATCGTCAAATCAACATACTTGCCAAGCAACAAGTTGAATTCCTTAAGAATCCTATAGGTTAGGAAGTCTGGCCTGACTCGTGACTTAGCGACAGAGACCCGAAGTTTGAGCTTTCCTCTTACCGATTTCGTCAGCGACCCATCAACGAAATCATCTGGATTGATTGATAGCTTCTTGGCCAGAATTTTGTACATCATGATAACATCAGCCATTTTTCTTCTTTTGCTTAGAGATGGGAGACCAAAAAGCGCAGACCGTTGAGAACCATTGGGAATCGAACTGTAATCCACAGAGAAACATCTCATCATAAGTTTCCTGGTGAAGCTGTTTTGGATGCTTTCCAAGAGATCAATATCCCTCTTCTTAGTGGGGTTGAACACGGTTGTCCCAGTTTCCACGATAGGTCGTACATAGGTTTTAAAGGCCTTTATGTACACCTCTGGAAACCTGCATTTCAGAACTCTGAAGAGGTTATAAATGCGAAAACTGGCTTTTTTCACCAAGAGTCTGCAGTGTTTTGAAAAACATAGGTCACTCGTTATAACAAAACCCAAATCCCGAACTTCGTCAACTTTTTCTAATGCCTTACCATTAATCCTGTACGTCGGTGAATGAGTGTGATTTTTAGACCCAATCACTAAAAGGTGCGTTTTCATAGTTGCGAGAGGTAATTCCCACTTATCTGACCAGGAGCTCATGAAATCGATCGCCGTCTGAAGATCCTTTGAATCATCGGTGGTACGGATAGTTTTGTAGATATTTACATCATCAGCGTACATTTTACATTTGACCCCTAGGCTAGCAATGCTGTTTGGGAGTTCGCACGTGTACAGCAGGAATAAGATTGGGGATAATACCCCCCCCCCCTTGGGGAACACCGCTAAATGTGGAAAAGACCTTGGAGTACTGGCCTTTAATCTTAACTTGGTAAGTCCTTCTGCTTAAAAATTGCTGTACCCAGCTTATGATCATAGGATGAATTCCTACCGCCTCCATCTTGACAACCAATTTCTCGACCGGGACTTTGTCAAAAGCTTTTGAGAAGTCAAAATACACTACGTCTGAACGTCTTTTGTCTTCCAGTGCTTTCGACCAGTCATTTAATGAGGTGAGAACGGCTGTTTCCACAGACCTGCCTTTCAGAAACCCGTACTGACTGTCAGATATTACACCGTGAGCATCAAGGTGCAATAAGACATGTCGCTTGAGAATTTTTTCAAAAGTTCTCGCAAAAACTGAGGTGATACTAACACGTCGGTAGTTTCTAGGATCATTTTGTGGAGCCTTTTTCTCATCCTGCGTTAAGATTGAGTCGAGGCTGTTCGGGGTTGGGAATCGGGAGAGATTTGCGCGACACAGGTCGACTCGTCAGGATGGAGTTTCGGCATGAGACAGACTGCGGTTTTGGCATGCTTCTGGAAAGGGCGGAAGTTGTAACTTCTCAGGTGGGCTTCAGTAGGTAGCATACAAACATACAAATACGAAAAAGCACGAAACCAGACTGTAGTCACGAGATATATGGACACGCATGGAGAGTCTCATTACTTTTGGCACCCCTAATAGTAGTAAAGAGGGTTGGGGCTCAAATGAGGGAATCTAGTCCCTGTTGTGTGGGTGGATTTGATCAACAGAACAGCATTGTCGTTGTTCAATAGCATAGCACACTGCTCCTCTTTCCGAAGTGTAAGCGACCACTCTCGGTTGAGTTACATCAGTGCTCATTGCTTCTCTCTTCTGTTGTAGGTTTTACAGACGACATGTTCTGATGAATTTTCACAGCTAAAAAGTTGAAAAGCAATGACGAATAAGTCCTTAACAGCTCCATCGGAGCTGCTATGTTTCTCATTAAAACTGCTGATGCCAAGGTGTTGTATATGGTTGGTTCCCAAAGTCAGGAAAAAAGACTGCAACAGATTTATATTCAGACAGCAGATGGTGTATTTCCGTCCGGCTTCATTGTGCCCTTTCCCAACAAGTAGTTCGCGCCGTTCATGTCCTCTGAGTGTTAGCAACAGGCAACAGAACCTAGCAGAGCTCTTTGTTTTGGATGAATACGGGACTACATGCAATACCACTCACAACCAGTGTCGTGTCTCGATCCTCAAAGCGCCGAATCGCTCGGAAGGCGATATCTGGAAAACTGATTCTGCCTCTGAACCCAACTCTTCAACGAAATGCCGAGGAGGCTACAAACTTCTATAAATTTCCAAATTTGCTTATTTACAGCAATTCCTCGCAATATAAGACTGTAGAGAATTTCTACTGAGGCAGATTTCTTGGACTAATACGACCAGGATCCCTTGGGTATAACTATCTCCGCGAGAATTACCCTACCTCCGAGAACAGTAAGTAAGCCATCGATCGGATTTTTCTAAATAACTGAAAACATTTGGTATCACTGAAAATCCGACTCAACAAAGGCTCTCAGTTTTTTATTTTCTATACTTTTGTACTTTCATATTTTTACTTTATCTGAATCTTTTTGAAATGCGTTCTGAAATGCATTGCTAAGAATGGCTAAGACCGCCGTAGCTAACCATAAATCAAATTTAGATATTTGTCAAAATATCTTGTGCTTTCGAAATTTCGCTTAGATAGAGAAGACAACTATATGTACAGTCAGCTTTCCCATCGAATCACACCGAAGAGTTCCGAAGCAATGTGATGCGACACTAGTTATGAGCCGTCCTGTAGAGGCACAGATTGTATTCAAAACTACAACCACAAGCCAGCTGCTCCTCTCTGCTTTATGCTGTGAAACTAATGTACTGAACGATTGCCTTGATCATATGTCAGCTTTCGCTCTGTCGAGGAAATTAGCATCTCAGGTTAAGCGAAGAGTGTATGTAGAATAGCTCCTGAACCTAGACGTAAGACGTGACTACATACCTGTGAGCTCCGTACCCCACTCGTTTCTGGCTGACTACTGCAAGGTCGCGCTCGCGGCGGCTTTCATCATAGCAGTGAGGCTGCTTTATCACCATCGATGGTACTCATAGTTATCACCATGAATGGTTGTTATGATCGTGCACCAGACCGCTATCGTAATCCATTTTGACGAACCGATATTACTCAAATTCGCTTCAGGTACCCCACTAATATCGATTTGAAGGACAAGCACTGCTCTTCGGTGGATCATGGTGATACTGATCATGGCGAAGATGGCGCGGTCGAAGCTTCAAGTCCGTGAAAGCAAGCAGCTTCAAAGAGTTCATCGACGCCAACGTACGGCGATCATCCTAAGCAACGTAGACGGGGTTTCGAGATGGGAAAACAAAGGTCTACGGTGAATGGTTAAGTTTCAGCCGCCGTTTTTCTGTTGTAAAAAACGTTGCCGTCTCCCACGATAGTAAACTGGCCGTCAACAAACTGAATTTGAAAGTCTCATGCTGCCGCACTTCCGCTGTGTATTTTGCGTTTGAGGATGGTTTGTGGATCGCCAACCTCTTGAAGATCTGTCACTTCCACTCTAATAGGCAAATCCTTTACGTTCACCTCCCTCTCCGTTCTCCTTGTTGGAGCTTTTCGCACCCAAGATCTCAAAATTGCAACAAACTGCAGCCAAACGGAGCAGTCCTGTCGCTATCCAGTACGTTAGGAAGGTATCAAGTCAACGCTATACCTCGTATGCTTACTCGTCGTTGTTCTGCAGCTGTATTCCTCTCGGGTACCGCTGGAATTTCGTGGAAGTCAAGTCCATTACGAGCGCTTGTTCCCGCACCTCGACTTGTAAACAGCTACAGTGCACAGCATCTCGGCCGTGGCTCGTGCAGCGCAGATCCGAGTCCATTCGTCACATTTTCTCGTCGCTCTCGGCCACGCTCTGTCCTCACGAAGCGGGAATTTGTAAGCTCAGACGACTGATATATCTATTAAAATTAATCAAGACGAATGGTCTCGGCCGACGTCGGCGCGCTCGGCTCGAGCCGCGCTCTCTCGGCCGCGGGGGCCTGCGTCGCGTCGGCCGCAGAGCTCTCTCGGCGGCGCTCTGACAGGTCGACAAATGCGAGCAGATTTCGCGGATTTGGGGGCGCTCTGAATCAAACAGCTAATGGTATTAGTGAGTAGATTGCGAACACTGATAGCGCGTACACTCCCGCCGGGACGCGGCTCGCCACGGGCAGTAGACGCCTAGGGGAAGCCTGGGGCCGGATTCATCAACAATTAAACTCGTGGGCATGCGGGTTATAAGGGTAGAGATAAGATAAAAGTCAGGTAGAGATAAGGCTAGGGTCAGAGACGCAGGCTGCATCGTTGATATCTCTACCTCCTGTACCCGTGAGTTAGTCGTTGATGAATCCGGCCCCTGGAGGCGAAGGGATCTGGTTGGAGTTCCACACGTGCCGAGCCCCCGGCCCCATTGACTGGCGACGAAGCGATGTCAACATTGTCATTTCGCCCTGCCCCATGGGACGGAGAAGACGGAAAAGTGTTAATTCGCCGATTCTGACGAGCGTTTTTGACAGAAAAGCCACCTCGGGGAGCCTGGCGACGATTGTCGCCGCGGGCACTCTTCAAAAGAACCAGCCCGACAGCGCCTTCTGCGTCCGGTCAAGCACTTCGCACTTGCCACCACTTGCAGTCTGCCGCTGGGAGGGGACACTGGCCTCGAATGGGACTTCACTGGATGTGGCGCTTAATACAGCGCAACACAACATCGCCATCCATGGCCTCTCCTTCTTCGTGAGCATCACAAAAGCGACTCGTGTGGGCGTTGTACCACTGCAGTATCCAGCAAACGAAGCACCTTTGATTGAAGTGTTGCTACGCCACAATTCATTCGGTTAATCCCTCGTAAATTACTCGGATTCTGTTCTAGAGCTCGTGTCCACCATGTTCCGTGTCAAATTGCGTTTACCTCGGCTTCCGTCACGTTTATGCATTCCAGATTGTTCTGCGTTGAAACTACGCACGTTCACCACTCTGATGCGGTCAAGTTCACTTATTTATTTATTTATTTATTTATTTCACACACTACAATGAGTGCGCCATAAAGTGCCAAAAAGCGTGGAAATATAGGGAAGCAGAAGAAGGTAGTATAAAAAAGCGAAAACCTATGAAGTTATGAAAACAGGCGAGAACAGATTCAGCGCGATGGAATGAGCCCTCAAAAATGACGAAAGCGAAAACGGCAGAAGTTTGTCGTCCTAGTGGCTGTTAATAGTGCAAGCTACTAAGAAAAACTATATCCGTACCAGTTGACCGCGGTACCCTAATAACTCTAGGTATATAGGTCTGTGCTGGAGCTTCGGGACACGGGTATGCCTACCACCCTCGTGGAACCAGCACATTAGGATAAAGAGTATTGGAAAATTAGATTATCATGCACTATTAAAGCAACCACCGGATACTCCTTGAGGTAAATAATTTTAGAAATTGAGATGTCCCCATTTAGCACTGAGCTCTGGTCCTACAAAGAACGGAAAAATAAAAACAACAAGAAAAGTAGACGTTACCTACTTTGATACTTTGATGGTCCTTTTGTCGGCTGGAGGTCTTCTCAGCGGGGACCACAACTCTTCCAGACCGCTCGATCTCTGGCTGCTTGCATCCACTGAGACAGACTCCGCTCTCTAAAAGATCTTGAGAATGAGTCTGCCCATCGCGTTGGCGGTCGTCCCAGTGGTCTCTTATGGTCTCTCGGGAGCCATTCTGTGACACGGAGACTCCATCTATCGTCCTTTCGTCGAAGCAGGTGTCCGGCCCAGCGATATTTCGACTTCTTCATGTACTGCAGCGGGTGTGCTAATTGCGACTTCTCCCGTAGCTCCGAGCTTCGTAGGCCTTCTTGCCATTGCTGACGAAGGCTTGTCCTCAGAAGACATCTCTCCAGTGCACGATGCGAAGTTTGCATTGCCCTGGCGATTGTCTTGTTGTCGGGCCAGGTTTCCGTCGCGTAACACATCGCAGGCAGTACAGAGGCGTTGAATATCGAGGCCCTGAGGCCGGCATTCTTGACCTGATCGGTGACTTCGCGAATCGAACTGAGGGCTGCCCATGCTGCTCGTCTCCTGCGGGCGAATTCAGGAGCGAGGTCGTTAGCCATGTTCAGCTCTCTTCCCAGATAGACGTAGGAGTCGACCTGTTGTAGAGTGACTCCATTTAACCTTACGAGTCCCGTGTCGCACCACTGGTTAACCATAAATTGCGTTTTGGACATATTCATGTCCAATCCAATCTTCATACCTGCCACATTGAGCTCGTTCAGCATTTCCTCGACTTCTGTCGTGCTGGTAGAGATGAGAACAATGTCGTCGGCGGAGCGAAGGTTGCTGATCCGTCTACCGTGGACAAGGTAGCCTTTATCGTCCCAGTTCAAATCTTTCATGGCATCCTGGAGTCCCGCTATGAATAGCTTGGGGGAAATCGTATCTCCCTGCCGTACTCCTTTCCCGATAAGAATTTTAAGCATTCGGTCGAATAGCTGGATGGTAGTCGATGTGCTCGATAAGCATTCGTTTAGAAGTCGGAAGTAGGGCGATGGTATACCAGCCATGCACAAGTGCGTTCAGAACGGCGTTGATTTCCACAGAGTCGAACGCTTTCCGATAATCCACGAAGACAAGTGTATACGACGATACGGCGAAGGACTTATATGCCCTAATAATGCGGTGGTTCAGTGGATGTGATGGCGAGTACAAGAGATGAGACAGAGTTTATTGAGAGACCAACTGGTCTATGTACAGGTGGAGCGAGGACTGCCGTGCGTCCGCTGTATGGTAGCGTCACGCCTCTGACCTCTCAAGGCCTGAGCATCATCGCAGACGATAGGCGATGATATTCGAGGCGAGGCCAAAACGAATTCTTGAATTACGAAGAAATGTAATTCAAGCATGACATGATATACATGAAAAATATGACATCACGATGCCTTCATCGATCGGCTTGTTTTGTGGACTCTTGCAGACCATAAGTACCGGATGTGTAGAAGACTCGAGTTACTGTTGACGGTCTGGGGTTGACGGCTGCAAACTGCTTGTTGATAGTTTAAGACAGCTTGACGGAAAGTTGAGCAGCAGCAGCTAGTTGAGAGTTGTAGACGGCGACGGCGGTATGGAACAAAGGGAAACATGACAGATTTTAAACATCAATTATTACAATATTTACCCATTTTTGACAATATTTAACCATTTTTGAAGAATCATGATTCAGTAGACATGTGTTATTCCGGCGGTCTTACGAGAGTCTCCCTGTTGATCTTCGCCAACGTAGGTTAAAGAATTCCGCGAACATAACCCATCGCTTCTTTTTTCAGTGCTGATTTTTTTGCGGCACGGTTTGTTGGGAAATTGAGAGTATATTCTTGGTGACCTGGCCGATCCAGCTAAAAAAGTGGGGACCTGACCTAGGTTCGCGCGAAAGGGCATGCCCCATGGCAGGCGCGGTCGCTTGATAGACGCAACGCCCTTCTCACGTTTTGATGTGAGTGGTCTTTGCTTTAGTGACTGGTTCCGTATTTCGTTAGCTATTGTTCGCTTGAACGCGTTTTTGTTTGCAACAGTTAATTTGCTGGTTGGTGACAACTGATTAAAAGTTTGAGGTTCATCGGAAACTGCGCTAAGATTTGTAAATTTTTTGGTACAATAGCGCTTATTTTCGGCATGATTATTATTAGTTGCTGTGCGATAATGGCAGTTTTGATGGTCTCGTCGCAATGAATTCCATGGAGAACCTTGTCTGGGCTTCTTAGGTTTTTTGAAGCACACTGATGCGTGGTGCATTTTTCCACATCCGGTGCAGTTTTGCTTTTGGCAGCTAAAGCTGCCGTGCCATGAGGAGCAGCATTTCCAGCATCTGTTTTGCTCCTTTAAAATTCTTCTACGGGTTGATTTGTCAATAACAGTTTTGCATGACAAAGACGCATGCTTACCAGTGCTGCAAAAGATACATCCCCCATTTTGGCTGAGGTCGGGGGACGTCATATCTACGTGGCGTTGAGATGACCTCACCGTGGATTGTATCGCCCAGTCTGTTCTCAATGTAGACCCTAATGGCAATTTCCTTCTTGAAGTCACTCATAAGTTCATCGATTGATTGATTGTGCACTGCTCTGCTAGCTATGAGCACAGGTTTTACAATATCATGAGGAAACTTAGATAATATGATTTCTGTCCAAACTGGTTCACACGTAGACCTAACGTCATATCCTGAGGATACCATCTGGTTTATTAAAACCTGAATTTTTCCGAGGACTAAGGAACAGCTGTTCGCAAAATTTCTAGCTGGCATTAAACTTAGCAGCTTTCGGACAATTTGTGACCTATTTATTGAATAGTCGCAGTATTTGTCCTTCAGTGTTTCCACCATCCATTCATAGTTATGCGGCAATGACTGGATGCCTTGTATGGCTAGTTTTGCCCTACCCTTCAAGCTTTCCTTCAAAAGAATGATCTTTTCGATGACGTGAAGTTCAATATTTTTATGAACCAGCGTCTCAAAAACTGCCCAATACTTTGGAAATTCCTCTGAATTACCAAAAAATTTTGGTAAGGACACTTCCGGAGCCTTTATGGAGCGGTGTACTCCTTGACCTGCCTGCGTTTTCGCTAGCTGCACTGTTACGGTACTGGTATTAGCTTCAATGTTTTCGTAATTCGATTGGCTACTTTGAAACACTGAGGGTGTTGGAACTGCTGCAGCAACTATACTGTTATTTTGAAAGCAGTGCCCAAATTGGACTCTTTTCCTTTCTTTACTGCACCTTAATTCGTCAACACGTGCCCTTAAACTATAGATAAGGTCGACGGCTTCTGCAGTAACCTTGTGCAGTTGAGATTCTCGCTCAATTTCCTCTAATTCAACCATTAACTCTTTTTTCTCTGCTTTATCTTTGCAGTTCATGTACTCGTCCCTTAACTCGATCAAAAGTTTTTGAAAGCTATGTTCACCCTCTTTTAATTCTCTTATGTACTCTTCTAAACGATCTATGGTAGACTTGCATTTCTTACAGTTAGAGTCACTTTGAATTGCGCAGTTTAGGCTAACTGCATGCTCTTTGTAGCGCGTTGCTAAATCACGAAGCGCGGTTGAGCTCAATATGATTGCTAATTTCCTTGAATGGAATGCCATTTTTTAAAATTTCTCCTTCAGTGTTGTTAGCGACGAAGGGAAGAGGCTGCTCCAGGTACTCTTAGTGTACGGGAGACTTAACTTTCTTACTTAGAAAGTGCGATCGTGAATAGAATCGACTTTGTGCTCCAGGTATTTAACGGGAGACTTATTCTCTTGGATTCAGAGAATACGGTCTTATATTCGATCGACTTTATGCTCCAGGTCCCAAAGCTGTTACACTTGGCACGAGAGACTTAGGCTTGTTAGGCCGTTGCACCAAATGTATACGACGATACGGCGAAGGACTTATACGCCCTAATAATGCGGTGGTTCAGTGGATGTGATGGCGAGTACAAGAGATGAGACAGAGTTTATTGAGTGACCAACTGGTCTATGTACAGGTGGAGCGAGGACTGCCGTGCGTCCGCTGTATGGTAGCGTCACGCCTCTGACCTCTCAAGGCCTGAGCATCATCGCAGACGATAGGCGATGATAAGACACGAAGACAAGGACAAGTGGGAGGTGGTATTCGCGGCTCCTCTCGATGAGCTGTGTGACAGTCTGAATTGAATATGGTCCATGCAGGAGAAATCCTTGCGAAACCCTGCTTGCTCCACTGGCTGATGCTCATCCAAGCAACGCTCCATGCGAATAAGCAGTATCTTGGCTTCTACGCAACCGAGAGAAGACTGATGGGTCGGTAGTTGTTGATATCCTCCTGCTCACCTTTTTTGAAGATTAGAACTGTTTTTGACTCCTTCCATGAGTCCGGAATCCTACCAAGTCGAAGGTAGTGGTTGAAGTGCTTGGCAAGAAGTGAGCAGAGGGCACTGCCACCCGCACGAAGGAGATCAGCAGAAATGCCGTCCGGTCCGGGAGCAGTGCCCGGCTTCATCCTTCTGATGGCATGAGCAACTTCTGATTCCAGAATGGGAGGTACTTCTCAGCTGGTGGCATCAAGCATTTTGGGACAGTGCTGGAAGAACGAAACAGATCTGTGTAGAATTCTTGAACGATAGCCTCGATCGCTCTTCGACACGTTTGCATTGTTCCATCCTTATCCACAAGGGCTGACATTATTGCCTTCTGATCGCAGAGATCTCGTTTGCAGCGCTTTATGCTTGAACCTTTCCCAGCCGCTTCTAACAGCTTCAATCTTCTGTAGGCTTGAATGGACTCCTTCACTGCAATTCGACAGGCCTTCGAGATGGTGACTTTTTCCAGATGGGAAGCATTAGGATCCAGTTTAACCGCTCTTCTTTGCTCCAAGAGTTTAATCGCATGTGCGTTGAGTCTTGAAGCAGACGGTGATGTGGCTTCGCAAGAGCTGCTAGCACACTTCAACAGTCCTTTGGAGAGAAGGTCGTAGTCTTCCGATGGATCTTCAAGAAGATTCCAATCGTACGACTTTATCGCATATTCCAACTCCTCAGACTTGAATGTGGGGATCCTCACCGGTGCCGGTTTATCAGTGTCACGCTTAAACATCCTCTTTTTGAGAGTCAGCTTCACATATGGACAAGACGGTGATCCAAGCCGGTGTCAAATGAAGGCAGCACGGAGACCTCGAACAGACTCCACGTCTGTTTGTAAGAACATGGTCGATCTCCGAACGTGTTTCTCCGTTTGGGCTTTCCCAGGTCCATCGTCGGTTTGAAGGCTTCTTAAACATAGAATTTCCATGGAAGAGACGGCACGCGGATAGGAAGTCTATCCGGCGCTCTCTGTTTTCGCTCCTTGAGGAAGTTCCATGTAGTTCTAGCCTCCATTCGTCGTGATCATTCGTACCAACGATAGCGTTAAAGTCACCAACAACAACTTTGTAGTAGCTCTTCTTGTCGTTGACAGTCCTTTCGAATAGCTTGTAGAATTCCTCCTTTTCTTTGTCTGTGGCCGCAGATGTTGGAGCATATCTATTTATGATGGAGATGGTTCCTTGGTCTTTGGTTTCCAAACGAAGAACAGCTACTCGCGGACTGATGATTTTGTAAGAGTCTACTAGGTGCTACACTGTCGAACTGACGAGAAATCCAACTCCGCCAATATTCTTTCTGTCCACCTTTGCTCCGATAATGAGAACCTCATTGTGGTCGGTCCTTCTTATGGTTTCCGTTCTGCCTTTCGTTTCCTGCAGGGCGATAACGTCGTATTTGATGTTGCGGCTTCTGTAAAGCAGTGTCCGAAGATCCTGCTCAGATGCGATCGAACGACAGTTATAAGTGCAGACGAATAGGCATTTTCCGTGTCGTGGTGGGAGGGAGTTTCCGGTAGTCCGATTCCAATGATGTCCTGGTGGTTTAACTCCGAGATTAGATGGCCCCTCGCCGGAGTTGGATACAACCGACGTGGAATAAAGACTGAAAACTATGAAGGATCTTTTTGAAAAATCTATTTACCCTCCTCAGTTATAAGCTTTCAAAGCAGCTACCAAGGAGCGCATACTGCATGCACGTATGTAGCAGGGATGAGCGGATAATGAAATATATAAAAGCGCATAACGAATAACGGATAGTTTTGCACAAAAATGGCCGGTTTACATAAAAACGGGTAGCGAACAAACAATGAAAATAAATCTAGAATTAGGCTGCTCAAACATATCATAGCAGTTTTACCACTTTCATTAGCCAGTAAGAGTGGCTTGTGCGGCACAAGGGTTTGAGGTGCCCATACTGGCTGTCCATCTCGCGCGAATACCGGCCCTCACGGAGTATCCAGCGGATCTCTGAAAACGACATGAAGTCGAAAAGTCAGGTCCTGCTAAACACAGATACATTTCGAAGTCCTGTATGGCACATCATACACTAGCTAACAACCTTAAGTCGAGGTTTCAAGAAGAGAGAAGCTATTAAATCCCTTCTCTAATGAAGCCACTTTATTATGGAGGTTCTCTGGAACTCAAAGGAAAGGCTGGGGCAGTAAGTACAATAACGCCCGTGTTGCGCGGTCAAAAAGACGGTTTGCGACGGGAAAATCCGTCGCAAACCGTCTTTTTGACCGCGCGACGCGGGCGGTATTGTAGAGCCGCCTTTTATGCGTTGCGTTTTTCGAGCCAGTTTCAAGTCCAGTTCGCTCTCAAGCCATTCAAAGTTTCAGTTCCTCCGGGACCTCTGCTAGCGAATTTGTCGTGATGGTCGTGCCGTGAAAGCGGCAATTTAGTTCTTGAACCAAGACCACTGTTTATTTATTTACTTAATTATTCATAAGGCCTCTGCTCAGCTGACATTTCGGCGTTATTGCCTTTTTGACTGCTTCGGATAGACAAGAGAACGATCATTCATCCAAATATAGCTTCACACTATAGCAGCCTCAGACGATAGTGCGAAAGTGCCGCGAAGAGTACGCAATGCAAACCAGTTGACCGTAACGAAACAGTTGAAAGGCTGATAAGTCAACATTGGATAAAGAGAGATATGAGACTCATTCACCTCTTACTTACACTCGCCTTCATCAGGGAGCGAATTACACGGCTTTCGACTGTTTTCGTAGGGTCCGTAGGGATGTTTTACTCATGCTTCGCCTTGTTTGCCACTAAATTCTGAAGCTGTTGTAAAACGAAGCCTTTCCTGGACCACTTCTCCCGACTTTCTCGAACTGGTAGAAGGCGGCTGCACTAAAGCGTCAGGCGAGTAAGGTCTGTATTGCAAAATTGGCTACTGAGCTCGACGAGGAATACTACTACCAAACTGCATTCCAGGGTCCAACGGCTGTCAAACTTGGAATCATTTGGGGAAGAATAAAACACCTTCCTTCCGTCGACTGGTCAACTATTGTCTACGCCTGCGCAAAGTTGTAGCTTCTCGTAGAAGGATGGATACCACTCGACTCAATTCTTCGAGATCTATGTACATGAAGGTTTACACGCCATTGCCACCACATCGTAGCATTTTCGTCATGGGTGGTTCAAAAATTGCTGGCGCGGGCTTTTTTGCGATTGTAGCTAATTATTTTCGAGAACACATTCCCTTAAGCTTAGCGCACTTTACTAGTGCCCAGTAGTATCAGGCATGCAACTCGAGTGAACCGTACACAATGCACATACAACGAAATCGACGAAATCAACCAAGTGAGCGAAGATTTTCCATCTGCCACACTACAGGGCACTGGCAAAGTACGCCATGCGACTTCGAGAACTTCTCTGTCATGGGAAATAAACTGCTCCAATCGCGTAGAGGCTGCTTGAATCACTTTTTGAGCCGCCCTCGATGAAATTCCCATGATCTGGCGGAATTATACAAATGATTGTGGAGATCTCAAAGAAGTGAAAAGAAAGATGTCAACCATTTCTCAAAACATGTAGCTATCTAAATTGGAGGACTTATGAGCATGCGACGTTTTGCGACAGATTAGTCCATCCCAACCCTTTTTTGAACCGTGCGACCCTTGCAGTATTGCATCTCGTGCGGATTTGTCAGGTTGTAACGAATTAAATGGCACTGGCTCGCGCCATTTTTTGGCGCGCCTTTACGCGTTTGATCAAGAGCAAACCGTAACAGGTGGCATATCATTTAGAAGCGCAAACTTTGCTCTACCGGTGAGTACCAAATTTTCTATGTAAAAGTGGTAAAACTTTAGAGTTTTATTGACTTTTTTGCAGATGGACAAAAGGGTAATCCGAGGCATTTACTTGTATGAATTCAAGCTGGGCACTACAGCTAAGGAGGCGGACGATAAGATCAACGCTGCATTCGGTCAAGGATGTTCCACAATTCGGACGGCGTATCGTTGGTATCAGAAGTTCCGGAACGGAGATGAGAGCTTGGAAGAACATGAAGGTCGTGGGAGGCATAGTGATGTTGATGAGGACAAGCTGAGAGATGTGGTAGAGGAGGATCTACACAAAGGTACCAGGGAGATAGCGAAGATTCTTGGCGTCAGTCACAACACAGCTGCCCGGCATCTGAAGGAAATTGGAAAGACCAAAAAGCTGGAAAGATGGGTGCCTCAGAGCTGTCTGAGGAGCAAAGAAACCGACGATATGAGATCTCGTCCGCACTGCTTCTACGGAACGAAACGGACCCATTCCTTGATCGCATCGTAACCTGTGACAAGAAATGGATAATGTACGACAACAGGCGACGATCGACACAGCGGGTGGACAGCGATGAGAGCCCCAAGGTTTTTGCGAAGCCGGAATTGCACCAAAAGAAAGTAATGGTGACAGTATGGTGGTGTTCGCTGGGAATTATTCACCACAGCTTCCTTCCTCCCATCACGGCAGAGAAATACTGACTTGAAATTGAAGAAATGATGAAAAAGTTGAAGGATATCCGGCCTGCCTTGGTAAACCGAAGGCGAGTTCTCCTTCTGCACGACAATGCTCGCCCCATGTAGCACGAATGACGTTGCAGAAATTGAATGAGCTGAGCATTGAAACTCTACCACATCCTCCGTTTTCTCCCGACCTCTCCCCAGCAGACTACCATTTCTTCAAGCATCTTGGCGACTTCTTGGTAGGGAAAATATTCAAATACCAACAGGATGCCGAAAGTGCCTTCGAAGATTTTGTCAATTCCAGAACTTCTGATTTTTATGCTACTGGGATAAAAAAGCTTGTGTCACGTTGGCAAAGATGTGTAGAATCAGAAGGTTTCTATTTCGATTAATAAACTTGCCTACAAGCCGAGATATTAACTGTTTAAATTCACAGTGGTTCAGTGCCATTTATTTCGTTACAACCTAATAGTTTTTTTGCGATTCTGCCATTGCTTTTGCTTTCTGTGCTCCAATACGGGTTGTCTCGGAAAAACTCATTGCTCTCCGTGAGGTCAAATAATCTTGTTCTGTTACATGAAAAATCTATGTAGACTCGTTTTGAGAAAGGAAAGACTGGTAGATTGGGTGTCCAACGGCGATTAAGGCATTTGATTCCTTTCCCTATACCTTCCGCTCCCCCGCTGCATTTGTCTGAATATTCCTGCAGCACGATGCTCTCAGTTAGTCTAACTGGGCTCGAATTCACGACAGGGATCACGGTGGGTGTGATGGATAAAGCACGATTTCGTCACTGCACTGGATCAGCTGATTCGCTAAAATTCTGCAAAAGTCTCAGTCTGCAGAACTGCGTGAACTATGTCAGCCTCAGCGATGGCGACGACTCGCGACGCGCATCGCGAGCCGTCGCGTCGCTGTGCACTCCCGAGTCGCTGCAGCGGACGGGAGTATACCATAGGCGTAAAGGTCGACGGCTGTCAACAGCACCATCTAACACCGAGCATTAGCCAGGCGGAGCCAATGCTTGCTGGCTTCGATCGTATATATAACGTTGAGCTGCAGCTAAATCTTACGAAGGTGGTGCTGATGAGGAACTGATACGTTTCTGATGCCACATTCTCGTTCGACGGAATGAACATCATGATGATCCGGCTATGTTTATCCGAGTCTCGAAGTCAACATGGCCAACGACCTAGCGAAAGAGATGGGGAGGAGAAAACGAGCGGCTTGAGGAGCTGTCAAAGTGTCGAAGGAGTTGAGAGGAAGACGATCTTCGTTAGCCAGTCACGTCCGGCTCCGTGTTTTTGTTGACCTGTTTGCATTAATTTTCGACAACTAAAAGCTGAGCAAGGTTCAGAGTTAGAAAAGCAGTTTCGCCAGCAGCCTTGCAGAAAATGATCATTGGGGACGACCGGCCAATAGTTTCCAATTTTTAAACCGGAGGTGCAGAATAATCCTACCCACAGTAACTCTATGAAAAGTAGTTTGTTGATACAATAATTAAATGTCTCTCAGAACACTAGTTTTATACCTTCAATATAAAATATTAAGTGCTAGAAGATAATCTAAACTACTTTCAATATCGAAAAAACTCGAAGCCAAATTATGGGAGTCGAGAAGTGTCTATGAAAGAACTCTTTGTCAGCAGCACTTACGCAATCAATCAAGCAAACAAAGCGGCAGAGTTCATGTACATGGCGCGATAACTACATGAGCACATCGAAAAACGCCACATGCCTGCCATTTAAAATACTCTAGAAACACTATTTTGAAATGAAACTCATTAATCAATGACACTTTTTGGATTCTTTTTATAGGATTTTCATTATATAATTTTGTTGGCTGTTCCATATTCTGTTTTCTAGTGAATTTTTTGGTCTTTTCTCAGACACAGAAAACAGAAAAATTTTGCCCAAAATGGCCAGAAAATCAGAAAACAGAAATCCCGCCTGGCTGGTATACTTCCCGTCCGCGGAACGACCCCGCCGACCGGCAACGGGAGGCTGTCGGTCGGCAACCGCTGAACAGCTGATTTGCTCTGTTTTTTTAATTTCTGTAGGCTTTTTGTCGTTAATGTCTATTTTCCAAGTTTTATTTGGTTTATTTTGTTGTTTTCGTGTGTATAAAGCTGTTAAAAACAAAAATAAAAATCAAAAATCCTACCATCCTTACAAAGCTCCTTGCTGTGGAGCGCCACTCCGGGCACTAGGCGACGTTC
Organism: Heligmosomoides polygyrus bakeri; assembly: GCA_947359475.1. Classification (NCBI taxonomy): domain Eukaryota; kingdom Metazoa; phylum Nematoda; class Chromadorea; order Rhabditida; family Heligmosomidae; genus Heligmosomoides; species Heligmosomoides polygyrus. Next base: position 54,824,123 of record OX375866.1, on the reverse strand, counting down.
AAAGTTCGGCGCCAAAAACGTGCTCCAACGCGGAAACTGCCGGTGTCGGCCGCCGACCATGTTGCGTCGGCGACCGCCTTCCGCGGTGCACTTCCCGTCCACGGACGTCCCGCGGAAGTTTGACCATACCATAGGCCTTATTCATCATAGAGAAAACTGCATGTTGAGATCACAGGCAAACCATGATTGAAGAAGAGAGGCTCAAGAGTGAAGCGCATTACTGTTTACGCTTTCGATTTTCCTTTAGCACTTAAAGAGCATTGATCGTTAGCTAGTGGTAGACAGCCGACCTCCCTAGAAATCCAACCTGAAAGTGAGATTTCATGCTATCGAACGTCCGTGTTATCAGTCGTGATGCAGTTCAAACCCCTTCAGGGGTGTCTTCTCCTTCACGGTTCATTCTTCGTTATGGCCGATCAGAAACAGGTAGAGCGTAGAGACGTGGGTGGAGTTTTGCTGATTCGCTCATGCCTTCCGGAACATTGGAAGTTTCAGGGAATCGTGCCAGAGCTGACTGAAAGCGAGAAGGCCAAGCTGGAAAAGGAGAGGGAAGACGGGAAGACCAACTCGACGAAAATTCCCTCCGCCCCCGAATTTCCGCTGGCCGACAGAGTCAAGGAGCTAGGACTCGACGGTACGCGTCAAAAGTTTAAGAAAATGGGAAGGAAATGTTAAAGCTGGCATAGCAGTTTAAGTTCCTCTTGAAAGTCCCTCGTTTTACGAGGACTTAAAAACGAAGCCTTCAACGTATTTCAAGGACATGAAAGAGCTCCCCGACTGTGCGGCCAAGAAATATATTCCGGTGAGGGCAACGAGTTTCGTGGATCCTCTGGGCACCTTAAAAATTGCTGTAAGAGCAGGATATTTCCCGACGCTACATGGAGTTGGAGCGGCGCATCAAGGTGTTAGAGTCGACGCTGTGGGCACTGCCAAGGGAGGATCGAAGCCTCGAGGAAGATAGGTCAGACCGTCTCTCGCACAACTGTGAGCGTAAACATTTTCGTCACTCTTAAGATTCGAAATACTGACGGAGCTACTAGATAAGGCATGCCAAGGTTTCGAAATTTGGGACGAACATGTGGTGAGTTGTCAGTTTTATGGAAACAGAGAAGATCTCACCTAAACCCCCTCCGCTACGCAGCACAGTATTATAACAATAAGACTCCTCACTTTGGCACCGTAACACAGTGTTCGATTGGGGCGCGGTTTTGCAAACATTCTAGCTTCAATCATGCGTTGCAGCGATTATGGTTGAGCCATTGCTCACTACTGCGTTGGATGAGACGGTTCAGGAAAAACATAAGCATCGAAGGCTGGGAGTCGTTGCCTGGGAGGAGTGGCTAGTCACAGGAGTCACATTGGTGCAATCCTAGTTGGTGGTGGCCGCTCTTGAAGCATTTCACAAAAATTGATTTTGCTAAGAATGGCCACAAAGTGAACTCACTCATTCCATAGAAAACAACTGCTATAAAGAAATCAAAATAAATAACACAGAAGCAGTTAGGTCTACAAGAATCTTGATTACGGAAAAATAGCGCCGACTTACCGTAGTCCAAAATTACGTAAGCGGTGTGTTGTGCATTCACGACACGCCGTGTTTAGCGGTGAATGCTAAGGAAAAGCATTTTACAACAGCTCTTCCGAAACCGGGGCACATGAATGCGAAGGAAATGCGCTTTGGAACTGCTCGTAGGAACCGGAGTTGTCGAATTCAATTCCTTACTGACGATGAGTGTATGCGTTGAACGGTCAGTTTTGCTCATGCAGTCCTCTTAGAATCCACAATTTCTTAAGGAATCGCATCCACTTCGACGTTCCTGTTCTAATAGTTTGGCCCAAGGCTGTCGGATTTAAGCCGTTACATTCAGATTGAAGTACCTCCGCTCAGACTTATTCTTAAAGAAATCTATCGGAATCTACATGCTCTTGCTGGTAAGGTCTACGGCGTCCAATGCGTGGAGGTTCAGATGGCCGTCGATGGAAGGACTTCAAAGCAGGGGCAGGGAGCAATCAATATCGATCGATATTATCGGAAGGATAAAGCGCTAACTCGTACATCGGCTGGTCACCGCAAGTGATTGTAGTGGTCAAATACGTCTCCACAACGTCCCATAAAAGTAGAGTGCGTAGCAGATCCCAATAGGAATGGAATAACGCTTTTACCTTTTTATCCTTTTATGTGCTATAAGTCTTTGCTTACGTCTTTGTTTCATTACAACACAAGATGAGTCAATGTAAAATGCGGAAGGTGATTACAGCCATTTCAGGGTGTAAATTCGCCTGTTAGGTGTGCCCTGGATATAAATGTGTACTAAATTCACCATTATTTAATCATTTAACCGCGCTGGCTTGCTCCGCGCATGTACATATTCCCACTTGGTGCTCTTCAAACTAAAAATTAGTCTAAAATCTCGATTCAGCAGGGGAAAAATTTACCGTTTTACCTTTTCTTAGGGCAATGCACTGCTTCATATCTTCCTACGTGAGGTAGCTATTAGACCATAGCTGCGCTACTTCTCTACGTTAGCCGGATAAAGTTTCAATGACAAACTTGGTCACAAAGTTGAAACATTCCTACGATCACTGTTCAACGTTATGCTAAGATTTGGCGACGGTCGGACATGGAATATACTACGAGAAGCAGTCGTTAAACAAACTGTGAAGGATGTGGGCAATTCCGAGCTATTATAGGTCCAAGATTGGCGTGTTAATGAGTTCCGGATAAGTAAGTCTCTGCTTAGGGTACCGTTACCTGCTTAGACTTGAGTGGAGCTATTAAGGCAGACCAACGTCTTCCCTTCGTCCACATTTTTCTGTTAAAGCACGGTATTATCACCATGTTCTTTCTTTTAGCGTTGTAACACGATCACATTTTGTTCATGGGATCGCCGTAGCAGAATCTAAAAGCCTTAAAGATAGATCACAGTGACCTGTTTCGCCCTGATGCCAACTAACAAACAACAGTTTAACTGTGTTACGACTAAAAGAATCGAGGTGTTGCGATAATCGCAAGCTCCAAGAAGAAGAAACCGCATTAAAGGAAAACCAGACAATAACGTCTGCCTGATTTTACACAAGAAATTCTGTTGTTCATCGACGGCAACGTGAAGGTATTAACAATTGAGTGCCCCTCCTCGAAAAAAGCTGGGCTACTAGTGTACTTACAAGGAAAGGTTTCCAACTCATTGTGAGCTTTTTCGATGCCTTATTTGGCAAGATGTAGTGCCCTATGACTGGAGTTTAAAACCACAGTAAGCTTTTGCTGAACGCTTCTTTAAAGACCTGAAAAGGAGGTCTGAAAGCCTGCGCGCAACTATTGTCAACCTCTACGACACCCAACGAGATGTGTATCTGTGGCGCCCACACTGTTGACTCATGGGAGCACACCGGCGGGTCTTTCAGTCCGAGTGCTGCCATTACTTTTGCCCGTTTGTTGTTATTAAAGTTTTTCATGATCACTGGAAGCAATTCTAGACTATCAATGCTTACAGCGAACCAAGGCTGTCTATTTGCGTCTTCATACATGCTAGTTTTTCAACTGTTCATATCTGCACCATATTTCTCTGGGACAAGAACTCTTATATACTATTAAATTAAAAGTCTTATATTTATTATTTTCCTTCCAATCAACAGCTATGGTACAGAACTATGAAACAAGTAAAACACAAGCGCTTGTCACATCAGTAGCATCTTACAAAGCCAGTGAGGAACAATCTTCTACCTGGCAAGGAATGACCACTTCTTCTTTGTTGAACGCGTAATATGTGGGTATAAAAAAGGGTCCTAGGTGAACATCGACGTAACATGAAGGCGCAAATAGAGAGCCTTGGTTTGTTGCAGGCAATGATGGTCTAAAATTGCCTCCTGTGATCATAAGAAAGTGTAATAACAACAAACTAATACGTGCGAAAACAATGGCAGCTCTCGGACTCGAACTGAAAAGCCCGCTGTGCTCCTATGAGGCGGCAGTGTTACCGGCTGCACCACCGAGGCTGGTAACAGTTGCGCGCACGCTTTCAGAGCTTTTCAGGTCTTTAAAGAAGCGTTCGGAAAAAACTAACTGTGGTTCTATACTCCACTCACTGTTAAAATTGCCTTCATTCTAGAGTTCTCTCCCAGCCCAGTTCGAAAGAAAATAAGATCCGAATCTGTAATCGAAATGAGGAGATAAGACAGCATTTACATTCGCTGTGTGCATCTAGTCGCCACGAATGCGTGCCACGGCATGTTATGATACCCCCCCCCCCCCCCTCCCCCGGAGACGGCCGCGAATTCATGCAGGGGCCGGATTCATCAACAAATTAGGTAAATTTAACGGAGAATTGTATGCGAAAAGCTCAGATAACGCGCCTTATTGCTCACCATATCCCCTGATAAGCCGCGTCATCTGAGATTTTCCCTTACAATTCTCCGTTAAAGTTGCGTAAGTCGTTGATGAATCCGGGCATTCTCTGCGTCTCTTACCAGGGCGCGCTATTTCGCTAGGCCTTGGGCGACTCGAACTTAATATAGCGGGCTTATAAGGCATTTCCGCAAAAAAACGACTATGATATTCGTTCTTGCTATGGCAGTTTACCCTAGTAGACCTATTTCGGACAAGATTTAGTGCGGTACACTAACCAGAGAATGCCGTCAGCTTCCCATGGAACTTCGGATTGAGACCTATATCACGTGAAAGGGCACGAGACGCTGATCACAGATATGTAGACCAAGTTTGCTAAATTGATCTCCTGATCGAGTTGCCGCCGACGGAAGCCGCGATGTCTTCCGTATGTTAGGCGCGTTCAATCAGCGTTGGGCGCAGTATTGCGTAATTAGCGGTTCGGTTGGCAATGCTGACAGCAGCGGCGGCGCAGTGGTAGAGTGCTCCCTCCACAGGATTCGTTAGGTTCATTGGTTCGGTTCCCGTCTCTGATGCCTTTCTTGCATTTTGTGACCTAAGTTCGACGAAGACCCATCATCTCGTTTTTAGCACATTTTTGGGCGCTATGGTAGTTGGGGGGAGAGGTTACCATAGCATTACTGCACCCCCTCCCTCCTACTTGTTCCCGTATTCTGGTCGCGCCTCCACTGGTCCCTTCCACTCTTTACTCTACCCCTTCACTGGCCTTTCTTTGCGGTCTACAGAGAAAATGCTCGAATCTCATTGCGCGCGTTGCGTGCGGAGAAAATGCCCACAACCAGGGAAGAAAATGTCCGCGACCAAGGGAGAAAATACCCGCAACCAGGAAAGAAAATACCCGCAGCCGTGAAAGAAAATGTCCGGATCGACGAGAAGAACGTATAGCACACCAGAACACACCATCCTGTGGTGAATAGCAAAAGCGCCGTAATAAAGAAACCAACTTTCGGCTGTAAGCAACATTAAGGAAACTAGGTATAAAAAAGGGAAAACCAGGGAAAGGAAAACCGTTCACTAGGAAAGGCTTAACCGGATGTATCGCAAATCTGTTGGTCAATATTCAGTTTTATTCGAATCAAAGCTCCAATAAGGAGTTGATAGCAAAACTTTTATGCTCAGAAAATAATCTATGTTTCGAAAGGAGGCTCGAAAGATTTGTGGCAGAGAACTGCACCGTAGGTTCTACTCATTTGTTTAAATCGTCCCTCGCAGAAAAAACGCGTCCTTAAGACTCAAATGAATTTCGGATCTATCGTTCTATTTCAAATCTATTTTAAATTATTTTGAAATCGTAGCATTGCAACACTTCCTCACAATCTCCTTCTTGTAAGATATGCGCTATGTTGACCTTCGAAGAGAAGGAATTCTTCTCCATCTATAGAGCAGAATATTATAGATTGATTAACATCTCCTAAAACCGTAGGATACAGCCTCTTCGAACGAGTTCTGTTCCAAAGATCTCGCCTTTGGATATTGTCATGTCCATCGTCCCGCCCCGTGGACAAGTCACTAGCCGAAGATATAGTCTATTCAGCATCATCAAAATGTGATAAAAACACAGAAGCAGAGGCGGGTGTACACGTAGGTGTATCGCGCACTATCACTTCTTAGCTATCTCGAGTTCCACAGAAACTTTAGCGGAACTCCTGGGTTGATAGTAGTGACCAAGGAGAGGATTCGTTGTGAAGTAAGCATTTCGTATCTGAAATGCATGCTTACTCCGTTAGATTGCAAAAATACGTGAAAAGCCTTTTATCTTTACAGTGGCAGGGGCTCTCTTCCATGTCAGATATTTTCATGCATCGGCAGCCACTGCATTCAAAGACGAAAACATCATTCTTGTTTTTCCTCTTCAAAGTGTAATCGTCGCAGTGCCCTCAACCATGCGCTCAGGTGCAAATATGGCAATGGATGTTCACCCTTTTTGAGAAGATCTAAACTTTGCTGGTGCGGGTTCCTACGACTTTTCGTGAACTTTAAGTGATCAAAAATGACAACGTTGCCCTTTTTGAGCGTACGGATGAGATATCATCACGGTTCCAGTTCCCACGTGTTCAATTTCTTTCTCATGTCTAGTCCATGAGAAAATGAGAAAACACCGAATCCTTGATCACGATTACCACGTGTTTTGTTGGAAGAGTTTGATCGCGCAAACGACAGCCGTTCAGTGCTCGCGGATGTTTTCTCCCTTGGTCGCGGGCATTTTCTCCCCTGGTTGCGGGCATTTTCTCCCTTGGTCGCGGACATTTTCTCCCCTGGTCGCGGGCATTTTCTCCCTCTTTTCGGGCATTTTCTCGCACCGAAACAGGCGCGGCGCGGTTCGAGCATTTTCTCTCGTAATCTTTCTTTGCTGGAGCCCCCCCCCCCTTAGCTAGTCCGCCTTTACTGCTCCCACCTTTACAGGTCTTTTCTTCACCGGTTCCGCGGTACTGATCCCTTTTACTGTCCACCCCCCCCCCCCCCGCCCCCTCAACCCTCGTTACTGGCCCCTCATCACTGGTCCTTTACCGTTCTCCCCTTCACAGCCCCTTTTACCACCTCATTACTGGTTCGCTCTTCACTGATCACCCATCGGTGACACCGCTTCTGAACCCAGACACCCAGACACATCGGTGACACTTCTTCTGAATCCGGACCACCATTACGCAACATCGGTGGCACGTCTTCTGAACCCGGACGCCGGTTACTCGATGTCTATGAAAGGCCAGATGGACCGACGAATAGCGGACGGACAGACGGACGGACAGAGACACAGCTGCTTACTCTTTTATATATAGTAGGGCATCCGCGTTTTGTCTACTTCCGATTTGGGCAAGGGAGGGAACTCTAGGATGCAGGCAATTCTAGCACACCCTGGAGTCCCTTCCTCCGCCTAAATCTGTGCTCTCCTCCGAGTCAGCGCAGGAAAACACAGAGTTAGGCGGGGCAAGAGACCCAGGGCGTGGCTCATCTCCCACCGCGGCATGCTATAGTGACCCCCCTCCCCAGCTACCATAGCGCCCAAAAATGTGCTAAAGATGAGATTATAGGTCCTCGTCGGACATAGGGCACAAAATGCAAAAAAGCCGGGAACCGAACCAATGAACCCAATGAGTCCTGTGGAGGGAACACTCTACCACTGCGCGACCGCTGCTGTCAGCATTGCCAACCGAACCGCTAATTACGCAATACTGCGCCCAACGCTGATTGAACGCGCCGAACATACGAAAGACATCGCGGCTTCCGCCGGCTACAACTCGCTCAGGAGATCCATTTAGCAAATTTGGTCTACATACCTGGTATCAGCGTCTAGAGCTCTTTCACCTGATATAGGTCACAATCCGAAGTTCTGTGGGAAGCTGACGGCATTCCCTCGTAAGTACACTAGTGCCAAAGCTGGTTTTATGTTAAACGTCTAAACAATTTCGCACTATTTCTTACCTATAATCAGCACGGGAATTATTCGCGAGCATACTCCTTGCATATCATGGGGAAAATGCGGTGAAACACAGCATGCCGTTAATGCACAACACACCGTTTACGTATTTTGGATTACGGTAAGTTCGCACTGCTTTTCCGTAATCTACTCAGACACTCGCAGCGGTCATCTGTCGGCGAATTTCTGGAGAACTGGAAGGGCAACTACTCGTCGTCAGAAATTCGCTGATAGGTGACAGGATTTTCGCCGACTGTTGACCGGCTTTTCTCCAGTAATTGAACAGAATCTCGTTCGATGCGCCGCTCTCACGCGTTCTTCGGTACATTAACCCTTGCAACGTTTGTAAAACTAGTATCTGTACTAACCAGTCTTCTATAGTGTTCGTTGTTACGACTGAAGAACATGAAGACAAGTTATAGGTTCATTTCCAAAACAATTCCTTTACAAACGAAGAACTGTACGAAACTCTTCAAAAGGTTAGAAGACAATACGAGTGCTGTGGAGGTATGCAAAAATAACAATCGCGGAGATATGCAAAAATACTCAACTGCAAGAACAGGTAGACAAAAAGTGGACTTGTTCAACACAGAAACACAAACAGAGACATACATTCCGGTACCTACATAGAATTAGCTATCTTCGAGCGCAGTAGAAATCGTGAGGAAGATGTTGGAGTGAAGGCGTCCTGGGAAACTTCTACATCTTGTCAGGCCATTACGCACATCGCTTCTGAAATGAAAGTTGTTTGACTTCCATATCAGGGGCGCACACGGAATTTCTGGCGTTACATTTTTTAACGAAATTTTTTAACGGAAAATTTTCGTTAAATTTTCGGTAAATCGTTAAATTCCGTCAAAAAATACAATTAGCTGCGAACTATTATTTCAAATGAAAAAATCAGAGAAAGCCTTTTCTTATCCAACTTCAGCAAGTAAACAACAAAATTTCAAACAACGCAGTGTAAGAGGCAACAAAGGAACACAAGCAATTTACTAATAACCAAGAGTAGACAGCAAGGTAATCCAGCTTTCAGCAACACATTAACTTCGAGCGTGCAAGAAGAAGGGGTAATTGACGGTATTGTCATTCAAGAGACCTGTAGTTTGTGGGCAGGTGCCGGCACCCGAAAGGCATCTCGAAATGCAAGTTAGACATTAGGTTCTGTGCGAAACCGTGTTGTTTGGCTATTCTAAGAGCGCGTACAATCTCGGTGCGGACACCAGCCCACTAATTACCGGAGAACTAATGAAAGCCAATTAAAAGCCCAACAATGAAATGTTAACGTTAAGGAAAAGCAGCCTTCCGAAATCCTCTGTTGTCAGTGTTTTTCGCAGGTCATTTAAAATACGTCCAGCGACAGAAAACATTCTCTCCGTTTTCACCGTCCAAGTCGCGAGCAAGTGTTTTGGAATGAGCTGCGCCAAGTGCGGATAGGCAGAACTCACAATGGGGTCCGACCAGCATTTCAACGGATTCGTTGATGTGCTCGGCGGCTCGGCAAAGAACTTTTCAGCTCCTAAATGCATTATTTTCAAAAAAATCAAATAAGCCATGGAAGGTACAAAAAACAGCGCTAAAATAAAAATGACTATAAAGGTACTCCCGGCTATGATAAGAACTCTTCTGTTAGTAGAACCAAGAGATTTCGCAACTGCAGCCAGCTTCTGTGCGGAGGCGAGACCGCGGCGCAATTACTTCCTCGAAAAGGATCTCTGTCAACCTGTTTCTCCACAACGAAGACACAAATAGCTGAAAGCGATTTATTAGTAAGAACACTAGGACCGGTAAGCAATATAGTGTGGTAAAGCTAAAAGTACTTTGAATCTCGGATCTAGGGCAGAAGCGATATTTTAGCACTCGACCTTCTCATACTTCCGGAGCTCGATTTTCAGTTTGCTTGCAATAGCTTGAGTTGCAACAGGATCCTCGTGTGAAGATTCCCCCTCGGAAATCATTAAATTAACCAACGGAATCACTGCTGACGCCGTCATGGCGCGATCCTGGAAATCAGAAGAATAAATCAGAAGAAGAGCATAGTGTTACAGAGAACACACATAAGTAAACTTGATGGCGTTATTCATCGGCTTAAGGATTTTTCGGGCTGCTTCCATTACTTCCCGGTCACTCAGAGTCAGCGACGGCACCCCATATGTTCGCCAGAAGAAGAGAGATCCATATGTTTCGCAAGTACAAGAGAGATAGCGTCCTTCAACTGATTCACACGAGAAATCATCTCGAACAAAGATGTCCACCTGACGTCGCAGTTCTTTATGAGCGCAACATTTGGAAGGTCAAGAAGAGTTTGGAACTGGTTGAATTCCCTCTTCGCTTGAGTGCTCTTGCGCATGATTTGATGATTTTCTTTAGCTTTTCAATGACGACTGTGATTCCAGTGAAGGAATGACAAACCTGTTTCGCAGCTAAGTTAAGCTTGTGTGAAAGACAATCCCAGTTATCTACTTCCCGCAGTGCCCCGGCGAGGGCAACATTGCTGGCACCGTCGCTTATGACTGCAACGACCTGAAAGCTATTGCGCTTTGAAAGAAATCATGCAAACACCTTGTTGGGTACTTATGAACATTTTTACCTTATTTTGGATTTCGAACGCTTCAAATAGCTCTTCCAGCTTATTTCTGATAACCCCACCGTGATGTCTGTCGTCCTTGACGTCAATAATTCCAAGCACTATAGGCTTGTTCGCACCCTTTCAGGAAGTGAATAACAGTCCCGATAATTTGGTGCACATTCCCCTCATCGGAGAACAAGTCGAACGAAACGGCCACGGATTCCACCATGGCTAGCTCTTTTTTTGAGCTTCGACTCGTGTTCGTTATAAGGAATAAACAATGCTCTCGAATAGTACATTCTTGACTTCAGATATTTCCACTGCGGAACTAAAACCTTGAGGAGGTTTGAAACCCAGCTTTCTCGACAGCCATGAGCGGCTGGACGTCAACACATATGAAATGCATGATAGCGCGATGACTATCGCTAGTCCTTTGACCATCCTCCGACCATAAAGAAAACGTGTGCTCAATTGTTTGCTGTGGTAGTGGCTGTCTTTTGACGTCGGGTTCCTTTAAATTTTTTTCCTCCTCTCTTTCATCCTGCTGTGCCGACTTACCGGTGACCTAAACCAGATCGTCACTAGAACATCTTGAAAAACACTTGGGATTGTCGAGGATAGTGTTCAAGCACTAACCTGCGCGAACTCAACTGGATACTTGCTCTTAAAATGATATAGATATTCACATTTGATGATCTCTTTTCACGTTGCAGCAACCGGCAGCATAGCCGACAAATCTGCTTTGAACCAGATGTCGTTAGGAATATATCACACTTGCTCATCGCTGAACGTTCGTCGATGGTAGCCAAAGCGACTGTGTGTATTCTAACTCAGTTCAATAGAAATTATCACGAAGGAGCTGCCGGATCTCGGAAAATTCAGGTGAAGGGATGATTTGGTGAAATGCTCTTTACTGCCCAAAGTAGTAAAGGCTATATTTCATGGTAGTATCAACGTTTTTCAGTTCCACGTTTCCACGAAGGGCTCGACCAACGATCTTTGTGATTCGCTCCCCTTCGCTGAAGCGGAGAGCACAGAAAAGCTACAGCATAGCTTGTATGTTTTCTTCACTACCAGTGTGCCTTGTTTCTTCTTTTCGTGCTACTGATACTTTTCATAATATAACCCATCCTAACTACCATAGCGCCAAATTAGCTAATTTTTACATCGCTATTGCTACACTTATTATCGGCGCGAGCATGTGGGTTAGGTATTGTAGCCTGATACATTGTTAAAAAGTAGCTCAACAGAAACTCAAGCAGAAACTGCAATATGCAATGATATGGCTAGTAAGGGAGAAAACAGCTAATGCAACAAAAAAGAGCCGAAGTAAAACAAACTCTTTAAATGTCGGTGCGGCTTCAGAATCGCCCCATTACGACGGGTCAAAAAATTACTTAAATGTTGGGTCTGTTAGAACAAGAACCCACACGATCATTTTTAAGTTCTCGGAGGATTTTTCTTTTCTTTCTTTTCTCCTTATGTTTGTGAGCTTGTATTAAGCATCGGCACTATGGTAGTTGGGCTTGCCTCATAAAAATGTTAGTAACACGAAAAAAGCAGGACACACTGATAGCAAAGAAAACAAACAAACAATGTTATAGCTTTGTTCTGTGCTCTCCTCGTCAGCAGAGCAGAGCACTGAATTGGGCAGGAAAAGCGACTCCAGGGTGTCGGCCGACTGACGCACCTGTGTCAAATTGTCTTCATCCTGGGGTTCCCTTCCCTGCCTAATACGAAAGGAAATAAACCGCGGATCTGTATTTAAAAGTTGAGATAAGACTGCATTTGCACTCTCTGTATGTAGCTACTCGCCTGCACGCAGCAGCATGCTATGGGTCTTCATACTTTATCGTTCAGACCAGATGGTGCTCCTCTGGATTTACGTCTTACATTGGAGCACCACAGATGCAATAATTTGGTTGTTTCAGTGAAAGGGGTAGTGCCCGCTACCATACATAGTGTGGCGGCAACTCATGGCATCGGGCATAGAAGCAATCCGTGCCTGAAAGGCTGCAGTAATAATCTGCTCTAGACCTCAAGGCGACGATTTCTCCTCAAAACTGCTTGCAAGAAGGAATGAAAGCAAGAGAACACTGGAGTAATAAGAGAACACCCCAAAAAACTTGGCCAAGCGAGAAACATGAAATCGAGGGAGCTGATCAAAAGATGATACAGGTTATCCGCGAAGACCGGATTCCCGCGCTGTGCCTGCCCGTCGCGGGCCCAAGTTTCTAGTTCAAACTCAAAAAGATTGGCGTTGGAGCGCGAGATCCTGTTGCCATTTACGACTATACTGGAATTGAGTGTATCTTCTTACTTAATTCTCGCGCATTTCAATAGCTTTTCAGGAGCAGTCCTAATCGTGAGAGTTATGCTTGCAATGCTAGTGAAGATTGAGAGAAAAACTGATAAATTTATTGAGAAAAAGGTTCGTTAAAAAATCCGTTAGATTTCTAAAATTTTCCGTTAAGTCGTTAAGCCAGGTTTTAACGCAAAGTGCCGTTAATTCGTCGTATTCGTTAAATAATCGTTAGCCGTTAAATGTTTTATATCAACAGGGACTCCAGTAAAAGCAGGAGATCTTACAAGGCCCTCTGAAGCGCGTTCAGCAGCTGCTTTCTCCAAGTAATGCGTTCCGTAACCAAGCTTTCGTGCAATGTGGTACGCTCGTGATCAGTTTTTCCAGGGCCGTAAAGGACCTGAAAATAATATGAGCATCGACCATAGGACAGAAGAAGAGTAAAATTAGAATTACCTTGAAGTAGTGTAATGTAAAAGAATGAAACTGGAAGAAAAAGAAAAAAGGAGTAGAGAGACTGGAGCATAGGCAGAGCAGGTTGGCATAGAAGCATTCCTAATATTTGTCTGAAAGTGGAAGTCATCTATCCAGTCCGCATGAACGGAGTCTGATGACAAACAGATGGGCACGGTACTACTCCCATAGGCAGTGACCACCACGGTTTTCTTCTACGTTCTGATTTCTGTCCTAATTTTAAAGATTATAAGACGCCGGTCTGATACGTTACATATGGACCTATAGGTTGATAGTGTCCACACTGTTCTAGTGCTGGATCAGGAAAGGTGGCTCCACGACGCCAGGAAACCGGACCTGCTACAAAGCGGCACAAACAATGAAAAAGAAGAATTAAGAAGCTTAAGTGACCAATGTAGAGGACTTCTTGTAGAGACTAACGCTTGAGAAGCTAAGCGGAGAAAATCTCTTTAGAATTCGAAATTATTCTTAACAACGGGAAAGAAATGTCATTAGCTTTTTTGGTACATCTTACTTCATGAAAAATACTTCAGAAAAAATAAGATAAGATTACTATATATTTACCCAATTTTGCTTACGGATTCTTCGAGAAATGCGAGGAAACAGGAATGAAACAAATGCTCGAATCTGACCAACGACCATCGCTTCCAACCACTCTAATTTTCTTTTCTTCAGAAGACGGGAGAATACCTTGAAGGTGCGGGAATCAAAAATGCAGCAAAACCCGTGACAGTCGGTTTCTTAAATTGAACAGAAAGGCCTATGCAAACTCACCGTCAACAATTCCTGTTACAGTAGAAAGTGCTTCTGCATTGCCACGAAGTTCACGAGCTTTTTCTGGAAGAAATATTGAGCAGCTAGAGAGAAACAGCTTTACAATGCTACAAATCTAGAGATGGACGCGACACTCTCACCTAAATCTGCGGACAGCCATGCAACAAAGCAACCACAATCGAAAATGTTCCTTATGTGGATAGACGGCATTCCAAAAAACAACCTGAATAGGTCCACAGAGAGAACGTTGAGCAGAATGGCATCGCAATGATTATAGAAGTACGCGAAGGAAAGTGATCCAAAGCAACAAAATTGGGCGTGAAGCGAATTGTTTGGCACAGTCGAAGAGGGCGCGCTCACTGAGGCAGCTTCACCTAGGATCACCGCCACAATACCGCCGACATCATACACCGAGAGGGCGTCGGAGTCTGCTTCACTCCAGGCATAGTTGTTGTGGAGTCAGTACGGCAGCCAGAAGAAGAATCCATAGTTGACGAGTTTCAGACAGCCGCCGACCAATGAATACAGAAACCGGAGCTTATCTCTACTGTCAGTGCTATGCTTTTCCTATGCTGATGGTGAGACGGCGATTACTAGCTAGCAGTCTCATGGTAATGGTATAAAGATACACGTGAGACATCTCGCGTGCACTGAAGCATGCCTGACCCCGACTGTTGACTTCGACACGAAACTAAACTGAACCCGATTCAAGATGAGCGCGACATTGACGCCAATTTTCGAGCACGCTTCGGTAGTGCAGGTAATAAAATAGACCCTTCCTAGATAGCATTTTAAAAGTGCTACTGCTCTCTGCCTCCCAATCCTAAAGTCGCCGAAATCATCAGACGTGGTTTGACGTGAAGTCAGGTGTGCATACTGATTCCTTCCACGTTCGTGTATACCCATTTCTTTCCTTCTGCACTGAGACCCTAACTCATTTTCTCTAACTCTATCCAAGTTTTCGTCAATACCTACTTGACGGTAAATGCACTTAACCTTGTTTCTGCGCGTCTGTTCCTTTCCTGTTTCTTTAAGAAAGTGGACAGCAAAATAAAAAATGTTCGTTATGCCTGTTCCATTATTCGCCCATCGTGTCTCTTAGAGTATGGAAGCGCTTCTTGCGTTTCTATACTTTGATAACTTATGTTCCTAGCAGTTGCTTTCTCTCCTAGTGATCTGTTTCAATTACAACTTTTAGCACTGTGTCGGTTTTGTCATTTCCAATTTACAGATCTATAAAATAACTTGCCCATTGACTATTATAAACTATACTATAATAAAAAAACATACCTCGTGCTATAAAATATAACTATAAACTATAATCTATAATAAAGAACATACCTCGCAGTCGGCGTTCTCCTACGACAGTGTTGAAAAACGTAGTCAGTAAAATCATTAGATTTGCACCGACAATGATCCGGCACTAAACAGCTCAGGGGAGGGCGGGGTCACCATGTGGGACAGCCCTACACAACGTTCTTTGTTGCATGAAACATAAAATTTGATGCAACACTGGTGTGTTGTACACTTACAGTGAACTGAGCTAGTCCATTTCGATATAATTTGACATTAATGTGGGTTCCTACCAAGGCGGACAACCACTCAGTACAAGACGACGCCTTCCGAGCCGCTTTGCCCCTACGGTCTTTTTCAGGTTTCCTCCCGACTAGGAACTCAGAAACTGAGTCTACTGTATGGGTAACCAGGTTGGCGTAGTTTACTTATTTGTAGATGTTGTTGTCCATTCATTGTGTTTTGCTTCTGTCGGGAAATCATTTAAAAGCGGCCATCACCAACTAGGATTGCACCGTCACGTTGTATCCAGTGTTAACGCTACGTTACAGTTTACGCATACTTTATTCGAAGGCGAATATCTTATATCTGGATATCTTCTGCGACTAGGCAGGCATCAAGATTGCATACGCTCGTTAGGCTACGTCAGCTTAGGCCCGATTTGTTTAACCACGCGAAGTAAGAAGAGCTGCAACAATATTGTATTGCATCATTGACACCTTTCGACCCGTGATATTACTTTCTTGGATTTATGTTAGTGGGGGAGGGAGCACTTAATTGCGTCTGTTCGACAAAGGGGCAGCATTGGAAGTAGACTATTATACAAAGGCAATACAACGAACAAACCTATGAGATAACAGTGCTTCGTTGGACGCCACCTTGCCTATCACCGATCCGCTTTTTTTAGTGTTTCACCTCACCGCTGCTAGGATAGACCCTCTTTTATTTTCGCACTTTTTGCAAATACTGGCAGCATACTGGCAGCTGGTAGTCCCCTCATCAATTTGCTGCGAGTATAACCCTCATTGCATTGGGAAGACTCATCATTATTTATTTATTTATTTATTTATGAATACGTCAAAGGACGCGCCACATAAGGGAAAAACAGAAACAACAGCAGAAAGCAGACAAACGATCACAGCTAATCTTGGCGGATTTTCCATGGAAACAAGCGTCGTCCACCTATCAGTAGGTAAACACTGACAACAAGAACTCCAAAAAACGAGAAAAAGGGGAGGTGCTTAGTGCGGAAGAAAGGGTAGGAAGGTAAAAAAAAATAAGCGCCTGATTTTTAAAGACCTGAGGGGAGTTTAAGGCTTCTGTTAGAAGTTGATACATAGACAGCCGGTTTAAATAAATTAGATAAACCAGCCGTTGACGGGCAGCGCGTATATCGGCGAGGGCCAACGAAGAGCATGTCCCTAGACAGTCCTATAAAGTAGTCTTTCAATAGGCTTTCAATTATGAGGAAAGGAGAGTGGAGGAGTACTACTAGCACTCACAAAACTTGTAATACACTACTGGACAGCCCAGACGCTTACCGTTAGAGAGAGTGGCGCTTAACAATGTGCGTGCATACCATCATACACGACGGCAAATATACTGCAGTATGAAACAATTTGTTTTGTAAATAATCTCTACGTAGAAGCTTTTTGCAACTCTACCAATATCCCAACAGTTCAGTAATAGAGCGCTGAGAAAGCAATCAGCGAATTGAGTGGGGAACAGTGTGATGTAAAGTTACTTAGCACATCTTCATAGTTGAGAAGAATCAAATCTACCTTTTCAGTATTGTCTTGCAGTGATGCCTTCAATGTAACACTGCGAAAACTTCTATTGAGACACAAAGAACCGTACGCCTTTGTCACAAAACCTGGACCACTACAACTTGGTACGAATCCAATGCCCCGTGCTCGTTAGAATGATTGAAGCGCGGCAGCCGACTTCCAGTCAAAATAGTGCGATTAAATCACGAGTATAAAGGACCGAGCGCGCCCCAATCAAACGTCAGGTTACGGTGTCAAAGTCAGGAGTCGGAATTTTATAATACTGCCTACGCAGCTCAAAAATATCTTCCCGCGCCCCGCGTACTGTGGCCACGTCGTCAGTGAACGACGCTGTGACCTAAACATCTGGAAAGATGGTGAATGGAGGATTATTTAGGCCTGTGTTATACTTCGGCGACGCGTCGCCGACGCTGCGATCCGTCACCAACAGCCCGTCACCGACGTCGGCGACGTCGTCAACAGATTCTGTGGCGGCGTCGGGGACGACGTTGACAGGAGAGCATCGGAGCGCATTTTTAGCATCGGAGCGGGTTTTTAATGTCATCATTTGGTAACCAGTCTGCCCATAGAAAAGCTAAGTGATCACATCTGTCTCGAATTTGCATACATTTTGTGCTTTCCTTAATCTTCAAAAGAAATTTTAATTCTTAATTCTTCATAATGCTTCAAGACTTGATGATGATTTTTTGTTCTGTATGTACGGTAGTCTGCTCAACCATTGTTAATCTGCCGAATTTTCTCTTACTATCCAAATTTGGCTTTTAGAAGGATGGATAAGTGTTCAAAGGTTTCACTAGCTGCAATGTTAGAACCATTCAAAAGTACCTGTATTTTTTAGGATACCCTGTATTTTTCGCAAGGCATAGTGTGTTTTTAGGTTTTAAACTCTAAAAGAAGCACAAATCAATCGATACGGTCACTTTGTAAAGAGATTATAGGAAGTATTCAAGCGAAACACTATCAATAGATTGTAAAATGCAAAATAACAGACGAGTGCATGGCGCAGTCTATCCCGATCATACGTCAAAAAAGCGTCGGTTTAGCAAAGACCTTTTTCGTTAAATCGTATTTAAATTAAATTTACGCGGAATTCTCGAAGTTCAAAGGAAAATTTAACTCTTAATTAGTAAGAATTCTATCTCGAAAAAGCTCTTCGCAGAGGTTTGCATTACCATTTGAGAAAGCGAGGAAACACTACTTGTTTTTTTTCTACACAGTTCTATTTAGTATTACTTGCTCTACAAGGAAGCAAATCGGCCTAGAAAATGCGAACAGAACGGCTGAGAAGGACACAAAAAGGAAGAAAAGTGACAAATTGAAGGGGAGCTAAGGTTTAGGGTCCCACTCCCTCCCAAACACTCAGTGTTCTAATGAATTGTGCTTTTTGTGTTCGCAAGACGATGCCTTTTGCACTTCTCGATTTCGTAATTCGAAGTACGGTGATGATCATGGCAGTTCCGGGAACGAAGAACCAACCCACAATCATAACACTCCATCGGAGCGCATTTTCTGCCACCCTTGGATGACGTCGGTCCGTCTGTGGCGACGTCGGCGGCGGAAGTATAACACCCCCTGCGGAGCTCTCGGCGACGTCGCCGGCGTAGCAGCCCCTACAGCATAGCGTCGCCGAAGTATAACATAGGCCTTAGTGAGGAGCACTCTGCGCTCAAAGAGCGCAAAACCCAACACTATAGTTTCCCATCGAGCGATGTGAGCAGTTTTGGAACGAGTAATTCAGATGCCTAATCCTGTAGAACCCAGAATCCCGCAGAGTCGAACTCTATATTCCTCGCCAAGCCATGTGAACAGCTTCAGCACCGGTTGTTAAGATGCACGCACACCGCATCTCTGAGTTCCTTCCCTTGCCTAATCTTCGCTTGAAGGGCGCAGAACCCAAATGTGCAATCCTCTGCTGAACCACCCCAACTCCACGGTGAATCTCCCCGAACCCCTTTCCTGAGGCGACGTCTCTGCTCTACAGCAAATAGCGCGGCACATTGCTTGCTAGGAACATGTATGTGCAGTTGTGATGACGCCTTTTCTTACTCTGTTTTCTTACTGCAGTTTCATAATCCACCGGAATCATTTGATTTATTTTATTTGTATTATTTGTTAAATATGAAAAAGAGTAACGAATGAAGTTTACCAAGGACCGTCTTGACCGTAGATATTAGTGGACTTATTGATTAATATTGTACTGCATGCTAAATGCTTGACTTTCCTTGAACTATTTTTATGATGGTGTCCGACGACATCGTTGGACAATGTCGTGAAAGGGTTAATCACGGCTACCGCCGCTGCCGAGTGTGCATGCGGCTTATGACGTGGCCACAATGCGCGACGCGCGGCAAGACTCTTTGAATTGCAGGAGGAGTGCTTTTACGTGCTTTCAACAAAGAAACGTGAATTGTTCAGGAGCGATCCATCAAATACGGACATCGAGTAGTTCTCGAAGCTAGGTTGCTCCACCTGATCGAATCCAAATTCGATATCATTGAAGGAATTTGCGCCAATTTTGACAAGCTTAAAGGAGATCATCACGGCGTGAACAACGAGCGAGAGGTAGTCGCTGTTAAGATTGTGCTGAACATAATTCACAGCACCTTAATCAAGGAAAGTAGGAGCTGTGGCTTCGAATGATCGATGATTGGAGATGTCGACTGCGCAACTAGCCCTAGCATGGCATGCTGTGCTAGACCACAGTGGGTCATTTCCGACCAGGGTGACTGGGTGCGTGTCTAGAGAGGAGTCCAGTCCTTCTCATTTGTAGCGTCCATAGGAATTGTATAAAAACTTCTTAGTATCTAGGAGGGGCTCAACATGTAGGACGGTCCTATACAACGTCTTGTGTTGTGAGAAACTAAAAATTTCGTGTAGCGCTGGTATGTTCTACCCCTATGGTGAACTGAGGTAGGCCATTTCTGATGTAACAAGTGTTCCGACAGGCCTAACTGTGTGTCTCTTCCGAGCTTCGTGCGACCTTGCAACATCGCTAACCTACGGAAAGCAATTGTTCAGTGTCTCTGGAAACACACGAGTTGATACTCCAGCGTGGAGCAACACGAGCGTCAGCCAACTGACGTCCAAGCTTTCGAAGCTACGCAAAGTGGTGATAAAGGAGGATTTCAAGGGGAGAACAGAGTGAGCGTTGGCTGAGGCCGCGTAGACGGATATGAATATCCGTAATGCCCACGGGAACTTCATCAACTGCATAGCCAAGGTGGCCGCTCTCCGACGCCTGATGAAACCGTCGACTCTTCCAGAAGGCAGTGGAGGAGGTCATCCACGACTTCCACGCCAATCTCTTCGATGGCTACGTCTACCTGCCTCCGTACTGTATTCCGGTGAAGAATCGTGTAGTATCGATCGTATCGTATACGTAACTATCACCCGCTGTCCGTAATCTACAGCTGTTCGCTAGAGTCATCCCGAATAGGTTCCTACTCAGTACAGCAGAGTATTCCGAGAGCTGTAGAACTGCGCTATCTTCGCTTCGCTGGCGACATCGTCGTTATCAAAGGCTTGAACCAAACGGCTGCTATATCACAAACGCCTTTACAGTGGCACTTGCACATCGGAGAACAGCGTGATTCATCCTTACGGAAATTAGGAGTGCACTAAAAGGAGTAGTATACCAAACCCAGCTTTTACCTGCAAGCTCAGGGAACAGTAAAAGTGCTAATTCGCATCAGAGAGCATCTAGTTGGCAACCGAAACCAAAGCTTATTAAGGACTGAATACTGCGAGAACACCCACAACGGGCATGATTCATCATTCGACGCTTCAAGCACACAATACTGCAGCACGAAAATGAAATCGGTGATAGGAAAACCACTGATACATTCTGGATACACGAACGTAGGCCAGCGTTGAGCAACGGGAACAAGTGTGCGATCTACTACTAGTGACTCTTTGCCCTTTGCTTCACTGTGTGAGCTGTGATACGCCATGCTCCTCGGAGTCCGTATACCCCTGTTCATGATACACCATGCTCCTTGGGGTCCGTATACCCCCGTTCACCGATTGCGTTTCGCTTGCTCAATGGTTGGTCTATAGTTGGGCGGTCTTTCAGTACTGGAAAAGCAGTGGTGAGTTATGTTCGTCGTGAAGTTGTTTCTTCCTGACACTTGCGATCGCAATGGTGATAGAAGTGTTAAGAAAACTAACGATAAGTGAATTGTCAATATGAGTTCACAGTTCACAAAAAAGCTTGGCCAGGCATAATAAAGCTACAATTTAATAACATCCCTGCGTGGTGCAGAATAATTGTTGTTCTATCAAAGTTAACATTTCTGAAGACGCAACCCGGTGTCGTAGAAAAACAGTTAAAACCAACTGAAAAGAACAAGTGTATAGCGAAGAGAGAAGGCACTAAATCCCTTGCTATACTTTCGCATGCGTGAATCTGAGCGCAAACGTACGTGCCTAGAGCAGATTGCATCACTGTAAATTTCAGTTCCTTCGCTACGAGATTCGTCACTGCGACCTGATGTTTACCGAAATTCACGAAAACTTCCTCAAGTCGTATCTCGATCTGGAATGGTAGTGAAACATCTCGTCTTGATAACTGCTCCTTGTTAGTGACAGTTTTTAGTCGAACATGTTTATTCGTTTCCGTTCCAAAATAAATAGTAGAGATATTTCGACAGCATCATCAAGGATATATAGAATTTAACCGAGCAGTTCCGGGTGTTCTCGTCCGATATCGGCTCGCGACCAGTACGATGACTGCGTTCCCTTCCGCTGGACTGACAACGCAGCGATTCCTCCGGCCTTCTCGATCGCATCCCGCACCGAAAGCTCGCCACGCGTTAGGAAGTAGGCGAGCGATCCGCAGAAGCAGTCACCAGCACCCTAGGATTACCAGATTAGAGGCGGACGAGGGTCTACACAAGGAACGGATGCTTACTCCCACCGACAGCACCTATCTATCTATCTATCTATCTATCTATCTATCTATCTATCTATCTATCTATCTATCTATCTATCTATCTATCTATCTATCTATCTATCTATCTATCTATCTATCTATCTATCTATCTATCTATCTATCTATCTATCTATCTATCTATCTATCTATCTATCTATCTATCTATCTATCTATCTATCTATCTATCTATCTATCTATCTATCTATCTATCTATCTATCTATCTATCTATCTATCTATCTATCTATCTATCTATCTATCTATCTATCTATCTATCTATCTATCTATCTATCTATCTATCTATCTATCTATCTATCTATCTATCTATCTATCTATCTATCTATCTATCTATCTATCTATCTATCTATCTATCTATCTATCTATCTATCTATCCATCCATCTATCTAGCAATATATAATAACATATAATAATAATAATAATAATAATAATAATAATAATAATAATAATAATAATAATAATACATTTCACATCAAATCCGCCTCTTCAAATCAAAGTGCGCGCCTTTCAAGCTATGTCTAACACTTTTCAAACCAAACTGAACACATTGCAATCAAAATGGACACCCTTGTAAGCAAGTTTCCAAGGTTGTCTGGATCTTCCACGACCTCTCCTACGGTGAACTTCCAGCTGTAGTGCTCTATTCGCAATGGACTCTTCGCTAGCGGACAACACGTGACCGGACCTTCTCTGACGGTCCTTGCGCATCTCGTGGTCAACGGTAGTGATTAGAAAACATTGCCGTACGTCATAGTTACGGATGCGGCTCATTCGCGTGATGCACTCCAACGCAGCATTTTCATCTCGATGCTTCTTAGTAGGCGCTCCGCTTCGCTTGTCACAGGCCAGCATTCAGATCAGCATCAGATCCGTGCACTGGTCGGACTACCGTGCAATATGCCTTCGACTTTAACTTATCGCTGACTTTTCGGTCATAGAGTGATCCGGTGGTGTTTCACCAGCCACGCAGAGTTTACGCGATGGTTGATCTCGTGAAGTAAACCTCCGTCGCTTCCAATGTTAGGTTGGGAGCTAAGTCCCCCGTCTTTAACATCTTCTCAATTTCGTTGAAAATTTTTTTGCATTATTTTATAGACCATTTGAAAGGCAATGGTCTGGTGTATTGAATTATATGTCTTCATTCGCATATTTCGATTTTGTAGTTAGGTCATTAATTAGAAAGCCAAAAATAAAAGTGACGTTCGCAGAGAGCTTCTCACTACTTATATTAGAGCTTTTTTACACATCCTTATAAACCATTCGAAAGAAGATGATCTGCTCCACAAGACAGTGTTTTGTTCACTTTGATTTTCGTTAATTTTCAGAGCACTGAAGTGTATTCTACCTGAAAAATTAAAGCAAGTGTGCAACGCCATGCAAACAGAAATTTTGCTATTAATCAAATCAAAACTGCTGCGATTTGAACAACTGCACGGCGCGATCTCTTTGTTGAAATGACGCTGCTTTCCTGTACTCTAAAACAAGCTTTGAACCGAAAACTATCTCAAAAAATTAAAAATTGATAAAATTTCAGACTATGTTCACTTATCTCAAAGAAGCTCAGAAATTTTCCTTGAGCAAAAAATTACTCTAATCGTTTTGGAGAATCTCAATTTTAATGTGGAAAAGGTTCGCTTTGGTTTGGAAGATGTTTAGTTTGATTTCAAAAAGTGTCCAAGTTGTTTTGAGACACTTTTCAAATCAAGTTGGACACTCTTCACCTCAAATTGGACACTCTGAGCTAGCTTAATACTTTTGAAATCAAAGCGAACTGTTCCAAATTGGAATGAGCCTCTTCTACATTAGACTAATTACTCCCCAAAAAGGTTAGAATAATTTTTTGCTCAAGAAAAATTTTAGTACGATTTCTTTGAAATTTTGATTCACTTACCCAATAAGTGAACACTTCCTTTGAATATTTATAGCACTCCCATTTGTTGTGAAAAAATAATAGTTTCTAGCTTGTCTTAAAGTAGGGTGGCAATTTTTGTTGTTAAATGAAAAGATTGCGGCGTGCACTCGTCCAAGACGTGGCTTTTTTATTCGATTCGCAGCAAAATTGCTGTTTGCATGGAGTCGCCCACCTGTAAATGATACAGCGAAATCATTTGTAGAGAACACTCATATTCCCTCTTTGCTTCGTGTAACATTTACACTATCAATCTAATAAAAATCGCGAAGCTTTTCGAGACCATTGCACGATTTGATCTTTCAATGCGCTATATAATTGCTTCTTTGCTGTGCTCTAAGGCAATTTTAGTTTATTATTTTTTCTCAAAAAATAAAAAATTTCTAAATTTATTACACTCATTCGGGCAGCTGTATTAAAAATCAAAAAAGTTATACCAGAGTTTCCTTGAATAAAAAATTATTCTAACTATCTTGGAGAGTCTGTAGTTCAGCCTGTAAGAAGCTCGTTTCGATTTGGAAGACGTTCAACTTGATTTCAGAATTCTTAGGCCAGCAGACTAAAAGAGTGTCCAATTTGTTAAACTGTTAGTGTATTGTTCTTGTTGTAGCCGTTAACCAAGATTGTTAAAATCAAAAAAAGTTATACCAGAGTTTCCTTGAATAAAAAATTATTCTAACTTTAATGAGAAAACAATACACTAACAGTTTAACAACGCCACGCCAAGATTTATCGAAAGCCGAACTTGGGCAGCGTCCAATTTGGTTTAAAGGTGTCCAATTCGACGCGAAAATGGTATGTAGGCACACTGTGATTCCGCAGAAGGTTAACCTAAAACGTTAGCTCCCATTTGGAATGAGGACCGCTTCACCAGTCTTCGTTTCTTTGTAGTTTCACAGAAATGTTTCCGAAATTTCAGCTGTCTTGCATTGTTAGGAGCATTCTGTATAGAATACGTTATGGCTCCGCGAAGCGAACAAATGCGAGACACGTCGTTAGGTGTGTCGCAGCGCAGACACGTCGTTAGATGTGTCGCAGCGCCTTTGTTGCAGAAGTGCCACTGTTGTTCTCAGGTCCCACCTCTCCATTGCAGACTTCTGGTCTGATTTTATCGAAGAGCCATCCATTCCAACTAGAATGACTGAACTATTTTGAACTGAGTTGAGTTGAGCACCCTGCTAATGAGGAATACTCTTTTCCTTTATATGCATCTTTTATCTTCTGTACGCAAATATGCACAACAAGGAATCACTGACAAGGGAAGGGTCTCGAGCCTGTGTCCGAACGGGAAGAGCGACTCATATGGGAAGAATACCCACCCCTCAATTAGCGCAAATGTGTGTTTCTTGCCAAGTCGTTAACACCAAGGAGTAGGGGGTCCTTGAAGTCACAATGGAATCGGCGCCTCACGAGTTCTGGGGTCTCTTGCACGCCCGCAAGACCACTGTAGGCAAGTGGCTCCCCAGACAATCCATCGGGTGAACCGCAGACCGAACCGCCCCCAATCAACCTGGCCGTCCAAACGGCGGACGTCCGGCGGGGGCGTGGCATGGGCGTAACACCCTGCGTTTGCCCCGAAACAAACACGGAGTGATCGCCGTTTGCACAGACAAATTGATAAGGAGCGCTTTGATTCGCGATTCACAAGCCAGCTTTAGGTGAGATCATTATCATCGGCGTATCGACGGCGATAGGTCGTAAGTCCACAGCTGCATCATTTATTTTGTCCTTCTCAATCAACAATATTTGGTGTTAAGTGGCTCCGGAGGAGCGAGTCAACATGTAAGTCACCGAATACGGCATGTTGTATTGCACGAAGATGAAAGTTTTATGCAGCATAGACGTGTTCTACCCTTGTGTTGTACTGATGATGAGTGAAACCACTACTTATGAATATGGAAGTTTTCCTTCTTGCGAAGGAGTATGATCACTTAGTGCTGCAACCCTAGTAGGTGGTGGACGCTCTTAAAAGATCACATAAGAACTGTGCGGGTTCTGTACTGAAATATGTGAACTCACTCCTTCCGTAGAAAACAACTGCACTAACGAAAGCAAAAAAACCAACATAAAAAATGGAAATATATAACATTTGAGAGCTATTTCGGGACGTTTTCAAATGATTATTCCTACTTACTGGGACCTAAAATTAGATTGGCTAGTCTGTGCGTAAAAGGTTGACTGAATGCGTCTTAGCCGTTTTCTATTTTACTGGTGTTGTATGCTCTGTTCCTGAAAGAAGATCCGTTCTCGATACAGTTGAAGTGAGGGAGTCACTCTTACTAAATTAGCATCAAGAACCTTTTTTAAAGTTCCCCCTCCGGACTAGGAACTCGGAAACTGAGTCTATCTGGGAAACGAGGTTGGCGGAGTTGACGCATTTCTATTAGGTTTGTGCATAAGTTCTCGGACATTTGATCCCTCCTGAATTGAAAGCGCATTTTCCCGCCAAATTTCTTACATTATCAACGCGTAAATGATCGATCGATGGAAAAAGGAAAGGGCTACAAAACTGTTCCTAACATTTACTTCTTCGTTGTTGACGGTTATGGCTAAGCAATTCATCCCAACTGAGACGCATATTCGGCACGTCATGTTATTCCTGCATCAATCTGGCCTCAATGCCAACGAATCGTATTGTCGCCTGAAGGATGTTTACAACGAGAGTGCTCCTGCTCGAAGTACTGTGTACCAGTGGTTCTCGAAGTTTGCATTTGGTGAATTCTCCGTTGAAGATAATGAACGAGAAGGGCGCCCGATGACACTGGATTTGGATGGCCTCCGAAGTAGAGTGGAAGCGGACCCATACCAAACCACTCGCGAACTATCAAGCTCTCTTGGTGTTAGTCACTCAACGGTCGTTCGAGGATTGAAATCGATTGGCAAGGTGCAAAAATTGAGTCGCTGGGTACCTCACGACTTGACACAATATGACATGGATCGCAGAGCCGATGTCGCTCTGTCTCTCCTTACCCTCAGACATACCCACGGATGGCTGGACAACCTTGTCACCGGTGATGAGAAGTGGATACTCTACTCTAATTATCACCGGCGTGAACAATGGGTTGACGCAACTGGAGAGGAAGAGAACGTTCCGAAACCCGACCTTTACGTGAAAAAGGTGATGCTATGCATTTGGTGGAGCGTTCTTGGCGTAGAATACTGGGAGCTGCTGGACGAAGGGATATCAGTGACGGCATAGGTTTACGTCAACCAACTGAGGAA
The DNA here is from genome assembly GCA_947359475.1 of Heligmosomoides polygyrus bakeri. Taxonomy (NCBI): domain Eukaryota; kingdom Metazoa; phylum Nematoda; class Chromadorea; order Rhabditida; family Heligmosomidae; genus Heligmosomoides; species Heligmosomoides polygyrus. The sequence goes on along the minus strand of OX375866.1, from coordinate 54,797,030 downwards.
GTTGAGGACCCACCTTCAAACCAACTAATCTTCCTACCACAATCTTAGTAAGATGTATTTAGGTACAACATCGGAACAGACGTTTTATGATCCTGTCTTGTCCCTTAGTTTTGGGAATAAGGCAGATGCAAATCCTCTTTCATGCCCCGCCATTATCCAATCTGAATTTGCATGTGGATCCTCACATCGCGAAGCGTCTAGAGAGCTTCTTACCCAAATATAAGCAAGCTGATGTTGCGATTAAGAACCTCTGGCTCCGTCCAAGCTATGACTGAACCGTTTTGTCTTCTGTTAGGTTAGTTATTAGTTGCTACATTTCTTTGATTTATGCGTTGTGTTTGTGTCTGTCATATTTATTTTCGTGTTTCGTTTGTCAAATAATAAAGTACGTTTCGTGAAGATAGATGTCCTGTAAAGGACACGTTCGACCAAACTTTGAGTTGCCATAGTGGTTTGCAGTTCATTCCTGCATTTCGGTTCAGCTCCTCAGCTAAACCGCGTCCACTATGCGTTTGGAGGTGGTAGCACATTCCACAGAATGGGTTACCACCTCCAAAAGGCAGCATATGGTCAGCTTAGATGCGGGAATCGTATGAACAGCACGCCATGATTAAGCAAGCTGTGTCGCGGTTATGAACCGCCGGTCCTATCGACATTAGAGGTTGTGAACCGCCAGTCATATCTGTATTGGTGGTTATGAACCGCAGACCATCAGTGGTTGTGGACCGCAGGCGTTAAGGTTGTCAAACGCCGGTGGAACGGCGGATATTTCGGGGCAAACGGCAGACGTTTCGGGGCAGTACCGCTCACTTCGTCTTGTCGACCGCTTGCGGTCGAGATTGTGACCGGCAGTTAGCTTGCGGTCCACCCGCCAGAGTGTCTGAGTCGGTATAGTCACGTTCCTTCGTGCGAGGAAAATAGGTGGTTCGATTCTCCTGCGCTGCCGTATTTTTGCATTTCAATTGATTGGCTGAGATTTGAAGAGTTCTGACGTCTATACCATTTTCAGCGTTTTCTTGCCCGCTTTTCCAGCAGCGTGCTGTGGTATTCAACAAGATGATGTATAAACCTGTGATACACTAGCACGAAGTGCATGAAGCAGCACTGCTCACAACACGAGCAGCGGGTAAAAGCTACAGGCTCCTCACAGTTTGTTTCCCTACATGGACCAATGACCTCGCAAAAAAGCATCCTGATCGGATTTTCAAAAGGGACCAAGATGTTATGTCGACGGTGGTTAAAATGTGAAACGAGGTCTATGGATCCTACAAATTGACCTAAACGGCCATCGATACACACTTCCCTAATCTTTGCCACGTGGCGATTCAAGCTAATAGACCCGAGGGAAGACCTTGAGTATTCGAACTATACCTTCGGGTGCCACCGGCCAGCCGACGTGGACTTCTTCAGTTATATGAAGTCGCTTATGAACGATTTCACTCCGACGTCCTTGCGCACGACCTTCCTTTTCGTCGGCAAAAAAGGACAAGATCCTGAAGGTAAGTGCCGAAGTTGTGGGTAGCTGAAGAAGAATGGATTTGTTATAATGACATCGTGTTACTGGTGTACCGAATCATGTGCCATCCTCGCGTGGAAAAGCTGGTTGCTTATGCCTGGTTCAAAGCTGGTTATACGAGTCGCATCCTGGTCCCTTTAAAACCCTACAGGATGGTTTCCCCGATGTCATTGGTCCATGCAGGGAAACAAACTGTGAGAAGCTTGTAGCTTTTATATGCTCCCCGTACTCTTACCAGTGCTGCTTCATGCGCTGTGTACCTGTGTAACACTGGTGTTGAACATTTACGCATTATTATGTTGAATGCCATTCTCATTGTCTTTTGGTTAAAAGCGGTCAGTAATATTAGGTTGTCCGGAAAGTTCTCAGCATTTTGTGTTACTATTTTTCATTCGTCTATTGTTAAGTAAAAATTCAACCTGCATTGCGCATTAGTGCTACTTCCTGTATAGAATTTTTCGCTCTATCTGACTAAAAAATTTATGTTTCAACGTTGTTTTACGTTTCTGTTCTTGAAGGGCTTATTGAAGTATGTCGAAGGAGCAATTCCGAGCGATATCTTATTTTAACTTCCAATTGGGACAATCCGCAGTCGCGACAGCTCGACAAATCAGTCGTGGGGGTCCAGGTGTGTTGGAGAAAGCATTACGCGCTAATGATTCAGTAAGTTTCGGGCCGGAGATTTCAGCCTCGAAGATGACCCCCGTAGCGGTCGACCTAGAGCAATCCTGGACGACGAGTTGAAGGAATTGGTGGAAGCTGAACCGTCCCAAACAGTTCGCGGGGTCGCGGAAGAGCTATACATACGCCAGTCAAACTGCTGTTACGGATGCCTTGAAATGCCTTGGGAGGGCGAAAGAGCTCGAAAATTGGTTGCCCCAGTTGAGTGAGCGGCGAAAATTTTCACGTCTCCAGATTTGTTCTTCTCCACTTTTACGCTACAAAACTGACCCGTTTTTGGATCGAGTCATCACTTGTGATGAAAAGGGAATTCTGTATGATAACAGGAAACGTTCCGAGGAGGGGTTTGAAGCCGGCGAACCCCCTAGGCATTTTCCAAAGGTGAACCTCCACCAAAAAAGGTATCGGTCACTGTGTGGTGGTCGGCGGCTGATGTGATCCACAACAACTTTTTGGCACCACACCAAACGATCACAGCAGAGACCTACTGTAAGGAAATCGACGAAATGCACCGAAAATTGCGTCAACTTCAGCCAGCATTGGTCAACAGAAGAGGCCTGATTCTTTTGCGCGATTCTTTTGCCCGCCCGCACGCTTCACAAATCACTATTCGAAAATTGAACGAATTAGGGGTTGAAGTTCTTCCTCACCCGCCATATTCTCCAGACCTCTCACCAACCAACTACCACCTTTTCAAATACTTTCAGAGCTTCTCGCTGGTAAAACTTTCACCAATCAGGACCAAGCCAAAATAGCTTTCGTGGATTTTGTTGAATCTCGACCACCTAATTTTTCGCTGATGGAATAAGTCGCCCTGGCAACCCGTTGGCAAAAGAGTGCTGATTCGAATGGTGCTTATTTCGATTAAATCCGATAAGATTTGAGAAAATTATGGTAGTTCAAAGTGAAGCACTCAAAACGCTAAGCACTTTCCGGACAACCTAATAAACTAGTCGCAAGAAGGTTACTCTCCGCAGCATACAGCTAGAAAAATGCGCAAACGTCTAAAAATGGTATAGACGTCAGGATCCCTCAAATCTCAACAACTAATTGAAATGTAAAAATGCAACAGCACCTCCCTCGAACCTCTCTCGCATGAGACAACCTCACTACTCACTGCGCCTCGATCCGGTTGCACGCAAAGGCATCGCGGACGTACAAGAGACCCCAGAACTCGTGAGGCGCCGAATCGATTGCAACTTCAAGGACCCCTAATTCTTGGATTTAACGACTTGGCAAAAAGAAACCCACTTTTATACTAATTTTCGGGTGGGATTCTTCCTATATGACTCGCTCTCCCCGTTCAGGCATATGCTTTAGACCCTTCCCTTGTGAGAGCCACACTGTGTCGATGGATCCCGAGGTCTGTGTCCAGAAACAAGTCACGAAATCTGAATGGACAACGGTAAGAAATTATCTTCGTACCAATTTCGCGAAGATGTAGCTTTGGCGGGAAACAATGGTAGATTGGCAACTTTAGGGCGGAACGGTAATAACTCCACCTCGTCATATCCCGGTCTTACACGAAGACAATGCTTTCTCGAAAGGCCAGCATTTTTAGCAAAGTTATTTACTGTTAGGTATGCAGATAGGGGCTAGGCGGGAGGAGTAGTCGGCAGGATGCACTATCTCGAGTGCACATCCTCAAAAATCTTAAGAATCAGTGCGCTCCCAGAACTCATCGGAGTTTCAAATCTCTGAGATCTTGGAACTAGAACAACATGCCCTCTGCTAAGCCAAAACACTGATTTTTCAATTTCTTTGCACTACAGTCTATATCTAAGGTCAAGTCAAATGCGCACTCGCTGCCTCCATACAAGTAGAACACGGGGCACCGAGTACATAATAAGCGGCACATCGTTGACACGCACTTTTGATCTTTAAAATTTAGCTCATTTAACTAACGAAATTCCTTGGAGCCTGTAGAATTCTTGTAATCACCTAATACAGCTTTTTTGCTGAACTCCCTTCAATGTCCTCCTTCACGAAAAACACAAGAAATAACAAACGAACAAGCACACTAGAATAACCCCCAGGCAAACTTCCATGCGTGCTATGTAGAGTCGCGACGGCGGCACATAGTCAACTCTTTGACTTCCACTGATAAAATAGCTACTGTGGGTGAGTTACATAGCCGAAAGTTCGGTCTGTTGAAAGTATAGGGATATCCAGCTGACGTTGCAGTCAGGCGTGTAGCCGTTCATGCTACATATCATTCTTAATTGCTGCTCTCCCAGGTCTTCAAGATATTTAGGCCACTCCACACCTTCCTAACCAGCTGACTATTTATCTCTTTCTACTAGGCCAGACTTTTCCAACAGAACCAGCTAGACTGATGGAGCATAAAGGTGGTTAGGACATAGGCCATTGCCCAGAATGTATATCAGAATACGTCCCATCCTTTGCATCAGAAATAGCAAAAGAACGGCTTGGGTAAGAGCCCAGAAATAATTTGCATACCGTAGTGTCGATCGCGGTCACTTTTTTCACTGGAATATGCTCCACGTTCTCTTTTCCTTTCGAAGCCAGCACACAACCTGCAAGGACCTAACATTTATTTATTTATTTATTTGAATACGTGTGTTTAAGACGCACGTTCGAGAGAAACCACAAAAAATAGAACACATCAAAAAGGAAACCACAACACGACAACAAAGCAGCACAAATGCACCCTTCAGTAGACAAGTAATTTACGTTTGGCCATACGCTTGAACGTTCGAAGCGAGCATGAAGAGGCTGGAACACCAATCCTTAACGCGCAATAGGCTGAAACAGCTCTTATCGTAAAGGATGTAGCCCTAAGATTAGATCTAGGCTTGACGTACGACAGCTTACATAGACCGCCGCGGGTTCTTGACGGCAAGACTGAATAGGATTTCGAGACACTGCACCTTAAACGACCTGTCAGCAACTTGAATATGACACAAACATCCCTCAACTTACGACGTGGTTCTAGAGTGTGCAGACCCAGATAGCTATTCCTTATATTGGCTCTTGGAATCCTGGAGTGCAAAAAGCCACCCATCCTGATTAATGTCCATCTAGTAAATTTCTTCTGGACTCTTTCAAGCATAGCAGTGTACTTCTTTTTATAAGGAGAAAAAACTATAGAGCCGAATTCAACAATGGATCTGACGTATGTTTTATATGCCACGGTAAGAACTTTTTTGTCCTTAGTAACCAAACCTTTGAAAATTTGATGTAAACGAGCTAGTCCCTTGCTGTGTAACATTTTGACTTGTCCTGAGAAGTCAAGCTTCACATCATAAATAAATCCCAGATCCTTAACTGAATTTACCTTAGCAATACATTGCTCATCAATAAAGTAGTCCGCTTGTGCTGTCGACGTACCAATCCTCATATACATAGTCTTCTCCGGCGCTAAAGGAAGATTCTAAGTCACTGACCACTCTCTCATTCGATCAACTCCCTGTTGGAGTAACCCGCAATCAGATAGGTTAGACACCTCGCGATAAATCTTAACATCATCCGCGAACTGCTTTATCACTACCCCCAAATCCTCCAACTTATCAGCAATATCCGCAGTATAGATCGAGAACAGTAGCGGTGACAAAACCCCTCCTTGTGGAACTCCACTTTTAACATGCCTGACAGTGGAGAAAGCTGAACCTACTTTCACTTGGAAGGTCCTGTTAGATAGAAATTCCCTTATCCAATTACAAATAACCGGATGAATCCTGAGCTTTTCTAATTTATACAGCAACTTCTCATGACTCATCCGATCAAATGCTTTGGAAAAATCTAAATATATAACGTCACATGCCTTCTTAGAATCAAGATAAGCCGTCCAATCATTTAAACATTCAAGTAAGTTAGTTTCCACCGATTTACACGGCATGAACCCATGCTGAGCATCAGGGATAACGTTGTTCCGAGAAAGAAACTGTAAAAGATGAGACTTGATCACTTTTTCAAATATGCGGCAAGGGAAGGACGTGATACTGACCGGCCTATAGTTACTGACATCACTCGAAGGATTCTTTTTAAGTAAAGGTGTTACATAGGAATGTTTCCACCGCTGAGGAATCTCGCTACACATCAAGGACTGGTTGAAAAGATACGCCAACGGACCAGCAATCACATGCGCGGTGTTTTTGAAAAACGAAGTGGGGATGCAATCCGGAGTAAGCGAAGATGAGTCAGTACATGTGTGAATAATTTCATAGATCATTTTGCCATCAAACCACGGAAATGTGTCCATAGGCTCACAAACGCCCGGATTATAGTTAGGCAGCTCATAATTATCCTCCAGAAAGACCTCACAGAATTTATCAGCCAACAACTCCGCCTTATCATCATCTGCAATCGCCATTCGCCCATCTTTTACAATACAGTTGATAAGTCGATTATCACTTAGTCTTCTTGTCAGGTATCTATAGAACTTACTACTACTCCCGGACTCAAGCACCTTCTTCTCAACATTACTATTGAACTTTTGCAATGCTTTATGGACTTTTTTACTGAATTCGTTAAACTTAACCCACTCATTGACACCGTGAGTGTCATTAGCAGCTCTAAACAAATAATCTCTATGATCAAGCATGTTTAGCAAATACAATGGCAAATGAGCCTGTCTAGCCTCAACACGCCCCCATGGAACAAACATATCAACAGCTAAAGACAGAGCCTTTATGAGGATTTTATATTTCTCATTTACACTCGGAACAGCATCAAAGGAATCTCTCCACGAAATAGATGATAGAAAGCGACAAACTAGATTGTAATCACACCTATGAAATTGACGACGATAAGTATAAGTAGGCTCCACATAAGAGTAGCATAACTTAAATTTAACACTGCTATGATCGCTTAATCCCACCGTTGGACCAACAGAGACTTCTTCAATAAGTGCCTTTTCAGCGGAGAATAACAGGTCGAGAACATTCCTTCCCCTAGTAGGTTCTCTCACCAGCTGTTCTAACCTATGACTCCTTATCATATCTACAAAAGCATTACTATCAGCGGACGCTGGCCTGTCCAAATACAACCAATCAATATCAGGGTAGTTAAAATCTCAGCATTAGTAGCACAGCTGAGTGCCCACATCCCATGAGGTCACTAACAACATCTATAAGCTGCCTGTTATGCACAGCATTGCATGAAGGTGCACGATAAACTACTATGAACCTAACCTTGCACCACTCAAGAATCACATCGGCAGAGAGGATTTCGTACGCATCATCAATTGACTGGGAAAAACTTCCACAGCCCCAACTCCCTTCCTTAGCAAGATCGCTACTCCACCTCCAGCTCTATTGGTTCGGTCACAGCGTATAACCAAATACTCACGACTAATGTTACATAACAAAGAAGAAAGAACGTGATGTGGTTTTAACCATGTTTCAGTAAAAATGTATATGTTAAAATTCGAGCTAAGGACAAGATCGACATAACATGCGTTTTTCACGATTGAACGTACATTGGCGTAAAAACATGACAACCGTTTCAAGACGTTTTTTGAAGGGGACATTACTTTAAAGGGGAGCGTTGGCTAGCGATCGGGACCGTATTCGTCTTGACATCAGAGTCCAACAAGCTTACATCCACCCCGCCACTGGAGGCTTGCGAAGGAGGAGGCTCGTGAGCTCCTAGGCCACGACGACGGTTGCGCTCCTCCAAAGGGAGCGAGGGCCTGAGGTACACCACCTTTAGAGGGAAACGCTCCAAACGCTTCGCACGCTGTACAGCCATCTTTTGGAGCTTGGAACTGGGCAAAACGACCTTAATAAGCCGGTTACCACCTTCAATCGGCCTACCCAACCGATAGACACCGGAAGGGTAGCATTGCACACCAAGAAAATGCAGCACGTTACAAACAGACTCAAAATCATAACAAACACGATCTCTTATACCAGCATTCTTAAGTTCCGGGACACGACCTATAATTACAGATCGACTACGTTCGAACTCTGACTCGGAATCTATGTTATAAGAGGCTACAGAAGAATTATTAAGAGCAGGTGGTTCAAAGGAAATAGGCGACATCTTCTTATGCTCGAGCGAAGCTATGGTTTGACGCAAGGTCTCGTTCTCCTTCCGCAATTCATCGATCAGCTTGTCCTTCTCCTCAAGCAGTCGGCTAATCTGTCGAGATAAAAGCCCGAGAGCTTTCTTTACGCAACGCGGTACCGACGAAGACCGCGTGACCTCGTCCATAGTCTTGACTAGCTCCTCGGAGCTGACATCTTCACGAAACACCGAGTCCGACGATTCGTTCAAATTTGCAACCTTAACAGAGGCAGCCGAACGGGTCTTCATGATAACAGCAGTTAACCGCAGAGGAAACCAAACGAAATCAATCAAAACCAATCGACCTTTTACGGCGACCTACGTTGACAAATCGATATAATAGATTGCGGGCCGCTCGCAATCAGCACAACCAATGACCACAATAGACGATGTAGTTAGATATCCGCACCAGATCCAGCTCAGCTCCACCAATTCGCAATTCGAGAATACAGCGTAAAGGTAGACGTGCCAGAAATACAGGCCAGAATACTACAGTATAACGTCGATAGTCCAGGAATTAGCGGAACAGAGAGAGCGCTCGGAAACACGACCGCTCAACGTGGGCGCTTGAGATTCTCAACATGGTGCATAACATGGTGCATAGAACGACGAATCCTCCTTTCCTCCATACATTTTCTTATTATCACACATAAGTGTCGTACATCACGGCTAAAGACAGCATTTCCACTATAAAGATATGAATTAGTTTTTGTCATTTTTTATCGACATGCCAACCACAGCTCGACACCATTTCTTCTGGGATGAAAAACGATGAATACTGAAAATACAAATCTGTGCTTATCTAAGCAGATGATGATTAATGTAGGAATGCGTTGTTAAAGTCGACTTCATCTAGATATGCTTCGCTGCTGGAAATGAAGACGTCGTTGCCACGAATGAGGAGTAGCAGGTAAAGGCAAGTTGTGATGGAGAAAAAGCAGAAACGTTTGATAAATGCTCCATGCTTCATCTAATTAAGCCAATCAAGTGGTGGTTCTGTCCGTGTGCTGGACGACTACAATCTGGATGAGGATATTTCTGTAGAAGTTATGGTTGTCGCTCCTCAACTTCGCTACTTGGACACATTAATCAGCTCTTCTTTTTAAAGGTTGCCCTGCAGGCTACCTCCACATATTTGATAGACTCGAGTATGCGTAGTAAATCGAGGTTTCTTGGATATTCCTGGACTCTTGAAGAACTATCGAACAGCAGCGACATGGAAAAATTGTGATAGGAGACGTTGTAGTCTGCATTGCCGTGGATGTGTCCGGCAAGAGGAATTCTTGGGCCAACTTCGATAAGGCTTCTGGAAGCATTATATTCTCAGAAGATCTCGTTTTTAATGACTTGAAAATAATGCAGGTGTCGACCCCATGCTTACTCTGTTCCAAGCCGTTTCAGTATGCATGCCTTCAGCTTTCTCGCCTGGTACTAACTTCAGAGTAGCCCAACACATATCGCATAGCCTTCACGAGCAAATCTGCGATCACTAGCACAATAGCGTGGACATCAGTCGTTATTGTTCACGATTTCAAACTTGAAAACCTGTCATGCAGATTTACACACTGCAACGCATACCGATAAAAACCGATAAAGAAGTTTCATAGTTAAACCAACAATCTAGGACGTGAAAACCCTAATGAGAGAAAGGAAGGAAGGGCAAGAACAAGCGCCGAGTAGGAATGTCAGGTTATAGTGCATCTCCTTTGAATTCTAAGGCATTGCCCCGCAATGTGGTTAGTTGTTCTCCTTCTGGAAATCGACGCGTTTCGCTGCGTGCTCCATTACTCCCTCTCCTCGATCACGCTGGAGTGTATGAGTGGTCCGTTTCGCCTTCTCACAGAACATATGCTCATTACCTTCGCCGAAGTCTGGCATTCATTCAATTGCAGCCTCCCGTCCCACTCATCGCGGATTGGCCGCAGCGAAGCCTCCATTCGATAGTGTCGCATGCCAAAATAGCCCGGTCGGTTCTCCTTGCTGAGCAGGCACGGGGTGAACCCTATACCTCGTCCATCACCTTCTTTCCAGGTGTTGGCAATACACTACGTGGCCAGTCACCCTAAATTTCGAAGAGCTTGCACAAGCGACTACGTCTTTCATTCTCAAACTATCGACAAAACTCGTAACTCTGGGGCTGGATCCACCAACGACTTACAGCAATTTAACAGAGAAAATTACAGCCGAAATCCCTGATAGCGCGGCTTATCAAGCGATATGGTGAGCGATAAGCCGCGTTATCTGACCAGGGAAGCCTCTCAGGCTTATGTCTAAACTGCGAAAACGAATACCACTGTGAGATTCTCCATCATTCAAATGGTAGGAAGGGACGTTTCATTTCTGCAAAGTTCTTGAACCCAAGGAGCAATGGTCCCTCAAAATTTACTATGGGACCACGTTCACACGCGCAAAACTGCTAAAATCGGCCGAAATTTCAAAAAATGAATTTCATATTCGTGATCAGGGTCCCAGATAACCCCTTGTGGAAAGTTTGGACTGAATTTTTTTCTACCACTTCTCGACCTCGACCAAGGGGCTAAGGGTCGCTAAAGTTCAATAGTGCCGCTTCAGATTTACCACTGACAGTCGCATACTCAAGGGAGCGTACACTCATGTCACGGCGAACCATCTGATCAACTTTTTGAAAGATATCTCTGCACCCCTATCTTCAATAAAAATCTCTCTATATGTAACATTTTTTAATTGGTCGGCTCACCAGAAGAGTTTCAAGACCAACGTGCCGCCGTCTAGCGACACGTTACAATACAACGCTGACCTATGCTCGCTGACCTGCCGGGACAGCAGTAGCTACCATCCCGTCAGCATTAGTGTGTCTAGTTCATTAGTAGACCTTCGATGGGCAGTAAGGTACAACTGGACTTGTACAATGATCGGCTGCCCTTCATTGATCATGTGGGACACACGATAAATGACATGAGATTGACTGGACAGCCATTCTCGGCTTGTGGACTGGTGCCATCATATGCTCTTCTAATTGCTTTATTTATGTCTAATTGGGAAGGTTCATTCCCCCATGTAGCCAAAGGTCCTATCAAAAGCAGCAGAAAATACAAAGTGTCGCATATAGAGGGAGCAGCTGATGAAAGTCTCTCACTGAACACGTACTTCTCAGCCTGTAGTGGAATACATGCATAGGAAAAGTTCGGAAGGTGATTGATACCAATCAAGGAATGAACACTAAAAATTGAAAATTACTTTGGGGTCAAGGAACCGAACATCCGACCCTTTGCCTATGAAGGCCCGTCTCCCCTGCTGAGCCACCGTGCTGCTTGCCTCGATGTCTTTCACCATTTCTCTTATCTACGCCTGCAACACGCACGTACGTGTAGATGCTGACAGTGCAATGCAGCACTAGTATTGGACGTTCAGGGGCCCCTAGCTCCTTGGGTTCAAGGACTTTGCAAAAATGGAACATCCCTTTTCACTATTTGAAGGGTGGAAAATCTCACAGTGGTATTCGTTTTCGAAGTTCAGACATTCGCCTGAGAGACTTCCCCGGTGAGTTTTCCGCTGTGGATTCTCTGTTAAAGTCATATAAGTCGTTGATGAATCCGACTCCTGGACGCCTTCCCTCCGTTGCTTACACATAACATGCACTTTCCAATAAAGAGCAACTGCAGGAAATTCCACACACAAATCAAAATCCATTCAAGGTTCGATTACAAGCGCTCCATCATGAGCCTTTGAGCTGGATCCGGACAAACCACACCCCACTCAAGTGAGAGTGAAGAAACTTGTTGTAGTGTGATTCAATCCTTCGAAAGCGTCCACCACAAATGAATCGGAGCGGAGCACCGTTACCCACAAGACTTGTTCGGATATGCGTGTCGCAGGCGACTACATGTTGGACTGAAGTGAAAATTTAGAACTAACCCTTCTGACCCAGCGTAATAATCGCATGCTCCGGACCCATTGTGAGCATTTCAGAGGCCGCTTTCTTCGCGTCCTCGAGTGTACCTTGAGGAATACCGGTGAGATATTCAGCCTGAACAACTCACAACTCTACATCGATGGAGAACATGAAAATGAAAATGCGACGCGTACTGCTTCTCGCACACCTCGTTCTCGTTTGTGCAAATAATATCCGTCAGAGCTACCATGGACTTGTCGGTATCTGGTACTCCAGGTGCGGGGTTGAAGAACGTGGTCACTGCAGAAGAAAGAGCCTACTCAGAGTGAACAACACATGTGATAGATGGCTGACTTACTCACCTCCCAGTTCCTTGGCTAATTCGAACAATCGCTTATTTCCCTTCCTTGACACTTCCGCCTGTGCCATGACCAGGCTGGCCTTCCCTATAGTCTCCTTGTGACGCTCAGCACAAGCTTCGTCCAATTCAAGGTTCGCACCCAATGTCACAACAATCGTATTCTCTCCTGAATCAGTTTTATTTTCCCTCATAAACTGAATAGACATGGGCAACAAGCAATAGCCTTGAGATTTAAAATAAACTAAGCTAACGATGCGGCAAAAATGCTAGCTGGATCCGAAATCTTGCATCAACTTTCATGCTTTTTTCGGAAGATTATTTTCATACGCTTCGAATTGCGCATGCTAATTTCACCAGTTGAGAAGAACAGACATGAGCGGTCAACGGTGTGCGCATGAGACAACAAAACCTTTCCGAACAGTTCTCATTCCGGCTGTTTCGGGGTGGTTTGAGAATCCGACATTCCTTTCGAGTGAGGTCAACACTCAGCTTCTAGCTTTCATCTCCAGCAGTGAGTTGACTGCTAAACTTCCTCCTATGTGAGCAAAGAAACGAGGACTGACAACCCCTCACTCTTGCAGTGAGGGGTAAGTTCGGACGTCAATTTGACTTCCGTTCATCGAAGTCGTGGTTGGATACCAGCAAGATTCAGGCGCTTATATACCCTTCTGACATAAGCTTCTAACATATCCTATTGCCTAGAATTCTCGTCCAAGAAGACAAAATTCTGGACCAGAATAAAAATTTTGATACCAGAGTTTCGCCCCACGTCAATATCTGCGCAAATAAGATGTGACAGCACTCGTCAGTGGTGACTACAAAGCAACTAAAATCCAAAACCAAATGCCACCACACAAGCCTTCCTGACACGATCAGTGGAGTGCTGATACAATTGAGGAAAGTGCAGAACCCTGGTGTACCCCGAAAGAGATGGGGAACTCCATCGAGGTTCCAGCTGCAGCTTGCACTCGACTCTTTGGACAAGAGTAGAGAATTCGCACCCACTCTATGAGCTCTTCGGGAACTCCATGGTGTCGCAAGGCGTACCATATCACTTTACGCGGTACGCGGTCAAAGGCCTTCTCCAAGTCGAGAAAGCCGATCTGCACTGGCCTCTGTTTCCCGCGATGCTTCTCTATCAGGAGGCGGGCGGCGTGAATGGCATCAACAGTGCCACAGTCAGCCACGAAGCCTCACTGATTGCTGGAAAGCCGGACGATGTCCCGAATTCGTCCGTCGACAATTCGCTCAAAGATCTTCATGCTGTGCGAAAGCAAGCGAATCGGACGGTAATTGGAACAGTCTGCAGGACTGCCCTTCTTCCAAATCGGAATCGTCATGCTTTGGCGCCAACACTCAGGCACCTTCTTCTCCGCTACAACCTGATCAAAGAACTTCGTCAACCACTCAGCAGGGTACCAAAACTTCGACTTCCACAGTTCTGCTGCCACGTCGTCGGGCCCAGTCGCTTTGCATGGCCTCATCTTCTTCACAGTCGCTTCAGTCTCCTCCACGATGATCTTCTGGACGGGGCCGTGGGTTGGAGCCGTTGAGGAGATGGTTGGATGAGGAACTTCCATTGGGGAAATTTCCTCAAAGTAGTCGCGCCATCGCTTCAATGCCTTCTTGCGGTTCGTGAGAAGATGGCCGTCTTCATCATTGATGCCGAAAGACCTCAATATCCTCGGTTTGGCAATGGTGGGTCTTAGCAAGTCGGTACAAATACCGCTCACAATCGCGCGACGCGAGATTTTCGTTCACATCTCCATAATGAGTGGCTTTTGCAACAGCCGCGGCATATTTTGCAGCTTTCTTCGCTTCTTGGTACTTCCACCAATTATCGGCTGTCTTTTCGCCGAGAAACACGTGATAGAGCGTCTTTTTCTCTCGAACTTTTTCTTTCACGTCATCTGTCCACAGCCATGCCTGCTTGTCCATCTTCCGTCGCCCAGGCTTCGTAATGCCGAGTTCCGACCGTGCAGCTTCACGTATCGCGTCGGTCGTGTTCTTTCTAGTTTCAACGACAGCCGTGATTGTCGGTAACCTTACGAGAGAAATCACAGCTGCTTCCTTCTCTCCAATTCGCCACCACTTCACTCTTGTAGCACCGCATCTCTCGACCTGCTTCAGTCTCGGAGGGGTGATCTTCAAAGTACGGATCAGCGGTCGATGCTGTGAGGCGACCGTCTCATACGGCACGACCTTCGCGTCTGCGAGACTTCGGTCACGATCCTTCACAAGGGCAAAGTCTATCTGAGTCATGGTGCCTCCGCTATAGAACGAGATGAGGTGGGAGTCGCGTTTTCGGAAGACGGTGTTCACAATGGTGAGGTAATGCGATTCCGCGTAATCAAGGATACGCTCACCATCTTCGTTACGCGACCCATAGCCGAATCCACCATGACAGCTGTACTCCTCTTTCGTCGCGCCGACCTGCCCGTTAAGGTCACTAGCGACTATGATGACATCTTTTGGCGGTACCTCTGCTGTCTTCTCATCAAGTCTCCAAAACTCATCCTTGGCTTGATCGGGGCAGCCAGTCTGTGGAGCATGCGCAGAGAAGAAGTGATAGAGTCGCTCCTTAGTGGCGACAACGACCTTCATCAATCGATCGTCAAAGCGTTCGACGCTTACAATCGAGTCACGAAATCGTTCGGAGACAATGACTCCAACTCCACTGGTGGTCCTGGGACTTCCACATAGAACGGCCTTGAAGCCACGTTGCCACGCGGGTCCTGCTTACGTTACGGGGCTTTCGGACTAGCTCAGTTGCCCCCCGATGCCGTCCTCGCACCCTCCCATACTTTTCACGCTCGCCAGGCTTTGCGAATGTGCGTCCGCTCCCGCGGACGCCGCAGCACTATCTCGAAATACGTGAGCTGACATACACCATGTGATGTGACGTGAGTCTTCGTAGGCCGGCCTGTCACAAGTCCCTGTCGCCTGCAATCGAGTGTCCGTGATCGGCTTAGCTCGCAAAGCGAACAGTTTCCAATGGCACCACGTGGAGGAACGGACATCGCCACCATTCGAGCAGCACTCACCAGAGTAGTAATTATACTACTATTAACTATACTTGCACATCACTTGGTATTAAAGCGTTTGAAGACTCCTCCTCTGTACCGATGGGCCCGGTAGACTCATCATTATACCACCATTGGACATCAATATTAGTGGGTTCAAAAAATCGGGTCTTCCTTCGTCAGCGCCATTTTCACGTAAATATCAAGCTGGAGATGCGCAGTTTCCGGAATTGTTCGTACTCGCCGTTCTCCCTTGACGCCTCTGCTATACCATCGCTCACCCCGAGCGAAGCCTAGTGACAAGCTCTCATATCGATCCTGCGAAGCGATGAATCGATATGTAGGCATATCATTAGGCTTCGCTCAGGGAGAGCGGTGGTATAACAAAGGCCTAGGAAGAAATTTGACGCGAGGAGATCAATTCCGGGATCTGTTACCGAGATCGTCGAGCTTAAACGTTACAACATGTTATCAGCAGCATCCATTGTTTGATGAAGGGTTGTGGGATTTTTCTCTATGAATATTACCCTAGGTGGCGCCCTCTCACTACCCTCAGCGGGACGAATCAGTTGTTATAAACGTGGTCATTTAGTGGGCCTACATGGGACCTTTGCAGTTTCTTCGCGAAAATTCTCAATGAAGTTCTGCCTGAGAGCTTTTTAGCTATATTCATTAGGTCTTGTAAGAAGTAGTTTCCCTAAGATGTGAAAGGAATATCTAATAGACGTCGGCAGGATTCCAGCTGTTCCACCACAATTGACACAACACGTGTCTTCCACTTGCCCGCATTCAAGAAGGATATCGTACTGTACGGAAAGCTCTTGCGCATGCGAGATATGGGTACTCCCAAAAAACTTATTCGCGAGGCAACCAAAAATAAGGTTCACCGGAGGGTTCTGGTGAACCATACATTGTACTCGGTGTGGTCCTCAATCTTAGTGGGATCCGAGTTTCCTCAACTTCAGTGGGAGCTGAGTTTTGAGATTACGCTATGTCGAACCCAGGGGCACGCTATGTGAATTCGCACGTGAGAAACATTGGGTCCGTCCCAGCTTCCTTACCCAGGCCAGTTACCCGAAGCTTAGCTGTGTCATTCTATTGCAATTAGCCTTGTCGCTTCCCTATGTTGTTCAGTTCTTTCATGTTCCTTCTTGGTGATAAGCTTGTCTGATACGAGCTACTTCTTTGAAAGTAGGGATCCACTACCTTAACTACATTCATTGCCAGACTTTAAAAAATCGATGCCTCCCTTCAAATCAAGACCCCAGCATTTTGAACGTTTTTGGACATCCCGAGGCCCACTTCGGCTTCCTGAAACCGGAACATGTCAAGGAGATGTCAGTATATGCTAAAACGACTCATCCCACAGTCTACTTCAGTGGCAAACTTTCGCAGAGCAGCGCGCTGAGGTTTGTGCTCACTGCTGAAATGAGTGGCTGAAGCGTTTCCAGTTGTCATCCGATCCGACTGACGGTGTGTCTTATACCACGTAATAAATTATTATTATTATTATTATTATTATCTCTCCTTTCCCTACCGAAAAACAAGCATTAGCCGCCGTTGTGCTGCGCAACAAGTTTGATGAAATCGCTCGGATATGCGTGGAAATAGATATTTTGAGGCCAGCTGGAAGCCACTTCTACGCTTCTTGAGAGGCCCGCCAGTAATTCCGGATCCGGTGATCCCTTTTGGATGTTTGCTTTGTATATCGCCTTTGAAACGTACTTGCAACGAGACTCGTCGAAATACTCCGAAATACTAACCATGAGCGTTCACAGTTATGGTTGCTGTTCCTGTGTGACTAGACTCAGAAACCTCCACTTGGCTCACGTCAACTCCCTGCCTGCTCAGGTCCTCGACGTTGGATCGCCCAAATGAATCATTGCCAACCTAAACTGCACCTAGTAACTCTTTCATTAATGAGCTCATTCCAACTAATCGCACTATTCAACTAAACGAGAATCCAAAGGGTTTCCCACGACTAGGTGGGCCACATCTAATGGTAACGATCCACGCAATTCGAGGCATGACTTATTTCAAAGAGAGGATCAGGTGGGCGGTAGGACCACTGTAGCATCGCTGGTTGGTTACATGAACACGGTATCCATTCACTCACTCGGGCAATAAGCTGAACCTCAGCGTCGAGTTTCGCTGCTGCGACGGCTTGATTCGCACCTTTCCCTCCGCTCCCCATGTGGAAAGATTCCCCTCGCACACTCTCGCCTGGTTGTGGAAACGACTTCGTGTAGCTGCAAATAAAGCATCGAAACCTCTAAAACTGGGGACTTAGCCTATCTAACACCTAATTAAGTATATAGTTATTTATTAGCTGCTTGGCGAAAATCCCTGTTAATTGGTAGAGCTCTACGAGAACAATAATGTTGGCGAGCCAATGGTTGGTAAAAATACAGCGAAACAATCGTTCAGCTATCGAAATCGAACAGCGAAAAACAAACTTAAATGTCAATTTCAGGCCCAGGTAGGCGACGATTCTTCCTGCTTTCATGAAATGCCAACTGAGATTATTCGGTGTAAGTGGCTTGATCACCACCATCGGCCAGGGTCACATCCATCAGAAGACATGAATCCACCCACATCCGTCTGGAGTGGTACAGCGTAGGCCATCAAAAGAGTGTTGCACCTTGGGTTGAGCAACAAGTTTCCGCCGCAATCTTTTCTAATTTTGAAATCATAGTTTTATAGCAATTGAAACTCATTTAACTACATACATAGTCTCCATCATCGTTTAAGACGGGTGCACAGCAAAGCCACAGCTTTTCGATTCGCATGGTGCAGAACTGAGTGGAGTCTAAAAAGTGTACGACCTCAGTTTCGAGAATAGAATCTCTCGTGCGAAAATGAGGGCACAACATTGATGGTAGTCAGAATGTGCCATGTCGGGTGAATAAGGGCATCGATAAGGGCTTTCCTTCAGAGTTCGACGGCTTCGCGACGGGTCGGACCTTGTCATGAAGCAGACAGACCTTGTCGCACTTCCGACGTTTCTAACGGAAGGCGTCGGCCAATTTCTTAAGTAGAGCAGCGCACACTTCAGTCGCCGCGCGGTCCGTGCAGAAAGGAATTCAGTGTAGATCGTTCAGCTGGAGTCCTACGAAGAAACCGATAGCACCTTCCCCTCGAGTTGGGCACCTTGAGCACTCTTGGAGGTGTGTGGCAGTGCCGCATAGCAGTTCGTTCCACATAAAGAACACAGCTCTCGTCCATGGTAGCATCACATCACGTGCTCCTTCCTGTGTGGAAGGGGAAGCAGCAATGCAGAGACACAGCCCCTCAGCGCACTCTCTGATCACGCTGTTCGTGTCGCACCCGAGTCAAAGAATTTTGCGGCAGCTTGCCGTGAAGGTAGTCGACTGTGGTGCTCTGATCACAACCAAGCGTAGTCGATAATTCGAAAGTGGTAGCATGGGGTTTATACACCAAGGCACTGCGTAGCCATGTTGTCCAGGGCGATGGGGTGTCCGGAACCCGGTAGTTCTTCGAAGAAGAAGGTCTCCCGAACGGACGCGCTGTTACAGGCGACGAGCAGTAAGTTTGGAGATGATCTCCTCCTGGAATGCAACGCAGATGTAGGCGACAGCGGTTGGTGATCCATGGCCTTGCAGGAATTCATGCTGTGCGATGGCCTGCAGATGGCTTCGAGGCCACGACTGATTCACGCTGAGTACCACCCTAAACAGAACCTTCAACCATATTTTGGTAGAAACATGTCCGAAGAGGAATTACAGAGAGGGAGGGGAAAAACCAGTCAACTCAACAAAATAGGATAAAAGATGGAAGATGACATTCCCGAAGCCACCTGACACCTCGATTGTCGTTGGGGCGTTCGGATCAGCAGTAGTTCATCGAAAATGCGACGTACCTCATCAAGTCCTGCACAATGCTACCGAAGACGACGATCTTCTTACGCTCGGCCATGACGTAACTGCAGAGCAACGCATTTCATACGGTTCATGGCGTCAAATGCATAGCGAGTCCAGCGAGAGTACAGGCCAGCAGAATGGACGCAAGTCTGACGGCTGCTGTTGCAGTCGCGAGCTCATCTAGACGCTGGCCGTTCTCGTCGCCGCACTTGCTCGAGTCCACCTTTGGAGTGAGACAAACGCTATGGACAGAAGCCGCTGCTGTGAGAAACGAGACGTGAAATGGGAACAGATCGATCGACGGCCTGGTGTGAACGCGATAAGAGCACGCGAACGAAACCACGGAAGAGAGCGACCGTTCCTGTGGAAGCAACCCTGCGAAGGTCATAGGGCCTCCTTCGAATGCTGGCCGTTTGGTGCTCATGTAGAGTGTGCGTGGTGATCGACTACCGCTGCAAGGAAATCGGGAGAATTGATAGGTCTCTGGTTTTCTGAATGGTATGCGAAGGCATTGTCTCGCCTCCATATGGCGTTACTCTCGGAATCAGTTCATTGATCCATGCATAGTATCGCAGAATGGGAGAGAGTCCTGTGATTTAACCAAACCGCTTTTCAAAGGAAGAAGTGGCAGCAGCCTGATATTGCCGCTAGACATGGGATCCGAATCATTCATTTTCGGATATCCGGCCGGATTTATCCGGCTTCGGATTATCCGAATCCGTCTCGGCCAAAAATGGCGTTATCTGATTCATCCGAAGATCCGGAGCTTTCAAAATCACCTACATTTGACGTACTTGAATCTTCCGGAGATCAGGGGTTATGAAAAATGCAATGATTCGGATAGAACCGTATAAAAATTGGATAAAAGGATGTTAGCGCGCCTTGCTGCGGAACTCTACGCCGTTGATTGTCCTCGTCAACACGCACTTGGCCATGAACATCGATTCGTACAAGTCCCTGACAAGCCAAATCGGACATCTGCGACTGAAGCGATGTGGCTCCGTGCCAGCTTTGACTGTATTCGTCATGTATGCCCCAACATCCGAATACGACGACGAAGAGGTCGAAGCCTGGAGCTGGAGAAGTTCTATAAGGAAGATCACACCTTCTACAAGGTGATCGTCGGTGACTTCAACGCCAAGATCGGATCACGAAGGTCGCCGGAAGAACTTCACATCGGAACCCACGGTTTGGAGTGGAACGAGCAAGGTGAAAGGCTGTCTGAGTTTATCATGTTAACCAAGACCATCCATGCAAACTCACAGTTCCAGAAGCCTCTCTCCCTACGATGGACCTGGAAATCTCCCGGTGGCCAGTTCCACAACGAGATTGACCACATCATCTTCAAACGCAAGTACTGCCTGACCGACGTTTCTGTTGTCCCCAAGTTCTACACGGGATCGGACCACCGCCTTCTTCGCGCGAGGTTCCGCTTCTCGCGTCAAGAAGAGCAAAGTTCAGGAAGAGGAGTCCCAGAACGACCATCAGCTGGGCTCTCTACACCTCTCTCGCCGGCCTTTGAGAAGATACCGTCATGGACAACATTGACGAGGAATACGACCGCTTCGTGCACCATCTCCGCCATAGTGCTAAGGGAGCCGAGAGCTTGAAACCCACCAAGAGACGTCAATCTCCGGAAACTCTGGAGCTGATACGCCAGCGTGGAGCAGCACGAGCGTCAGGCAACTACCAGCTGACGTCCGAGCTTGCGAAGCTATGCAGAGCGGCGATAAAGGAAGATCTCAAGGAGAGAAGGGCGGAAGTGTTGGCTGAAGCAGCAGAGGCAGGGTTGAGCATCCGCAATGCCCACCGGAACTTCGCCAACTTCAAGACCAAGATGACCGCTCTCCGACGTCCTGACGGAACCGTCCCCTCTTCCAGAAGGACCATGAAGAAGGTCATCCACGACTTCTACTCCGATCTCTTCGATAGCCACGTCCACCTGCCCCATGCCATCTTCCGCAGGATGGATACGTCGTTCCCTCTGTTCTCCCTTCCGAGATCCGACACGCCATCTCGTCGGTGAAGAAGCGTACAGCACCCGGTCCTGACAGGTTTAGAGCTGAACACCTGAAGAACCCCCCGCCAAGGCTCATCAACATCCTAGCGCGGCTCTTCACTCGCTACCTGTCAGAGTGCAAGTTTCCATCTCAGTGGAAGACCAGCAGGACCTTCTTGCTGTACAAGAAGGGAGACCAGCACGACATTGGCAACTATCGCCCGATCTGCCTGCTGTCCGTAGTCTACAAGCTGTTCACTCGAGTGATCCTGAATAGGATCAGCAGAACGCTGGATGAAGGACATCCATGCGAGCAAGCAGGATTTAGGAGAGGATTCAGCACGATCGACGACATTCACACCGTTACGAAGCTCATCGAAGTGTCGCGATAGTACAAGCTGCCGCTGTGCCTCACGTTCATCGACCTGAAGAAGGCATTCGACTTCATCGAGACTGAAGCGGGTCCTCGAAGCCCTGCTCACTCAGGGCGTTCCTACTCATACATCAGAGTCCTTCGAGAGCTGTACAGTGGATTCACGACCAAGATTTCATCATTCTACAACGACGTTGTCATCGACGTGAAGAGAGGGGTTCCGTAAGGGGGTACCATATCCCCGAAGCTCTTCAGCGCCACCCTCGAAAACGTCATGCGCGAACTAGAATGAGATGGGAGTGAAGGTCGACGGCCGGCAACTTCACCATCTTCGCTTCGCTGACGTCATCGTGCTCATAACACCGAACATCATTCAGGCGGAGCGTATGTTGGCCGACTTCGATCGTGTATGTGGGAACGTTGGACTGCAGCTGAATCTTACGAAAACGATGCTCATGAGGAACGGATGGGTTTCTGATGCCCCATTCTCGCTCAACGGAACGAACATCTCCGAATGCTTCAGCTGCGGGTATCTCTGTCGAGAAGTCAACCTGGCCAACGACCTAGCACCAGAGCTGAGCAGGAGGAAACAAGCGGTTTGGGGAGCTTTCAAGAGTGCCGAAGAAGTCGTGAAGAAGTCGAAGAACTCCGACTCCGTGCCCACCTATTCGACTTTGCCGTTCTTCCTGCCCTAACATACGCCTCAGAGACCTGGGCTATACGAAAGCAGGATGAACACGCGATCAGCGTCGCGCAGCGTGGAATCGAGAGGACGATGCTCGGTGTGACACGACTCACGCAAGTGAGAGAAGGCCTCCGGAGTTCCGAGCTTTGCCGACGTTCGAAGATCAGAGATGCTGACCCTTCGGCCAAGTCGTCGAAAATTAGGTGGGCCGGCCACGTAATGCGCTTCGCAGACACCCGCTGGACGAGAGCCATCACCGACTGGATTCCGCGAGATGTCAAGAGAACACCAGAACGCCCACCAACGCCTTGGTCGGACTTCTTCGTGAAAGCCCTGAACGACCGCTATGACGCTCTTCGTGTCCCTCGAACGAGGAGTATCCATCGGACCTCTTTGGCACTCGACAGGGACGAATGGAGACGCTGCTGGCGCCCGCTCGAGCAATTCGATGATCAGCGGGCTACATGCGTTTGATCTTTTATTTTGAGTTGCGTTGAGTTCGTTGCTTTGTTGCTGTTGTTCAGGATTGTATCTGAATCTGAATCTGAATAAAAGATTTAAATATGTGAACGATTGGTTGCAACATAGAATGTTTTACCAAAAAAATGTAACATGACGCCAAAGCAAGTAAGATTTAGTTGTTATTCAAATGAGTAGAACCTACGGTGCAGTACTTTGCCACAAATCTTCCGAACCCCCTTTTCGAAATATAGATTATTTTCAGGGCATGGAGTTTTTGCCATCAACTCCTTAATGGAGCTTTGATTGAATGAAGCGTTGCGGATTAACCATTGGATTAACGACACATCCGACTAACCCAAGACTCTTCTAATGAACGGTTGTACCGACAGTTATTCCTAATTTATACCTAGTTTCCTTAATGTTGTTTACCGCCGAAAGTTGTTTTATTTATCACGGCGCTTCCGCTAATTACAACATGATAGCATGTTCTGGTGTGCTATTCGTTCTCTTCGTCAATCCGGGTATCTTCCTCCCTGAGTGTGAGCATTTTCTCCCCTGGTTGCGGGCATTTTCTCCCCGGTTGGGGGCATTTTCTCCGCACGCGACGCACACCGTGAGATTCGGGCATTTTCTTGGTAGACCTAGCACCTGCACCTCATATGTATGTTTCTTCACCCTGTTTGAGCAGTCGAACATTGTGTCTAGCGAATTCACTCCCTCTGGGCGCTGATATCTCACCAAGGAATGCCGTCAGCTTCCCATGGAACATCGCATTGAGACCTATATCACGTGAAAGAGCTCGAGACGCTGATCACAGATATGTAGACCAAATTTGCTAAGTGGATCTCCTAAGCGAGTTATGGACGGCGGAAGCCGCGATGTCTTCCATGTGTTAAGCGCGCTCAATCAGCGTTGGGCACAGTATTGCGCGGGCAATCAGCGGTTCGGCTATCACCGCCGCCGCTGCAAACGGCGCTGATAGCCGAACCGCTGATTGCCCGCGCAATACTGTGCCCAACGCTGATTGAGCGCGCTTAACACATGGAAGACATCGCGGCTTCCGCCGTCCATAACTCGCTTAGGAGATCCACTTAGCAAATTTGGTCTACATATGTATCTGTGATCAGCGTCTCCAGCTCTTTCACGTGATATAGGTCTCAATCCGATGTTCCATGGGAAGCTGACGGCATTCCCTGGTCAGTACCGTCTCGAGCACACAACCGAAAGAGAAGGCTGCGTATGAGGCGTTCCCTTGAAGTGCTATTGGGCAGTTGCAGCATCACGGAATGAACGTGAAGTCATTGTGAGCAATGTGTGATGGCTCTTCAAAAGTAAGCAAGTTTAGCGCCCCAGTTTCTTAACATTTTATGATCTTTCTAGAAAGAGTGCGCTCACGCACTCCTACTTCTCCGGTGTGGTCTCTAGCGGTCCTTAGTGAAATTATCTCCTGCCCACCACTAAACATACTTTTAAAGGATTGTTCGGAGAAATATGAAGCTTTGGTATCGCCATTCGACTTGTTGTTTTCACATTTATGTTTAGGTTTATGTTTATTACGTTTGCATAAGGGAGCGTGTGGCCCTGTCGGAGGTGCCGGCTGTCGCGTGCACCCGATAATAGGCTCCTGGTTCGGATTTCCCGTCCAGGCCAACCAAGCCTTCCACCCCTTCGTGGTCGGTGAATTGGTACCTGACCTGTCTGGGAAGGATAAAACGCTAACTTGTTTATCGGCTGGTCACCACAAGTGATTGTATGGCCAAATACGTATTCAATTCGCCTCTACGATATCCTGTGGAAGTATTAGGCTGTCGCAAAATTAGTCGCCGAAACGGACCGCATTCTTCAAACTGCTATAACTCAGCCCAAACACAACTTCATTGATAGGTGTAAAACCACCGGAACCTATACATTTTTTCCAACGAACAGGTAATGAATCTAATCATTTGCAATAAAACTGACGACGAGATCACAGGAATTAACGAAATCAGGTAGGGCATATTCAACATCGGCCAAATTAGTGAATTGTAAGGACACTGAAAGTACAGCAGAGAACAGCCGCCGCTCACTTGCCTCAAGTAGCCATCAATCAACGAAGCTAAAAGGACACCAAGAACCAACTGACGTCCACTCGCCGAAAACAACAGTAAATCAAAGAAGCTCAAGTGATGACTGTGCAGCCGCTCCCAAATACAAAGGACAGCTGAACCGGGAAACCAGAACGCCAAAGGTCGATTTATGACACATCAGGCTGCAACAGTTGACCGCGGACCACGGAAAAGACTATAGGAAAGGAAGAGAAAAGATTCCGGACAGTTGTTAGGTCCAGCGCTCCTAAAGCCGAATAAAAGGAGCTCACAAAACACCCGGACACGGAGCATTGCCGCCACCGAGGTGAGGCCACTGGCCTCCACCTTCTCCTTCCAATCATCTCTCTCTTTTCTCTCATCCTTGTTTCATTCTACATTCACGATTATGCTCTCTTTTCTTCTCCGTCAAACTTGAAACCTTCCTTTTCTTCCTCTTCTTCCTCAATCTTCCCATTCTCTTCCTACGAAATCCTTTATTTCCATTCACATACCTTTACTCTTGATTTCCTTCTTCCGTGCTACGTTTGCTATTTGCTCTCCACAAATCCACATAATAGTGTTGTAGTCCGATAATAAATCCTTAGTAAAATACGAGTCTTCCTCTAGTCAAAATTGTTCTTAGGAATGTCGTCTGGTCGCGCCAGATCTCTGGCTCCTTCCTTTGCGTCCGCATGTCGGATATCGTCGTCGAGCCTTCGTTAAGGAGTTGTCTCCAGGGCCTTGAAATCGGGAGAAGCATCCCCAATCAAGCCTCTTGGGACAGCTTTCTTACAGAATTGTTTCTGACGCAAATGGGTATCAAGAGCTCGGAAGAAGTGATCGTCAGTGGGGGAAAAGTCGGGAGAATATGGTGGGTGATAAAGATCTTCGATAGCTAAATGGGCCAATTTTAGACGAGTGATTTGTGAGGTGTGTCGCCTTGCGTTGTCCTGCAACAGGAGTGGCTCTCCTCCATTCACCACTGCCGGGCACAGTTTTTGCAACTTCTCGTAGCTTTGGTCTAAATCACAGCAGCAAGACTCTGCTGTGACTGCCTAACCAGGTTGCAGAAAGCTGTAACGGATTGCACCTTCACAACAGCACCACAAGGTAAGCATAACTTTTTTAGGGTGAAGGTCGGATTTAGGAAAGGATGTTGGAGGAGCACCCGTATCTTCTCAGACAAATCACCGCCTCCTGCTATCGTAAAGGACCCATTTTTCATCAACAGTTATAATACGGCTTACAAAAAGCTCATTTTTAAAGCGAACTTTCAGGTTGGAGCAAGTGTCAAAACATGCCAGACGCTGCTCTTCGGTCAGCTCATGAGGCACCTACATCGACATCTTCTTCATCTTGCCGATTCTCACCAAATGTCTTTCTACCGTACTATGTTGCATGCCAAGGTCCTTTTGATAACGTACGTGTATTCGTCTCCGGATTTGCTTCGACGGCTCTCCTCAAAGCTTCATCGTTAAGTTACGACCTGTGCAGGCGACCCGGTTTTTCTTCGAGTCAAAATCGCCATAAGAGAATTTTTCGAAGCAGAGCCTCACCTTTCGTTCGAAGGGACAGTCTGTCCCAAAAGCGCTGCTAAGGTTATGGGATGCCTCTGCCGCAGAATGTCCGAGTCTTAATTCGTAAAGCATGATGACTCGATAGTCGCGTCGAGGCATGATTTTACGGAGCCCTGGATAAGGTCGGCTAGAAAAATTAGGGCGACATCCACATATGTTTTGATTCATCAACGACTTACCTAACCTTAACAGAGAATTCACATCGGAATGTCAGATAACGCGGCTTGTCGTTCACCATATCGCTTGATAAGCCGCGCTGTCAGGGATTTCGGCTGTAATTAAATTATTGTAAGTCGTTGATGAATCCGGCCCCAGCTTGGCGCGATCAGCGATCCAGTCTAGGTCTCGCTATTTTAGCAATTCCTGAAAATTTACTATGCGGTGAGACACATCGCACTAATCATAGGGACTGGTGGAGGCTACACCAATGCACTCAACATAAGATTATAAACGACGGATATCAGGACCGGCTCACCGTAACCTTAGGCGTCGCGTGAGGCGTCCTTTGCGCAGTCGCAGAACTAGGCTGGGGAAGAGACTCCGATGTGTGTGCATACAAGCTGCACGTATGGAGACTGCTTTCGTCGTCCAGGGGATCCGCGGGTGGGTTCTGCGCTCTTCGAGCGCATATGGCTGAAACAATGCGCAAAGAACGCGCAATGTTGCGTAGACGTTGAAACCTTTCGATCCCAGATAGTCAGTTGAAATGCAAGAAATTAACGGCATCTTTCGTTAAAATACGGCATAACGACTTAACGGAAATTTTTAGAAATTTGACGGAATTTTCAACGGACTTTTTTCTTAGTGGGTCTATTACACTTACCCTTAATCTTCACTAATGTTGCAGGTCTCATTCTCCTGATTAGGACTGTTGCTGAAAAAAACTAATAAAATCAGCTAGAATATTTTAATGTTTCCATGAATTTGCTTTGAATTTTTGGAATTTTTAGATGGATTTCGGGTGCGCTTGTAGCGCAGTCGGAGGAGGTGCCGGCTGTCACGTACACCCGATACCAGGTTCCTGGTTAGGATTTCAAACCCAGGCTAACCAAGCCTTCCATTCTGCGCGATGGGTGAATTGGTACCAAACTTGCCTGGGAAGGATAAAGCGCTGAGTTGTTCATCGGCTGGCCACCACAAGTCATTGTTTAGGCAAATACGCATTCAGATCGCCTCCACGACATCCCGTAGAAGTAGAATGCGTGGCGCATCCTGCTGTCCTTTATCACTATCGTTTAATGCAATTTTGAGCTAGAAATTTCTTCGTCGAGCTCACATGCACGTCGACTAATCCACATAGATACTGATTTAACCTCCTCGTAAGATATGGCAAACCTCACTTGGCGCTGCTTATCGCAGAATGCTTTTGCTCGCCACCTGAAACAGTCGAAACGGAGAGAATATTTTCGGCCGTTGGACGTATGTATTTTAAACGATTTTAGAAAAACGCTGATAACAAAAATTCGGAGAGCCACTTTTTCTGGACGTTAACACGTTGACGACGTGTCACACCTCTTCGGCAATGTAGTACCGTGTGACACGATGTAGTGTCACGCTACAAACGAAATGGATTGGCCCCACTCACCAGGCACTCGAAAATTCGTGCGCTCGACAACGCGTTAACATTCCACTGAGAGGCTTTTAATTGTATCTTCATTAGTTCTCTCTGTACTTAATGGGCTGGTGTCCACAGGATTGTATATGCTCGTAGAACAGTCGGACAAGAGATCTAGGAAAGGGGGAAACTCCGGGTACCTCCGGGTACTGATCGAACATTTTGAGACGCCTTGTCGGTGATCGTCTTGAATGATAATTCCACACCTGTTCTTATTCCGCACTCTGTAGATGATCTGTTGTTGAACGATTGTTCATTTTTCCGTGTTTGTTGATGTTGAACAGTTCATTTTACATTGCAGTGTTACACAACTAGCCATTCCTTGAACTTTAGCTTTTGACCTCTTGAAGTTGAAACGTACGAGGTTCTCCTTATTTTTTTCACTTGAAATAATGGTTTGCAGCTAGTTGTATTTTTAACGAAATTAAACGATTTACCGGAAATCTAACGAAAATTTTTCGTTAAAAAAATTTAACGCACAGAATTTCGTGTGCACCCCTGACCCCAACCCCCTAGGCTTCCTTGAGAGACCAATGGCTGTCTTACGAAACTTTAGAGACTCAAAACAAATTTTCCCGGTCCCTCAGTACGCTAGGATAGAAACTCGATCCACCCCCTTCGCCAACTGGGTCGTACATCCCGCCCGCCGCAGCAGTCCCCGTATCGAGGACCACCGAAATCCTTAAACTTCACTGTAAGTCTGGAGAAAACCGGCCGGAATGCACTTCCGTTTTGCACGCCAGGCGGCACAGTTAGTCACGTGGAACGTTACGTTACACCCCGGCTGCAGCCTACATGGGAGCGGCAATCTGGTTAACGGAGAAAGCAGATGGAATACCCCTTATTTCCTGGAGACCACGAATGTCGATTAATTCTTTGTTTTTCATGCAGAATTTCGAGACAACTCTATGATGTACGAACAATTGCTCACAGTAGCTGACAAACACCGGACCGAGCGTGTAGAGCAAGAGCACAGCTGCTGATGCACATCTGGCAATCGAATTGTGTAAATGTGAAGAGAAGCAATACTAAAACAATCTATGCGAGACAACTGGACCAGATTTGCACTGCGTGAGCACGCCGCTCATTGTGAGGAGCGCAGCCTTCCAAACTCATCAAACAAAGGGACCCATATGTTTCAACAAAATCGATGAGCTCAAATACAAATGACTACTGTTAAGAAATTACATCTCAACTGAGTGATTCTAGGACCTTGCAGGATTAGACACCACTAGCGGTGCGTGACAATAAATCTAAAGAATTCTGGGAATTCAAAGGTGACTGGCCGGTTGTGCAGCCAAATAAAACGAAACGCTTATGAAGACAAGCACGAGATGAGAGCCAGGGTACGGGGAGCCCGACTAGAACACAGAGTGGGTCGAGGGTGAGCTTCCAGCTAGAGGATTTCACGTCAGAATCCAGTCTGAACATTTGAAGAAAGATCGGTAGATCAAGCAGAGCAAAGCCAAAGTGGGCGATGGACAACGCAAATAAATAGAGGGGGGAGAAGAGTGCAGCTGATCGGAGGCTCTTAAACTGGTTGGTTGCAGAAGGAGACTGAAGTCAAACAGGAGGTGCCAGTCCCGCCGACTCTCAGCCATTCGCTGCATCACTGACTGCTGGACCAGGATTGCCGTTGATGCTGTTCGAATCCCCTTCCTCGGTAGGATCACATGAGTAGTGCTTCCTGCAACTGGCGTGCCGATTAGTAGAAAGGGAGATCAAGTATAAATTATTCGTTTCGAAATACGAGGAGCTCTGGCCTCCTCAGCAAGCTTGAACACGAAGATGAAACTGATACCACAAGCGACATTAGGTCATGTCTCATATGAAGTCCGGCTAATCGAAGAAAACCCTCTCGGCAAGCTAGCTGCGCCTCTATATATTCGCGCCGTAGTCAAGCCAAAATCAAGAAAATCTTCGAAGGCAGTTCGAAATTAGAAAACTGGCCAAGGCAATGCGTTACGCGTGGAAAACAAAGGCTTTACCTGAAAATCGATCTGGTCGGCAGACCTCGCTGTTTATAGAACAGAAGATAGGCGTCGTCCGACTGCACATTGCTTACTGATTGCTTCGATACGATTGAATCGTCGAATAATCTCCAGTCTGCAGAAAAGGAAATAGGTTCGACGACAAAAAAAAACATCAACAAAACATCCCTGAACATTCTGCGTCTGCTAATTATTTTTGCTGAATACATTGAATAGTTTCTTTTCTTTTATACGTTGTAGAGTGTATATGAATACATTCCACAACATATAAAAAGAAAATAAAAGACGGAAAGCACTGCCAATTCCTCGTCCACAAAGGTAAACAGGAAAGCGAGATAACGGCGCATCTGCACTGGTTTCTCGGATTTAGGGGTGAAAGAACATGGTGGTTTCACGGGTAGTTACTGAAATTCTTCTTCGCAAATCTGGACATTGCTTCCCTAATCTTGAAATGGAATGACCGGTGAAAAATACGAAAGAATACTAAGTGCAGCCTCCATCTTCTCTCATCTTGAAACCTCGGCATCGTTATCAACTGCGGTGTTTCTACTTCTGTGCCAGCGAGGTTGGTAGGTGGAAAAGTTTACTTTAGGCCTGACGTTTCGACCGTTTGTTTGCCCTTGGACGACCTTCCACCACTGTGTACAGCAGTGTCACCACATTCAGTGGTGGAAGACGGCGAAACGGTCGAAACGTCTGGCCTAGAGCAAACTTTTCCTACCAACCTAGCTGGCACAGAAACAGAAATATCACAGTTGATAACTAACAAGGAAAGGTTCCCAACTCATGGTGAGCTTTTGCGATGCTGTTTTGACAGGACGTAGGGCCCTGTGAGCGGAGTCCAGAACCACAGTCGGTTTCTGCTTAACGCTTTCTTAAAGACCTGAAAAAGAGGTGTAAAGACGTGTGCGCAACACTCATCAACTTCTACGACATCCCACGAGGTGTGCCTCGGAAGGAGAGTCGTCTCGCAGGAGCAGCACACTGGTGAGCTTTCATATGTGATAGTTTTTCAACCATTAATATATTTTTGCACCATATCATTTCTTTCAAAATAAAAAGTCTTATTAAATTAAAAGTCTTATATTGTCTTATATTTATCGTTTCCCTTTCAGTCAACAGCTATGGTAAAAACTGTGAAACAAGTAAAACACAAGCGCTGGTCACACCAGCAGCATCTTACAAAAGCCAGCCGAGGAACAATCTTCTCCCTGGCAAGGAATGACCACTTCTTCTTCGTTGGACGCGTAATCTGTGGGTGTAGAGAAGGGTCCTGCGGGAACATCAACGTAACCAGCTGCCACCTACGCGTATGATAGACACGGCCGAAACAGAGGAGCGCAGAATTGTCGGTAGGTCTGTATTATAATCTGCAATCGAAAGAAAAGTCACCAGAGGTACCCTTTTCGAATAACATTTTATACCAGTTACCTACTTTTAATATATTTTATATATTTCATATATTATATCATAAATAATAATAAAAGTCGGTAACTGGTTATTTTATGTCAGTCATCTATTTTGATAAAAGCGTATTTGTGTGCAATTACGGTATCATTGGTGATACGGTATGATATGGGATCGTATTTAAAGATATAAAACGGGGCGACAGCGGTCGCGCGCGGTGGCGCCTGGTCTATATATTATATATTATCGATTCTTGTAGTTATTAGTGATTTATGAAGCTACCTATCACCCTCCTCGCTCGCCCCAGAGCTCACATCTAAGGTTCATTCTTCGTAGAGAAGCGCCTTCGATTCGTTGAACCCCATCGATCCTTGGTATCCCGGTCAAGCCCCCCCCCCCCTTAATAAACATGTGCACGTGCGTCCATGTTCATCCATAAAAACACAACGGGGTCTCGCATCCTTGATGAATAGATGGATTAGTTTCTCCCGGACTCTATAATCCACTGCAGATCTCCTACCTCAGATTTTAGTAGAAGGACAAAAGGTCGATGCTTATACCTTGCAATCCAGCTCAATGTGGGGAATCGAAAGTCAAATGCCCTTCCTCTAGTGTTGCAGCATAGTAATTTCGGCGGGCTCATAATGGAGCGTGCTGGTGCCCACTCCATTATGAGACCATGGTCGTGGAACACTCAAATGAACGCGGTTTCTGTGCTCTCCTTCGCTGACGCGGACGCACAGAACTAGGCAACGGCTGATCTAACGTACAGCAGGCCCCAGCCCGCTTAGTACCGTAATTTCTTAAGTTTCATAACCCCAAATCCGGTTACGTTCCCTTCCCCTCCTCCTTCCCTCCTCGCTCGACGCCTTTCCTTCCTGGGCAAGCGCATGAAATGCACGAGAGTTCAAAGAAGCAGTACAGGTGCCGCCACTGGGCTTTTCCTCTCTGGAATCTGCCTCTCCGATGAATGAGCAATGAGCGTTCGGGGGCGAGCTGCCCCGCAATCGGCCGACAGAGCTGGCAACGCACCAGGCGTCGCTGCGCGCGACCGGGGTCGCTCCCGTTTCGTATCTTTAAACCAGACGTTCAGCGGCCTAGCGGCCGCTAAACGTCTGGTTGGGGGCTTCGCCGCAAACCCCGAGAATAGAACAACCCCATCCCATCTGGTTGTGGGCTTCGCCGCCAAGCCCCGATAGTAGAACAACCCCAATCTTCCTCCTTTCTTCTTTAGGTCCTTTTGCAGTAAAAAAAAAACCTGGTTTTACCATATAGATTAGTGCGGTGGGGTATGGCAGGGCAGAATTTTCACTGCGCATATGAAGCCCATCCACCCTCCATCACACGCACGCGATTTATTCTCTAAAGCGCTCGTTCTCTACGTGTCGAGAAACAGGTAATGAGAGTCCCAACCCGGTGCTTAATCAGCAAAATCATAATTAAAATTAATCGGTATTGGTCGACACCGCTTACTGTCCGACGGCATTAATACTCCTTCAAATCCAGTGGTCACTCTCTCTACCCCTACCCACCCCCCCCCCCCCCGAAATACTTCCTTTCCTATGTGCTGGCAAAGAAACGGAATGAGAGTCAAGCACTCACTGAATACCGATTAACGTGTCACTACGTTGCCACGACGTCTATGACACTCCTTCTGCACGACACACGTGCCATGACCTGGCAGAAGCGTTGTCTGAAATCGTTGGCGGCAAGGGTTGGTCCTGCCTCTCACCGGTACCTTTTGTTGACTTCTGTAAGCCGTCTCCAGAAATCCGACACACACTGAACGATGTTGAGGGAAAATGCTGGTCCTCTCCCCCTTATTCACACTCCCCCTTTGTTGGTCCTCTCCTATTGGTCGCCCTTACTCAGAATCCCTACGTACGTTGAACGACGTCTTCAGCACGTCTTCAGCACGTCTTCTGAATCTCTACGCACGTTAGACGACGTCTTCAGCACGTCTTCTGAATCTCTACGCACGTTAGACGACGTCTTCAGCACGTCTTCTGAATCCAGACGTACCTGAACGACGTCCAGGGCACGCCTCCTGAATCCCTACGCTCTGCGCTCAATCCCCATTCATACTCTGACGCGTTGCCCCTTGAATATCTCGTAAACGTGGACGATCAGTCGCCAAGGATATAGTTCGCCAGCAATCGCCCATGATTATGCTCATAGAAAGCCCGGCTGGCATACTCCGCACTGAAGTAGGCATTTTTGGCTCCAATCGCCCCTCCCCGTGACGGACACGTGACATTAGCCGACTATATATAGTAGGATACGATCATGATATGGTGGTGGTACAGATATGAATAGTTGAAAAACTAGCACATATGAAGGCGCAAATAGACAATCTTGGTTTGTTGTAACCACTAATGGCCTAAAATTGACTCCTATGATCAGAAAGCGTAATAACAACAAACTAATACGTGCAAAAATACTGGCAGCACTCCGACTCGAACTGTAAAGCTCGCCGGTGTGAGGCGGCGCTCCTACCGACTGCGTCACTGAGGTCCCGTGGGGTCTCGTACAGGTTGGTGAGTGTTGCGCACACGCCTTCACACCTCTTTTTCAGGTTTTTAAAAAAGCGTTTATCAAAAACTGTCTGTGGTACTGGACTCCGCTCTCGGGGTGCTGCATCCCGTCAAAGCAGCATCCCACAAGCTCACTATGAGTTGGAAACCTTTCCTTCTAAGGCCCATGCTATACTCCTGCGGGACCGCCCGCAGGCGGCCGGGAGTTGCGCCGGGATTCCTCACCTGGCCAATCGCCGAGCGCCAAAAACGTGCTCCAATGCGACGCTAGCCGCTCCGGGTCGACGATGGTCGTCTGCGGCGCACTTCTCCTCCGTGGACGTGGCGAGGACATTTTCGCGGGAGTATACCATAGGCCTAAGCGCAGCAACCGCTGTGAACCTGAAGTAGAACTCACCAATGATCGTTTCCGTGGAATCGAATCCGGACAGACGGCCAATACTGACATAATGACCGAAGTAGCTGCTGCCAGAGTGACACACCACTCCAGTTAGGTCATATATCTGAAAAGGGGCCAACTCCCACTGCAACAGAACTTCAGGGCGAAGCACTGACCGTATTCTGTCCAGTCGGCGCAGATTCGGCCAGGAAGGGCGACATATCGAGGCTTGCAACGGGGTAGACAACCCTTCTTTCATCCTTGCTTCTACGATGCACTGTTTGATACGTGGCTGGAAAGAAGGAAAGAAACAGACACCTCAGTGCTAAAAATACGCTGGAAGAAATGAACGAAGCAGCACTGATATTTTAGCACATTCCAGAGCGGGTATCCTTCTATAACAAAGGACGCATGGGCCACCCCACATCGTGCCCGGAACGTCCAAATTCAGAAGACGCCTCAAAGATATCATCCGCGGGTCTATCCTAGTCGGGAAGGGGTAACGTTAATGAGGCAACTGTGTACATCATCCCATGTCATACAGCCACATCCCCTGAATTTAAATAAAACCCTCGCACCTGGGGCAGCTCCTCAAAGCTTACCTCTACAAGAATCAGTGGAATATGAAGTCTCGGACAACGAACAGTAACAGTACAGGCCGACCTGCACTGATGGATTTCTATTTTTCTGCAGATTACGCACTTCCGGCTGGGAATCGCACTGCCCTGCATGATAAGCGACGACGTGTATTCTCGCCACACGGACGCGGGAGAACACTTTAGCTTATGAATCGCAGGAACGCGATGGAGGACGAACTGACTTCATTGGCACCGTTTTGACCCTAGCATATCTTAATAGTTTAGTCTGTATTATACGCGAGAGGTTTGTTACCATAACGAGGGTGAGAAATCCATAGAGAGCGTTTACTGTGCACCAGGGGTGTGCGTTTAACGATTAACGATTTACCGGATTTACCGGTATTTTTCGTTAAAAGTTTTAACGAAATTTAACGACGAAAATTTCCGTTAAATTACATTAACGACATTTTACTCGCCGTTTTTGAAACTTTACTTCATCTTCATGTAAGTGCATTTTGGACGAATTTTTTTGGATGAGCTTTCACAGTATCGTTACTATACCGAAGAAGCCTTCTACTTACTTAGGCAATCGATATCGTCCTCACATTTCGAGAATTGCTGGCATTTTTCTTGCTTCTTTACCAATTTATTTGCGTGCGTCCCTACTTTTCCCTGTCGAAGTTTCGCATTTTTGACTTCTTAGTCCGTTTCTCGCGTTAGAGTGCTACGTACTAGTTCTTCATACTTACCAACCAGTCATTTTTTTAATTTTTTATGATATTTGTTTCACAGGTGGGGTTTAAAAGGCATAAAATACGCGAAGAAATCGTAACGAAACACAAATAAACTGTTAGAGCGCGGTTGCTGGTACTGTCACTGCTTCGCTTTTATTGGATTTCATACTGTCCATGTCAACAATTCTGCTTATCCTTTTCGTCCTCTTGGAGAGCTCTCTTGGCAGTTATTTTGGGAGAAGCACAGTCAGCATGCACGTGCGCCCTTATGAATTTCCTTGAAATGCAGAGAAGGAGGTTAACGATTTAAATCTACGATACTTGGGTAAAAGAGAAAGAATACTCAGTGCGGAAAAATTCGATTCTCTTAAAAATTTGTCAACGGTCTGTGGCTCTCTGCTTCCTTCTGACAAAAGGAACCATTCTGAGTTCACAGACAGATTTGTGAACTTGGTAAATGTCTTCCAAAGACAAACTGTGCCAAAGAATTTATGATATGATCACTGCCTGACCTGAATTCTTCTATAAAACATTCTGTAATTTCCAAAGCAATTATGGCAGCATAAAAGAATCTTGGGTTGTAAAAGTCGGCTTATCAAGCACAAGTTCTGTAAAAAAAAATTGTCAGGACAAATAAAAAACGATAAGCCTTGCTACGGAGCATAGCACTTTGGACCTTCTCAGAACTGGACGACTTTCCGCAAGCTAAACGAACTACACATAGTAAGAAGTTTGTTACTCTAGAAATGTTGTTGTTAGTGTTCGGTTTCAGAATCTTGACGATTTTTCTCATTTAGCAATTTTATTGATGATAGGTGGACTGTTGTTGTTTGTCGTGAAGAAGAAGTCATAGTCACATGTACAATTGCCAAGGAGTCGGAAAAGTGAATAAGGAAAAAGATCTGGCTTTTTACACACTGAAATACCTAAAAACTGACTGCAGCTAAGGGAAATTTATTTGACGATTTTACCGAGTTTACCGCAAACATTATCCTTAAAAATGGTCGTAGCAAAATTTGCCGAAAAAGTTTAACGCACACCCCTGGTGTGCACGCGACCGGCGACGAGATGTAGTAGTAAGCTTCCATATCGATCCGTCGCCTCGCACGATCGATACAAGAGCTTATTATTAGGGGTCGAATAGTGTGTGCGCGGCGCGCGACGCGATGCCATGCGTAGTGGCCGAATTGATCAATCGCCTCGCTCTATCAATTTGGCCACTACACATGCATCGCGTCGCTAGTCGCGCGCACACTAAACGATCCGTAAGTAATCGTAATCACAAGAAATGAAAAACCGCTGTGCGAAGCCACCCAATCAGATGTTATACCGCGCCTTCTACCAGCCAAGTGTTCTTTCGAGCGAGCCGCCAGTACCCTTCCAGTTTCCCAATGTTTCCTCACGCAAATTTCATCCAGATTTTACATTTCTGTTATGCTACAGCGGCTGCTACGGAGATTACCAGCTTTAATGCGGGAGTTTTGCTGTGATGACAACTTTTATGCCTGATAATACTCGAACCTGTACTATCTCACTCCTTCCCAGCATCCCCCCTTCTTTCTGTCATTACAGGAGCTACAACATTCAGTACTGCCACCCGCAGGATTTCCTTCGAATCATACGTTCATCCCATGCACTAGAAAACCAAATTCTGCAGAATAGGGTAGTGGCTTGGATACCTGTGTACACGAAACGCTTCAGCTGGACAATGAGTATTGGTGGAAGTCTGAACAGCTCCAGCTTCTTGGTGGCTTCGACATGATCACGGCACTTGGTGCAGTACCACGACTCTTCGGGTTTCAAGCGCTCTGTCTCGGAGAACACGCTCTATAAAGAGATGATATCAGCGAGGAGGATCCTGTTGGATGGCAGTTAATTTCAAACTAAAAACGAGAAAACTCGCCAGCATGTCTTGAAGAGTAGGGTCACCACCGAGGCCAGAACACGCCTTACGCACCTGCTTTGCCAGCTGCTCTGATCTCTCCTCATCGATTTCCTAGAAGGTGGTACTCACGTAGAGTTGAACGCTACGAAGTCGAAAAATGTGCAACTATACCAGTGCTCTTTTGTTCTCTACGCTCATAAACGGTCGGCCGTTCCGCAAATTGAACCAGTTTATGGAGAGGTAAGTGCCAGACTCTATTTGCAGTGGTTGACCTGAAGAAAACCCTGTTTCCATGAATTAGAAGCGAGTGATAGACGAAGATGAGTGGTCGCACCAGTTTTATCATCAACAATAGTGTCTCCGAGCACATGCATCTGGTCCAGCAACTTCCGGACGAGGAACATCTTGAACTCTGGCTTTTTCCGCGGCTCCGGCATTACACTCTGCCGTCGCGGCGTCGAGGAGCTAGTAGAAGGACTCGATACCTGGAAGTACCCAGTTGATTTGAACAGCACATCATACTTCGGGCATACTTTAAGATTGAAACGTGCTGACAGATCAAGAACCGGGTCGTTTGGGTTAAGCAGTACTCACCGAAGCACTCGGCCGGTGAAGACTGGGAGGAGCACCACCAACCTTAACATTACCGTGTGAAGCACACGCGAATAAGAAGCAGGTGGGAAACGAGACAGACCTTTACTTCCTCGGCATGTCCCGGCTCACTGCCTTCACGAGTAGATGCATCATTTTCCTCGCTAGAGGCTGACATCTGAGGAGGTTGAAAGATATCCACAGAAAATCTGCAAAGACTACACTAGAACTAAGATCTTAACGTAACATTGGTCAAGTGGGTGGAAGAGTCGCGATTTTTCAAGACAGGGGAGCTATTTACGTTCTCGGGGTTTGGGAAGGCAGATAATGCGTTAACCTGCATCTCGCCTCCAGAACGCGAATGAGTTGATGATACGTGAGTTGGCTTGCCGGCAGAGACACAATGAACGGTTGCCCAACGTAATCGGCTGTCGTTCTCCTGCGACACTCTTCGCGATGTCCTCCAGTGCTCCAGTTTGAAAGTTGGCATTCCCTGCAAGACACGTGGAACAGTGTCAAGGTTCCTCAAAATTCACAGCGTTCTGCAACCTGTCCCGCGCAAGCGCTGACTCAACTCACGCAGGGTCTGTCCATAACGTAAGTTCACAATGGGGCAAATGAGTTTCTTGTGAAATGCATACGAATCGATTAACCCCTGAGCGATCCAGTCGCTCCCGGTGAACCATGAACAAGCCCTCAAGTCAATAATCAACCTTTTTGATATGAAAGATAAGGACGACAACGTTTTCACTCTGGATGAGTCACATATTCTAGTTTCACTGGATATCGTGAAGGTGGGATGAGCACGTGTTTAGCCTTCGCAGTCTCTTGTCCACCTTCAGACACAAGAAGGTGTCGAATGATGCCATAAATCTCGAAGTGCCAGCTGAACAGCGGACCCCGCCACGAAGCGGAACAGACGCTGAAGAAGAAGAAGAAGAAGAAGAAGAAGATCAAACATCTTTAGATTATTAATGGAGTCCTATCCTCACTGAGATACTCTCTGCCATATTCATAAGTATGACAGAGCTGCGGGGAATAGCGAGTGCCAGAGGAAAGTTAGAAGTAATCAACAACAAAACCGTGTAACCTGATGTTACATGATCTTTAGCTGCCATCAAAACTCTCGCCCCAGGCGGGAGATAGACCCGCACTCTCTACCTTCTAGGCAAGTTGTTAGCCCATTACGCTATCAGCGGTATTAAATCGCGCGCCGCAGCCTCCATATCCTCGTTGCAGTGCCTCTCAGCATTCTCCCACAATATCGGGATGTTGCGTGTGATCAAACAGAACTGTTGCTGAACTTCGAAAAAACTTTTTTTGCAACCGTGAGAGTGCTTTTGCCCCTATGCGCAACGAAACCCTCCCCTAGGAGTGCGGAAGAGTGGTCGATACAAAGATAGGCAGCAATGCGACCAATAACGCGAGATGGATAAAACACTCTAGTTTTGCTCACAGTTAGAGAAATAGTAAAAGTCATAAGAAAATCGATCTCCATAGAAATCCAAAGGGCGATCAGCGCGCCTTGGTCATGGAGCAAAGTAATTGCTGTCGATCGTGTTCGCGATGAGCCGCTATGAGACGCACTTCAAAACTAGTAGAAAGCGTTACAAAGGAATCACACATAGATAGCATCGAAAGAGACCCCCAACAAGACAAGCATGGTTTAATGGCCATGGGCGTATCTCTAATCGCCAAAAGCTAGCTTGGTCCACATCTTGCAAGAGGTTAAGGACCAGTTAGAAAAGCGAACACGGTACATTGTTGGGGCTAAAAGGCACTCTACGTTGACAAAAATGCAAGTCGCCGCTAGCCAAATATAAACCCAAGCCCCGGAATCTATCCCTTGATCACTCTCCTGCGGGTCTACAGCTTTATCCCCTCGGCCAACCGATCGATGTTGCCTTCCTGGTGAATGCCTCCTTTGAATGTGCTTCCTCGCTTCTATTAGGAACTTGCCAAATCTCACGCTTTAGCAATGGGTGAAGCTCCAAATCTTTTGCAGAATCATTTCTGGGAACGGCAAGGGTATTCCAGGTGTCAGTTTTGCGTTATCAGGCCGCAGTGAAGTGCTACAGTTTTTTGCAATTTTTGACCTTCACAGGCTCCGCAGGAAATTTGGATACCACCGTGGTGCTTCCCATACAACGCTCTACAATCCTATATAGCTCGCTTTGAGAATATCCACGGTCACCTCTTTAACCTTCCTCGTATGTACAATTACATCAAGCTAGCTGCTCTACTTGTACAGCTTTTTTCCCTATTTATGTGTACAAAAGACTCGCAGTACGTACAGTATATAGTATGATAGTGCGATCTATTGGTTCCTCACTACTGGTCCTCCCTTAATGAAACGGTCTCCCATTACTGGTACTGGTCCCACTCAATGATCCCCTGAAATAGCGGGAAAATGGGGGAAAATTACGACACGAAAATAGCGAAAAATACCCAAACGTCTTTTCCCTGCCTGGGAATTTTGGCCCTGGGACAATCGAGGTCGCTGAACACGAACCTAAAGTTCGTTTTTAAAGTATCGATCGCCATCAATCGATACTGACCAAATCACGGGTCGCGAAAATAGCGGAAAATACCCAGATGTCTTATCCCTGCCTGGAAACTTCAGCCCTGAGATAATCGCGGTAGCCGAACACGAATCTGAGATTCGTTTTTGAAGTTTCGATTGCCATCAATCGATATTGATCAAACTATCGATTTTTTGCGGATGTCGTCCAGGCGGTCCGAAACTTTACCCCTGGGGGTAGTCGAGGTCGCTCAACACGAATCTGAAGCCCGTTTTCGAAGTATCGATCGGTATCAATCGATATTGATCAAACTACGCGGCGCGAAAATTGCGGAAAATACCCGGACTCTTCTACATGCCTGGGACTCAAAGGACGTGCCAAAGACGTCGCTCAACGTGTTTGGAGATCAGGAAGACGTGCCGATGACGTCGTTCAATATGCATGGGGATTCAGAAGATGTGCAGAAGACGTTGTCCGCCAAGGGTGGATCATTGAGGGAGACCAGTACCGGTAATGGAGGATCGTTTCACTAAGGGAGGAGGAAATAGATCGCCCTAACATACCACACACTATCGTACGTACTGCGAGCCTTTTGTACTTATATATATATATATATATATATATATCGCAGTATTCCTGTCGCAGTATTCCTAGTGCTAAACTCGTAACACCCATCTCAAGTTGCCATCCTTTGAAACTAAAGGAAAATATTTGATGTATCTATGGTGTACAAGATGGTGGCGATGTCCGTTCCTCCACGTGGTGCCACTGGAAACTGCCCGCTTTTGCGAGCCGAGCCGAACACGGACACTCGAGTGCAGGCGACAGGCCCTTGTGACAGGCCGGCCTATGGAGATCCCATGTCACATCACATGGTTGATGGTGCTTCATGTATCGCGAGATAATGCTACGGCGTCCGCGGGAGCCGACGCGCACTCGCAAAGCCCGGCGAGTGTGAGAAGTATGCGAGGGTCCCTGATGCGAGGACGGCATCGAGGGGCAACTGTGTTAGTCCAAAAGTCCCGCAACGTAGGAAAGACCCGCGTGGCAACGCTGAATGTGGGTCCGTTGTCGGGCCGCTCCTTTGAGTTGGCAGAGGCACTGGAGCGAAGAAAGGTTGACTTCTGTGCGGTGCAGGAGACGAGGTGGTCCTGCAGCAAGTCAAGGGACATAGGCCGTGGCTTTAAGGCCATTTTGTGTGGCAGTCCCAGGACCACCAGCGGTGTTGGTATAATCGTCTCCGAACGCTTCCGAGACGCGATTGCAAGCGTGGAGCGTTTTAGCGACCGCTTGATGAAGGTCGTTGTCGCTGCTGAACGGCGAATGTATCACCTCTTCTCTGCGTATGCTCCGCAGACTGG
Source organism: Heligmosomoides polygyrus bakeri (assembly GCA_947359475.1). Taxonomy (NCBI): domain Eukaryota; kingdom Metazoa; phylum Nematoda; class Chromadorea; order Rhabditida; family Heligmosomidae; genus Heligmosomoides; species Heligmosomoides polygyrus. The sequence goes on along the minus strand of OX375866.1, from coordinate 54,754,908 downwards.
TTGCTCCGAAAGAGACAAGGATGAGTTTTGGAGCCTGCTTGATGAGAAGACAGCAGAAGTTCCGTCACTGGACGTAATTATTGTTGCAGGTGATCTTAATGGTCACGTTGGAGCAACAAAAGACGGTTACTGCTGTCATGGTGGTTTCGGATACGGGTCACGTAACGTCGATGGTGAGCGTATACTTGAGTATGCAGAGTCGCATAATCTCACCATCGTGAACACGAAGTTTCGAAAACGGGCCTCCCACCTCATCTCGTTTTATAGCGGGAACACTAAAACGCAAATCGACTTTGTCCTTGTAAGGAATCGAGACCAAGCGCTAGTCACTGATGCGAAGATCGTGCCGTATGAGACGGTCGCCACGCAACATCGACCGCTGATCTGCACTATGAAGATCGCTCCTCTGAACACTAGGCAGATCGAGCGTTGCGGACCACCAAGAATTAAGTGGTGGCGATTGAAGGAGAATGAAGCAGCTGTGACATCTCGCATTCGGTTGGCGACGGTCACGACCGTCGAAGAAACCTGGCGGGGTGCTACCGAAGCCATGCTAGATGCTGCACGCTCCGAACTTGGCACTACGAAACCGGGACGACGTAGGGTCGACAGGCAGTCATGGCTGTGGACTAATGAGGTTAAGGAAAAAGTCCGTGAGAAGAAGAGGTTATACCATGCATTCCCCAGCGACAAGACAGCCGAGAAATGGCGCTTGTATCAGGAAGCGAAGAAATCGGCCAAGAGGGCAGTGGCCGTTGCAAGAGCCACTCATTATGATGATGTCAACGAGAGACTTGAGTCGCGCGATGGTGAGCGATTTCTTTATCGACTCGCCAAGTTCCGTCATTGCCAGACCGAGGATGTTGAAAAGTTCTTTGGCATCAACGATGAGAACGGCCATCTCCTAATGGACCGCAAAATGGCCTTGAATCGATGGCGAAACTACTTCGAGGAAATCTCGACGGTAGAGTTTGGCCATCCAGCCATTCCCTCTGCTCCTCCGGTGTACGGTCCCGTTCAGAACATCACTGTTGAGGAGACAGAGGCGGCTTTAAGGAAGATGAAGCCAGGCAAGGCAACGGGCCCTGATGACCTGGCGGCCGATTTGTGGAAGTCCAAATCCTGGTACCCAGCTGAGTGGCTGACGATGTTCTTCAACCAGGTGGTTGCGGAGAAGAAAGTACCTGATAGTTGGCAGATAAGCATGACGATTCCGATTTGGAAGAAGAAGGGCAGTCCAGCAGACTGCACAAGCTACCGTCCAATTCGTTTGCTTTCGCATACCATGAAGATCTTTGAGCGAATTGTTGATGGACGCATTCGTAACGTCGTCCAGCTTTCTACCAACCAGTGTGGCTTTGTACCTGGGTGTGGCACCATCGATGCCATACACGCCGTTCGTCTACTTATAGAAAAGCACCGCGAGAAGCAGAAGCCGGTGCATCTTGCCTTCCTCGACTTGGAGAAGGCCTTCGATCGCGTTCCGCGTGAAGTGATATGGTACGCTTTAAGACAGCATAATGTTCCCGAAGAGCTTATTGAGTGGGTGCGGCTACTCTACTCTTGTCCGAGGAGTAGAGTCCAAGCGCCAGCAGGTACGTCGATGGAGTTTCCCATCTCTGTCGGAGTACATCAAGGTTCTGCGCTCTCCCCACTGCTCTTCATCGTCGTTATGGATGCCATATCGCGTGATCTTCAGCGGCCAGCCCCTTGGACGCTGCTTTATGCTGACGATGTAATGCTCGCTTGCGAAGATAAGGTTGAACTCCAGCGGCAGGTACAAGCTTGGTGCGATCGCTTGGAGAGATTTGGACTCAAACTTAATGTCAAGAAGACCGAGTATATGACGACTGACGAAAATGAGTCCACCTCCATTAAGGTAAATGGCATTGAGCTGCCACGTACTTCGGTATTCAAGTACTTGGGATCAGCAATCGCGTCCGATGGCGGTCTACTCGTTGAAGCCAATTCACGCGTGAGTGCAGCGTGGTCCAAGTGGCGCTCTCTGACGGGAGTGCTCTGCGACAAGAAGATACCAGAGCGGCTTAAATCGAAGATCTACAGAGCAGTCGTTCGACCTGTAGCTATTTACGGAGCTGAGTGCTGGCCCGTTACCAAAGAAATTGAAAGGCGCCTCAGCGTAATGGAAACGAAGATGCTGCGGTGGACGGCCGGAGTTACGCGTTTGGACCGTGTGCGCAACGACTCCATTCGGCAAAGATTTGGTGTCACCTCGGTAGTTGAGAAATTGTGTGAAGCTCGTCTGAGATGGTACGGCCATGTTCTTCGTGCAAGCGGTGACTCTGTCCGAAAGACTGGCCTTAACTTCGAGGTGCCCGGAAAGCGGCCACGAGGGAGATCAAAGCAGCGCCGGCTTGATTCGCTGCACCAGGACTTGAAGATTGCTAGGTTACACCCTGATCAGGCATTTGATCGGGAAAAGTGGCGCCAGTATTCCAGGAAAGCGGACCCCGCAAGAAAGCGGGACAAACGCTGAAGAAGAAGAAGAAGATCTATGGTGTACAAGATATTCAATGGTTTAGCAAAGATAGATGTAGAATAGTTTTTCTCTCTTAGGCGCTCCAATACCAGAGCAGATGCTCACAAACTAGCGAAGCTCTGATGAGGAATACCCCCGAGGAATACTCCATTTCACCCGGTTCAGGAGTTTTGCAACTAGGGCCCAGAATCATCGCCCTCTAACGGTGGAAATACCACCAAACCCCCTTATATGACATTCATCAGCATCAACTTTGCTGGTACTTTCATTTCGGGAGAGCAGTAAGTGATTGATGAACCTGGCTCTAGCAAACTACTTATAGGTTGGTGGTGCGCCAGTATGAGCTGATTTCAGGAAAAGCACTATCATGCAGTAGTACATTATTGTCCGTGAACTGTATTTCGTCCCTCGTCTGGACTACTAGAACTTAATAATATGTAGGTGTTATCGCTACAAACTTCTAGGTTTACTGATGGTCTCCTACTGTTGTTTAACATTCGTCTCATACGCCGTAATAGATACAATAAAACACAATACAATACTACATACTTATCAGGGATTGTCTTCAGCTTCCAATGGGATTTTGTATATAGACCTATGTCTATGAAAGAGCTCGACACATTGATAACAAGTGCGTAGACAAAGTTTGCTAAGTGGATCTCTTAAGCGAGATCTGGCTAGCCAAAGCCGTGTTGGCGACTCGTGTCGCGTGCGTTGATGCACCGTGAACGCAGTGTTGCGTAATCAGCGTAGCCGTTAGCCAGCTGCGGTGGTGGCACAGCGCTAGAGTTCTCGCTTAACAGGAGTGTGGCCATGGGTTCGATCCCTGCACATCCCAGTTTTTTTGCAATTTGTATTTACCGTCATTTATCGTCAGTCGTCTCGTATCGTTTCCTTACTGAACTATAGAACTCAACCGGAATTTCCTGCCACCGTAATCCGGTGCGCGATTCGGGCGCGCCCCGTCCTTTAAACTGCCGACCGCGCTGCAGCGCACCCGACCGCGCGAACCTCGCTAGACTTTAGTATGATCGGCAGAGGTTTGCCGACCTGATCTGTTCTGTGACTCATTCAAGGATACATATACAGGTTCCTAAAAAGGTAGTAGAAGCAGGCCATGGACCGGATGAGTAGGGTTGTTAGTAGAAATGACCGCAGAGGTACTATAAAGCGGTTGCTGAAGGCGAAAACCAGGAAAGTGCATATTTCCACATTTGACTTCCCGTGTGCATGCTTCTACTAGTATTATGTTCATATATAAACATTTGTTGGGACTGAAGTTCAAGTGGTGAAGTGGTTAGTGGAGGTAAGTATAATAGAATACTCATACACCTATAAGATCTTATATCTGGCGAAGTGACGCCAAGTAGTCCTATGATCCTTTGGTTCCATCAAAGGAGAAATAGGAGTGCATTAAAGGGGATTAAAAGCAAGACGACACTTCTGATGAATCCGGTTTTCGACGTTTTCGTATGCATCCATCTTTTATGTTTACGATTTTTTGAAGTTGAAGGAGGAAACGGAAACAGCTGTCTTTGTCAAGAACCGATTACGGTACTTCTTGTTTTGAATTTGACAAAGACTTATGTTGCTCTTCTTATTCTGTTGCTGCGCTCCTTGAAGTAAAAGCATTGTGGGTGGCGTCAGCACAAAGAATAGCGCGAAAGAACATGAAAATCGTACCATAAACGTTAGCTACAAAAACTTTCAAACGTTATTTCGGAGCGCAAAAGGCATGTCTTGCTCTGTTATTTGAAAAACTAGACCAATTTTCAGGTGTTCTTGTAGGTTTGGAACTGAGTTGTAGGAGCAGTCTCAAGCAATCGAGATTGCTGCTTTAAAAAATCGTTGGTTAAAGCACACCAAGAAAGTCTCTCAACTACCTACCGCAGAACTCCGCTGTGGGATTTCCACCACCACTGAAGCAATGTGAAGAGGTGTATGGCAGATAGCTCCTCAGAACTATAATATATCACGTGAGGCATAGACACTTCTCAAGTTCAGGCGGCAAGAGATGCTGATGCCCATCTCAAAGGTGTGTACATTTAAATAGTCGAACTTGCAGCGGCCATCTTGATAGTGTTTTTAGGGTTTTCTTTTATTTCCGCCTCCATGCTGGTATTTTGATTCTCACCAATTCCTGAATGTTTCCATTTCCATTTTCTGCCGTTCGTCCCCTTTCTCAATGCAATTTCTACAAGACGAAGAAGACTAAAAACGAAGTCCGTACTAGTAAGGCCCCTGTCATACTCCCGCGGGAGCTTCCGCGGGACGTCCGCGGACGGACGGTGCACCGCGGACGGTCGCCGTCGTCCCGGGGCGGCTAGCGTCGCATCGGAGCGCGTTTCCCGCGCCGAACTCCGCGGGACGACAGCCTTCCGCGGTGCAGTGCACCGCGGACAGCTGCCCTCCCGCGGGCGGAAAGTATAACACCCCCCTCGTCGTCTCTCGGCGGCGATCCGTGGACGGCGGGCGTGGCGGCCCGCGACGAGTGGCCCGGCGCGGGGTCCTAACGCGATTTCCGCCCATCCGCGAAAGCTCCCGCGGGAGTATAACAAGGGCCTAAGAATTGCGCTTTCCAACCGCTTTCCGCCGAGGGTCCGCTGCGGGCCACGCGGCAGCACGGTCGGCAGTTTAAAGGACGGGGCGCGCCCGAATCGCGTGCCGAATTACGGTGGTAGGAAATTCCGGTTGAGTTCTATAAATCAGTCGCTTCTTTATCCCCGTTTCCAATTTTTGAACAAAAGGTCATTTACGTTTATCAAGCTCTTTGATAGTGGAAAGAGTAGAATATTTGATTTGAAGATTAGGCAAGTCAAAAACTGATGCTAGATTCGTAAGACCTTATTTATAAACCAGTCGTTCAGCGGCCTAGTGGCCGCTGAACGACGACTGGTTGGGGGCTTCGCCCCCAAACCTGAGAAGTAAACAATCCGACCACCTTCTTTTCCCAACTTTTTGACTTCCATACTTTCACTGCGGTAAAGAACTGGTTTTACTATATAGAGTACAGCCGCCAGAGCTCCCTGTTGGCCACGTTGACCTCTTCTCAACGGCTTCGCCGTAGTGATAACTTCTCATCATCAATTTTAGCTGCAACCTATGTCATGGTTTCCGCAGGAAGAACTCCTTAACTACGTCGATTGCGGCATGTTAGAAAGAAATAGAAAAAATGAACGACATCCATGTATAATTTGATCAATATCGATTGATGATGATCGGCACCTCAAAAACGAACTTTAGACTCGTGTTCAGCGACCTCGATTACCCCCAAGGTTGAAGTTTCGTGCCGTTTGAACGACATCCACAGAAAATCAATAATCGATGGATATTGCCTCCCCTGCTGTGAACGCCTCCCGTCGATGATCATCTAAATACCTAGACACGATTGCCGGCGTGTTCGGCACGTCTACGGCTCGCCATGCACGGTTGCCGACGTGTTCCGCTACTCAGTGCACCCATTCCAGTTGTGACGGACGGACGGACGAACACACACACACGCTCAAAGATGAGCTGACACTAGGTACGCCTTTGGATCAGTTCATGTGGCAAGAACTCCACCCGGACCCACCGTGGCTGGCTATACTCGAGACTAGAGAAAATGAGAGGCTACAAAGACACTGAAGCGTGTTATCACCACTTCCTGATCTACATCTGGGGCTGATCTGTCCACACACACTAATGCTCTGCTGAAGGAAGACGGATGATAACGGAGGTCTGAGGATGGACCGCTTGTACACCCTCGCTACTTGTAATCACCATATCTATTCCCGCATAAGATATCAGCTTCGGCATGTCTTGATTGTGACTTGCAGGAAGCCTTACTCTTGAAACATTCTCTTCTATCTGAAATTCAGTCTCCTTCCACTGCAAGTCTCCGCAACGGTCGGGGGGTTAGAGACACAGGCGACGAGCGTGATCTCTCACCCGTGCGCTCAGTCAGCTCGTTCGCTCGGACAGTGGCAGGAGTGTCTCCTTCTCTGCGCTCTCGCCATCCCGCTGCTTTGGTCGACCTTTGCCTGCCCTATGTTCCACCTGTCATAAGGGTCTGAAGCGTATGTCTGAACGGGGAGTGCGAGTCATATAGGAAGAATCTCCAACCCTCAATTAGTGTAAAAATGGGTTTCTTTTTTGCCAAGTCGTTAAATCCAAGGAGTAGGAGGCTCATGAAGCTACAATGGAATCGGCGCTTCACGAGCTCGGGGGTCTTGTACGCCTGCGATGCCTCTGCGGGCAAGCGCTCGGAGCGCAGTGGATAGTGACGTTGGTTTAATAGTGGCGAGAGATGTGGGGGATCAATTCCCCTGTGTTGTGGCACTTGAGCATTTCAACAGACTGGTTGCGATTTGAAGCGTGCTGACGTCTTCACAATTTTTAGGTGTTTTCTGTGCATTTTTCCAGCTGTATGCTGTGGAAAGTAACTTCGTGGCGATTTGTTTGTTACCGACCTGCTCTTAACGAAAAGGCAAGCTATTCAACGTAATAATGTATAAACGTTCAACATTAGTGATACACAGGCACAAAGTGCATGAAACAGAAGCACTGGTCACACATAATATGGACGGCACATAAAGGAGACAGCAGGCTCCTCACAGTTTGCTTCCAGTTTACATGGGCCAACGACGTCCGCACCCTAGACGAAATCCAGTTAAAGACGTACCATTTCTCCGAAACAAGAGTTCCACCCGAAAACGTGGTCATATGGCCACTGCTTGCTAGCCTTTCCACGTCTATCGGTTTTGCGGATCCCAACCTTCTTCTTGTCCTTCCACCACTTCCAGCTGATCCAGTTCATCAACTTCAAGTTGACGTGCTTCGAAGTCCTTGAGTATGCTGGCCATCCGTTCGGCCAGCTTGATTTCTTCCCTCGAAGGCTCCTTGTCCAAAGGTGGATCAAACTTCAACGTCAGCAGGTGGATCGCCACTCTAGCGACATTGATAAGTATGAACCCAAGTGATGTAGCTGACGAACCAAGATTAGTACAGATCCTTTATTCCGGCTAACGTTTCGGCGTTACCGCCTTCTTCAGAGCCTGGAAGAGTCAACTTGACTTTTTCAAACTCAACTTGACTCTTCCAGGCTCTGAAGGAGGCGGTTACGCCAAAACGTTAGCCGGAATAAAGGATCTGTACTAATCTTGGTTCGTCAGCTACATCACTTTTCATACTGTTAAAATCCGAGCGGGATGGGTTTTCCCTGATGTAATTGGTCCATGTATGGAAGCAAACTGTGAGGAGCCTGTAGCCTTTATACGTCGTCCGTATTGTGACCACTGTTTCTGTTTCATGCATTTGCGTCTGTGTGTCACTGAACGAACGCTTATACATCATTAGTTGAATAGTTTTGTTACTACTTTTTAGTTAAAAAACCGGTCACTAACAAGCAAGTCGCAAGAAAGTTACTCTCCACACATGCAGCTGGAAAATCAGGCAAAAAACTCTGAAAACGATATAGAAGTCAGAATCCTTCAAATCTCAAACAATCAGATGAAATGCAAAAATACAGCTGCGCAGGAGAACCGAACCCCCGATCTCCCTCGCATGAAACAACGTCACTATCCACTGCGCTCCAAGCCGCTTGTCCTCAGAGCCAACGGGGCGTACAAGACATCCGAACTCGTGAGGCGCCGATTCCATTGTAACTTCAAGGACCCCCTACTCCTTGGATTGAACGACTTGGCAAAAAAGAAACCCATTTTCATACTAATTGAGAGGTGAGATTCTTCCTATATGATTCACTGTCCCCGTTCAGACGCTTCAGACCCTTCCCTTTTTAGATGACGAGAAGAGGTGAATCGCCGTGTTACATAAAGGTTCACCAAAAAAATTTCACGTGAAACCATATTGAACTAACAGTATACCTTACATTCTACCCGTACACCTATGCACGTTGAAGTTAAAAGGAACCTGACACTATACGTACTTGTTGCAATAGTAGGCGTTGTAGCAGGCTTCGCAGATCTTCAAACGACCGGTACACCTGCCACATTCGTTGCAAGCATAACGCAGGGTCGACGAATACAACTGGCGTTGCACAACTAGCAACTCGATAACCGGCTCATTGCAATCGGCTGGGTCGTGAACTTGGAATCTAAAAAGAGTGAGTCTTACACATTGATGCATGGAGCGCAATTGTCGACAGCGAGATAAATACGATGTGAAAGGTTTCAGAGAACGAAGGCTAGCAATACCTGCTCTCTCATACATAATCTCATCGGATGATAGTAGGGATGACACCCAGAAGAAAAACTCACGCATATAACACATCACCGCTGCAGATGTCGCTCGCCTGGCTCGCAGGAGAGTAGATCTTTTGAATACGATGACTGAACACTTCAACGAGACGCAGCTGAAGGTCAACCACTACCGATGCATTTCGAGGATAATGCGAAACTTATCGTTAGGTGGAGATGTTATTAACCTACAAGCTTAGAAGGCACACGCACTAGGTCGGAGAGAGCGTTGAGCAGATCTAAAATTGTGCCTTCAGAAGAGTACTGCACAGTGACCTGGAAAGAAACATCGTGTAAAGTCTAAGCGTTGCTAAGTCCGACTGAAATTTTGCACCGTGCTCTGTTAGAAACTAGCCGCGCTGCTGATTGCGGCAGCAGCGCAGGTAGTTTCTAGTTACTAGTGGATGAATTATAGCTGTACCCGAACGAGATTGCCATTCGAATGATTTCTATTCGAATCTGAATATTCGCAGAGTATTCGAAAAATCCCAGTTTCGAATACTCGAATACGAATATTCATAATAATATAATACGAAAAAAGGAATTAAGCGGTGGTGCCCGCTTCGAGATTGCACATGGTCGTGGAACTCTCACATAAACACATTTTCTGTTCTCTCCTCCTCTGAGTCGGAGGAGAGCACAGAACTAGGTAAGGAAACGAACTTCGGGGTCTGGCTGATCTAACTTGTCCGCTTTAAAATACCTTGTCGGTGTGCGTACGCCCCCGCCAGCTTAATACCCGAAAAAAAATCTGAGAGCACAGCTGTAGTATGAACCCATTGTCGATGTTCGACCTCCCACCTTTATGACTGATCATATTTTTGGACTCAGATCGTTGAAAGTATCCGCGTTATTCAGCTGCTAATGGAGTGAACACAAGTTGAAATTTCTTTTAGGTTGGTTTGGGGTAGTTCGAGGCTCTTTCCTTTTGTTACATATGAAAAGCAGGGAGTGCGTTCTTATTCCCAGCATAAAGGGGAATTATTATGGTCGCTGGCCCAAGCATAAACTTCTGCTGTGCGAAAAGAAGCAATATTCGACCAGCATTTTCTACCATCATGCACCGGGCACCGGAAACGAATCAAGCAAACAGTACATGGGGATATCCTACTATTCCGCTGACCCTTGCTGTGAGCAGACATCTAAATAATCGGATGAATTCAGCAATCACTAACCTCGAGTGGTTTCAGAAGAGGATCCAGTGGCCAGAACCACAGAGTCGTCGCTTTCTTCACCTTTGGGAACGGAAGCGGGAGGTAGACGAACGGGTCGAAGGTGATCGATACCTATTAGATTCAATATAAAACTGAAGCAAGAATAAGATAAATGCCACACGCATAATGACGACTGCTGGATTTCCTTGGAGAGAAGCCACTCACTCTGTCACACCTCGGGCACTGCAGTCGAGACTTCAACTGTCCGTGAAAAAGGTCGACAAATATGGAATCATTCCTGAGTGTATGGTTGTACCAGGCTTCATTCGATACCTGAACTAATTATTTATTTGTGTCAAAAGGGACGTGCCATACTCAGTGGAAAGTGGACCAGTCAGAACTACTATAGGGAGAAAATCAAAACCACAAACCAGGTGGGTTCTAGAGCGGAATGCGGTTTTCCTAACTAGTAAGGCATAAATTGTGTAGTAAAGCCAGCAACAAAAGACCGAAACAATACAATTGAAAGCGTAAGCTCAGAGTAGTTAAAAGCAACATATGCAACAGTCCGGAATAGGATCCAACCCCTTCTTTACAGCATCTGGAAAATTAGCCCAACGACTTTCGAAATGGAACCTTACACTTGGATAAACGCATTTTATGACTGCAGAAGTACTTCGAAATTTCCGAAACCAGGGTAAGGCTACCAGCTTTGGAAGGGGTACGATGGGCCGCCTCCCTCTAAAGTTGCACCGCAGTTTTCAACCACATGGTGACGAAAAATAACGAAAAGAACGCTTGATGCAATTTCACAGCGTCAATTTTTTACTAAGTACACAACACGTGAGAAGAGCCCCACTGCTATGTCGAAAAAGGAGGTTTGACAGCATTGTTCATCACCACCACCCCAGTAAGATTTTGAGAAGACTAAGTCGAAAACGATTCGCCCTGGCATAAAATTCTGCTGGGAAACGTAACAGCTATCGCACAGAGTTGGTGATTGCACGGTAAATTTCAGCATGTTCTTCCTTGCTTAGGAATTTTTTTTTTGCTGTCATAGGAATATCATAAGAAAACTCGAATGCACGAATTGATTTGATTTAATTCGAAGTTTAGTTCTACGGACTCAGGCTTTCTGAATCCGCAGACCATACCGACACAATGGGGCATTTCCACCCCGTCCCCCTCCCATCCCCACCACAAAAAAAAAACAAGACGAAAGCGGCCTCATTGGTAAATAGTCGCGAACCGCTGCTGACCCAACCCTCGCCGACTTCGGTAAAGAGGAACACAGTTTCAACAGATCAAGATCGCTGCTATATGATGCTGACACGGAATCAATTTCAATAACAAAGAAGGGCAAGTATCAGAGCAGCGCAATTTCCAAATAGAGGGGAACTCACGTCAGCATCGGATCTCCCGTCCCCCTCAACCGTCGCCGTCAATGGTTTTGACTTCACCCTGTTGAGATCCTCATGAAGACCATCGAGCAGAAACGAAAGAAATTCATGTGCATCGTGTTGGGCAAAGTTGGCAAACTGTGAAGCCTTCTCAGCTACCAGCTCCTGAAACTGCCTGACTGGCAAATTTCGGTCTTGAATGAAGGGAGGAACACTCGCACCTTAATTTTTGCCGGTTCAATGGCTCTATGCTGACAATTCCACATAAGTCGCATGAAATCGGCAAACGCGTCAGCCAGCCGTCCCTGGAAATTGGCAGCTCTGAGGAGAAATGTGGCTCTGGAGGGAGCAATAGGCACCTACTCGGAATCCCAGAGGATTGTTGGGGTTCACGTCGATCTTGTAATGCCGATCTAGGAAGTACGTCCTCAACTCGATGTTGTTCACAAGCATTTGCAGAGTGGCGTTCATGAAACACGTATTTCCGATGTTACGCAGCCCGGTATACCCGGTCTGAACTGCCGCTACTACACGCTCCTCGAACGGTTGAACCTGAAAGCAACATGTATGAGAAATAAGTTACTTCTTACTTCTTACGTCTTGCTTAAGAAAACGGTTAGCTTAGGACTAAATTCGTGACACCACCTCTGCTCGAAGGAAACCGACCCTTTCAGTCACTTCGACTCTGCCCAACCATGTTCATTATTCATTTGCCAACTAATTAGAAGTCCTAGATTTTAATCCGCCATTCTCACAGTCACAATTGGGTGGTTCATTTCTGGTACAACAGCCCGCTTCATGGCGCCTCGCTCTTCCGCTTCTATGCATTCCTATCCTTCACCTCGGCATGGAATTCGATATCCGAAGTGAGCTTTTTTCCAAATCTTCACCAGCATAGTGGATCACAAAGAAGGGTTAGCATCAACTACAGCCCTAGGACACTATAGCGTTGACGGTGCACAGAATAGTACTTTACCCTTCTGAATATCAGTGACTTGCGAAGTGCAAGTAAACCTCGAAAGTGAAGTTCTCCAGTGTTCTCTTTTTTCACTGCGAGGGAGCGCCAAACGAGCTAAAATGTAACACACTTGGTCAGCTGATTTAACCTGCACTGAGCATTCAATGCCATGTCTGATTCACACAAACGTTCAAAAAATTTCAAAGGTTAAGGTCTTAAGCTGAGGTGTTTTAAATTCTTATTTGCTTGTGAAACAGATTTTTTGTCATGCGAGGATGTCGATTATAAAATGTGATGGTAAAACCTACTCCAGACAGCAACTGCACTAATCACTTTGCAGTTATGGAGCGCAGATGACAAATTGCCGCCAACAGATCCCACTGTTAATATTTAAGGAAACAGAACTGTCCATGTTCAACTTTCAATGAACCTTAGCAGACTGGCTCTAGATCAATGCTGACTCTCGTACTCATCTCCCTTCGTCGGGCTCTGCGGGTTCTGCGCAGTTTAGTCTGACCACCCTTAGTGTAGTTAAATCAGGTTAGTTCACCCGCTGGGCTCATTCACCAAAGTTCAAGCTGCATTTAATATGCGACGGACTCTGGGAAACCGATATGTGCCTAATCAGCCATGGTATTCTCAAAACTTGAAATGATTCCGCATCTTCACAGCGAGGCGTCTCCTTTATCTTGTTTACCTGTTCCGGCTCGTAGAAGCATCTGCAATCCAGCCAGCAGCCAAACTAATGTAGAAATGGCATATTTAAAGTCCATCCCTATTATCCGACACCGAATCCAGTAACTTAGCGCCTAGCAATTTGTTCAGTTGCTGTCGTTCAGAACAGAAATGTGAATACTTACCCGGGTTCTGGGTAGCGTTCATGAGGTAACAGGGATTAGGGAAGGGCATAGTGGCACTATGAGATGAGATGTACATCATTAGATGCAGCTTCGAAAGCAGATGGTAAACATATGTTCCATATCTGCAATGTACCAGGTTGTCCAATAATTCCTGTCCGAAAATTTTCAAAATTCTACAAATTTCCTTAGAAGTGTTATAATATACGGCAAGTGTAAAAACCTAGAAGGTTCTCCAGAGTTCCACGCTAGGGGTATATAAGGCGCAGTGGCCGCGTCTAGCTACCAGTACAAGCTAAAATGGACCAAGATCGAATTCGTACTTTCGTGTACTACGAGTGGCTGCTGGGCAACGACACGGGCACCGCGGTCGCCAATACTGGGGATGAGAGCTGGGTCCTCTACGACAACGTCGCCCGCCGTGCCATCTGGATCCCGCGCGGAGAAGAGCCGCCGAAAGCCGACCTGCACCCGCTGAAGATCATGCTCTGCTGCTGGTGGGACGCCAAGGGCATGCTGTACTTCGAGCTGCTCCCGCAAGGCAGGACGGTCACCGCTCCATCTACACCGATCAGCTCGAGAAACTAGCCGCCGCCATCCGAGAAAAGCGTCCCCGACGGGCCTAGGTCCACCTGCTGCACGACAACGCGCGCCCCACGTGGCGAAGGAGACCCAGCAGAAGTTGGCGACGCTCGGCTGGAAGACGGTTGCCCATCCGCCGTATTCCCGGACCTCTCCCCTCCGACTACCACTTGTTCCGCCCGCTGAAGCACCATTTGGCCGGAAGAAAATTCACCAACTACGACAACCTCAAATCCGACATCGCGGACTTCTTCGAGTCGCAGCCCTCGGAGTTCTGGGCGAAGGGCATCGGCGACCTGTCCAATTGATGGGCCACTGTTGTGGATAACTGTGGTGATTATATTGTTGATTAGACTTGTTTTTCAATAAAGTTGAAAAATTAAAAATAGTGAAATTTTCGGACAAGAATTATTGGACAGCCTGGTACATCGGAGAGCAGAAATGTGGTGAACTTTCATTTTGCCTTGATTGTGCTCAGAGAGCAGGTGCTCATGAGACTCACAGATGCAGAGTTCATGTAGGCCGTAAACAGCGCTAAGGCCCAAGAAGGGGTAGCGAGGTGAACAGGGAAGCAGTGTGGTAGGAAGCACGTGGTTTGTGGCTCGACTTCCCGGAGATATGAGGCTTTTTGCACTTCGTTTAAAGATTCGATTATATCGGTCAAAGCTCTCCGTGTAAAATAGCAGGGAAAACTTCTGTAGATCAGATTCGTTGGGATCGCCAGTTTACTCTAAGTTTCCCAAGCGTATTGTAGAAGGCGCTGATGACGGATATGATACCTGTTTTGACACTATAGTGAAGTACGATAGCTGAGGATAATTACACATAGTTATCTCCGGTGATCACGGAAAGCAGTTCGTTTTTCAAAACAGGTTTGATTCTTCTACGTCACTCTTGTTATATTTGGACAATACTTTGGCGATTATGAAAGGTCGTGTTGAAGTCGAAAATGTTTACCAAACTTTCGCCCAAGGTGGTTGTTAGAAGTGCTGAACACACATATGATCCTTTTAAAATTTACCTCTATAATAGTAGGTTGGGCGCGTGTAGCGCAGTCGGAGGAGGCGCCGGCTGTCGCGTGCACCCGATACCAGGTTCCTGGTTCGGATTTCCCGCCCAGGCCAACCAAGCCTTCCATCCCTCCGGGGTCGGTGAATTGGTACCAGACTTGTCTGGGAAGGATAGAGCGCTGACTTTTTCATCGGCTGGCCACCGCAAGTCATTGTATAGCCAAATACACATACAAATTGCCTCATGACATCCCGTAGAAGTAGAATGCGTGGCGCATCCCAAAAGGAATTGAGTAACGCCGTCCTTTATCCTTCATCCTTTATAATAGTAGGTTACGGAATGTACGTTGAGCAATGGTGTTAGGTACACCATCACCGATTTTGCCCAAACGTCGCTTAGGGAGGTTCAGAACGGTGATATCAATCTGGCATGCACTTTTGAAAGCCCGGCTAACGACGGAAGACTACGGTTACCTAGCTATGGGTGTGCAAGAGTGGTGGAGCAGCGTCTGAATTGGGGTTAAAATTGGGCCAGAGACGTTACCTGGGGGGGGGGGGGGCACTGATCACGAGTTAGGAGCCCTTTCCTGATAATATGATAGCGTAGACAAAGCATGGGACTCCATAAGCTATGCTGCTACTATTGCGTCTACTCATCGGTGAGCGAACTAACAATGGAAAAAGGGTGATGGAGGTCAAATTAGCGGCCCAAATTACCATCAAGCAACGCTTCTGCTGAACGTAAGATCCTGACCCGTCACTTTCCGCAACCGCCGCGAATTGTAATAGAGAATAGTGCTTGACAAATCTGACCCCCTAGCGAAGTTTTTTTGCGAATAAACACGAAGAGCTTCGATTGGTAGCATCAGATCTTCATTTAATAGAGTGCAAAAGCGGCGTATCTCTGAGGAGGCGAACCGCAAACCCCGCGCTTCCCACCATGTCGCTTCAGGACCTACTACGCATTCACCGCTCGATCACAAACGATAGATTGCGACCCACTTGTCTACCAAGCGTGAATTGTCAGCTTACGTAGGGTAGTCACCAGCATCACTCAAACAAAGCCATGTGAAAACAGTCCAGAACTCCGTTCCACCACGCCCGTTGCAGATATGGAACAAATATTGAGAACCAACATTCGGAGCTGCATCCCCTGCATCCCCTGTACATTTCAAATCGACGTGGACTGGCAAAATTTCCTTGTAAGATGGTCAACAGAGAGATGCATCAGGTCAGTGAGCTCCACGGCATGTTTCTTATTAAGTACATGAGCGACAGAGGGCACGTAGTCACGCAGTTGAGGAGGCACGCGCTGTCGTGTGCACCTGATTCTTAGCTCCTGGTTCGAATTTCCAGCCCACGCCACCTAGCCTTCCACCCCCTCAGGGGTTAGGGAATTAGTGCCGATCGCCTGAGAAGGATGTGACACTAGCATACGCCAAATTCGTATTCAAGTTGCCTCCTCGAAATCCCGTGGAACCGTAATGCGTAGAGCGTCCCAAAAGGATTAATTATCCCTCTGCTGACTCAAATACGAACTACCCATGGCTGCACTACGACTTTTCATTTTAATGATATAGAACGTCACCTTACATCTGCTGCAGATTCCCATTCTAGAAAACACTATCTTTAAAAACACCACATTAAAAGCCTTCGCATGTGGTGGCACAATTTGAGGTCAGGGTTTTAAAACCTGCATGTTCTAGCATATAACATTTGAAATACATTGAAACCAAACTTCAATCGGTCCTCTGAGCCACGCCACTCTAAAATGTGCATGATATTCAAGACACATCTGTGTTTGGAGATGTTTGCGAAACCGAATGTTCGGGAGCTTGAACTCCTGCCTTGTACAGATCGAGAAATTTGCCCCATGAATCAAATTTCTCAACAAGTACAAAACCTTTGTTTCACGTTTCCGCAAAGCTACGGTGACCACTATTATATATTGACCGCTTCTTTGCAAATCCTGGTTTACAGAACTTCCAATCGGGTTTTTCGCTTAAAGGTTGAGTCCAGTAGATCTAGATGATAAGGTGGGGTCTCCTTCAGTCCAACCTAAGAATGTGAGCTTCCTTCGTCAGACGGCGGCGGCAACTGCTGCGCTTCGGCATAAAATGGAGACCTTGCGCAAACACCACTCCCTGAGTTCAAAAAGAGTAGAGGAATCAAAAGTAACCGTTGCTGTCGGCTTGTATCCACTGTATGAAGGCGTATATCTTGGAGGTTCAGTGGGCACTGCAGGTGGCCCAAGACTGTTGCCACTACTTGGCGTGTACTCGGATCGTGTTACGCTTCCAGTGACGAGCTCCGAACGACTGGCGACCGACTTCGCGAACTGCGAATAGCCAGCTGATGTCGTTTCCGTACCGCCGCGACCTGAAAGGATAAGCATTCACTCACTGCAAACGTGTTACCGAAAACTCACTCAGGTCAACGAGAATCAAAAGAACCGAACTTCAAATTTTTATTAAGTCCTCGCGATTCCCCTTTGATCATTGGAAAAACAAATAGTTTTTCCTCAACATTGGAACAGACAAAATGTATGCCGTAGAGCTGGAACTGGCTCAAGCGAACAACGGATACAAATAGGCCGGTTCGGGAGACTTCTTCGAGAAAGCTCCCGGAATAAACGTCATTTTATGTAAACAGGTGTGGTGAAGCAAACGTTTTAGATCCTTATCCGCACTCTTCAGATTCTTCCGAAAGTTCAGCACCGGCGGCTCCTCCATCTCTGATCGAAGACGTTCACGCTCTTCCCATTCCTTATATTCCCTCATTTTCTCGTCGCGGTCAGCTCGCTCACGGGCTTGCTGATTCAGCTGCGCAACATTCACATTGCTAAAAAACACATCTTCAACGGAATCTGGAGACAGTCTCAACAAATGTTTGGCATGCATCAAAGAAGGATGGCTCGCAAGTCATGGAACGAACATCCGGGATGACTGCAACCCTACCCCACGGAAGCGATCACACTGCCATTTAGACAAAATGCATACGATTGCAATTACCGGTAGCTGGCGATTGCAGATGAAGACCTGCTTCGCACGGTGTTGGGAGGAGAGGAAGTCGCCATGCCGCCTGGAGCCGCACTGCCACCAACAGCGGACGGTGGAGGGCCAGATGCCGCAGTCGACAGTGTGTAGCTGGACGGACTATGCCCCATCGATGACGGGTACGAACGCGCACCTGAAACGGATACGGTAGAAAAGGATGAAACAATTTCACCACACAGATGCTGACGCCGAAATAAGCATAGACAGCGCCATCTAACTCCTCCGAAAATCTACGCAATCAGTAAAAGAAGAAGATTTCGAAGAAAATTCTATACATAAGCCGAACTGCTAATTTTTCTCCATACACAACTTTGAAAGCGGAATTGCATATAGGACTGAATTTAACAAATTTGCAATGCTAGGATTTAGAGAATTAGAAGCTGACAACGAGTATTATCTCACAAATGTTTAATACCACGCTTATGTTTCACAGTTTGTGAGTCACTATGACCTTGCGTCACGCTTTGTACCCTACTTTCTAACCTGTTTAACACTACTTCTGCGTTTGGGTTTCTACTGCTTCTTGTTCAGTAACTTCATAAAAATATCTCGTCTAATAAACATTACAAACTTTTAAGGAAGTCCATACTGAACAACAATAACAAACGACGTTACCTAATGTAAGGATCAAAATGTTCCTTAGCAATGGAAGGGTCTGAAGCGTATGTCTGAACGGAGGAGCGACTCATAAAGAGAGAATCCCCATCCCTCAATTAGAAAGAAAATGTGTTTATTTTTTGCCAAGTCGTTAAACCCAAGGAGTAGGGGGTCACAATGGAATACAGCGCATCACGAGTTTGGAGGCCTTGTACGCCCGCGCGACGCCCCTACCGGCAAGCGACTCGGAGCGCAGTGGAAGGGCGGGGTTTGCTTCCTCTGCGCTGCTGCATTTTTGCATTTCAACTGATTGGTTGAGATTTGGGGGATTCTGACGTCTATACCATTTTCAGACGTTTTCTGCGCATTTCCCAGCTGTACGCTGTCGTATTCAACATGTTGATGTATAAATGTTCAACACCAGTGATGCACAGGTACAAAGTGCATGAAGCAGCACTGGGCACAATACGGGCAGCGTATAAACAGGCTCCTCACAGTCTGTTTCCATACATGACCTCGGGAAAAGCCATCCTGCTCGGATTTTCATAAAAGACCAGGATGTGACGTCGGAGGTGGTTCAAGTTAGAAACGCGGTCTGTGGACCCCGCAAATTGACCTAAACGGCATCGATACACTCTTTCCCTCATCTTTGCCTGTCACCTGGAAATCAGAGGGAGCTGAAGGTTTTCTAGAACCTAACACCAACAATGTCCGCTGATGCTCGAGTGGTAATCCACCTGCTCACGCTGAAGTGTGGCCCACCTTTAGACAAGGAGCCTTCGAGGGAAGAAATCAAGCTGACAGAACGGATGGCCAGCATACTCAAGGACAAAGCACATCAACTTGAAGTTGACGAAGACGAACAGCTGGAAGTGGCGGAAGAACAAGGAGAAGATTGGGATCCGCAAGATGAACTGATGGACGCGGAGAGGCAAGCAAGCGGTGGGCGTACGACAATGTTTTCAGGTGGAAGTCTTGTTTCGGGGGAAAAGGTACGTCTTCAATTGGATTTCGGTTGCGTGCTCATAACCATGGAGGAAGATATACCGCGATTTCAAGTCTGAGCTGCTGCGGAGCATCACTGGTCAACGTCCAACAAGCTGTCTCTCACAAGGCAAAGAACGAGCCGAGCCGTTGGTTCAGATTTCTACGGAGTGACCGAGATTGGGCCAAGCTCAAGGGTGAATAATAAACAAGTCGCAAGAAAGGTATTCTCCACAGCGTAAAGCTGGAAAATGCGCAGAAAACATCTGGAAATGGTATAGACGTCAGAATCCACCACATCTCAACCAGTCAGTTGGAATGCAAAAATGTAGCAGCGCAGAGGAACCAAACCCCTGCCCTCTTCGCACGAAGCAACTGCACTTCCACTGCGCTCCGAGCCGCTTCCTGGAAGGGGCATCGCGGGCGTACAAGACCCCCAAACTTATGATGCGCCGTATCCCGTTGTGACCCCTACTTACTCCTTGGGTTTAACGACTTAACAAAAATAAACACATTTTCATACTAATTGAGGGGTGGGGATTCTCCCTATATGAGTCGCTCCACCCGTTCAGACATACGCATCAGACCCTTCCCTTGGTAAAGGCCCCGCACACTTCTGCGGCAACGCCGGGGCCCTATGCTTAACCATAGGGCAGGGACGCAGGACATTGTCGCGATGTCATTGGACACCTTCTACCGTGTGTGACAACGCCCGACGATGTCGTCTGACACTGTCATGGAAATAGGTCAACGAAAGTTATTAAACATTTAATAGTACAATATAATCACTGAGACCACTAATATCTACGGGCAAGATGGTCGATGGGAAACTTCATTGGTTACTGTTTTATTCATATTTTTATTCTTATCGAAAAATACGCGCTGTCCCACGTGGCAGTCATGCGAAAAGCACCCGCGTCGTGGAAGGGGTAATTGTATAACCAGCACATAACCATTCCCAAACTGCAATTGCAAATAAGAAGATCAGAATTTTGATCGAAACCGGATCCTCTCCCATTCCATTATGCACTGAGGGAGAAAGAAAAGAGCACTGACCAGCTACAGTTACATGTGCAGCACCTCCTGAGCCAAGCGAGAACGTGGAAGGAGAGAACGCCGAACTGCGAGATGCTGCCGGCCTGAACTTCGCTCATTCAGAAAGCGATAAGAACAACACTGAAACATTGGGTAGCGCTCACGTTGTGTACTGCGCTCGTTGGTAACCTGGTGAGACTGAAGACGACCTTGTCAGAGCGCTCCCGTTTGCTGGCGTTGTCGTACTAGACCTTGTTAACGTTGAGCTTCCTGAATGTCGCCAATGGATTCACTTCAAATACTGACCAGTTCAAAGTAGTTTGTCTCTGGCAGTTTCACCCTCTAAATGATTTACCTTCTTCAACACTAACAAATTTTTGAACAACGGCTGCTGCGGCACCATCTCATGGCAACCAGAACCTTGTATCCGCAGAACAAGCAGGAAGAAATCTCAAACATCGGCAAATAATCTGTCGGCTAGCCTTTCACACAAGCAAAGAACAACTGCCGCTTGCTGCCGATGTGGTAATGTAATAGGATCCACGCGGTACTATGCGAGATTGTGGCCGCATCGAGATCGATGTCCACCAAATTGAGGGTTCGCCTCATCCACAGGACGTCTCGGACTCCGGGCATTAACCTATGTCTTCGCTGCGCACCATGGACAACCGGTCGTCAAGCAAAGAAATGTGGATCATTCTGGTTCCAAGGCTAGTTGTGTTCTTTGCAAGTCTTCCTTGTACTTCGTTGGTTTATACTTGGCTCTAACGTGGCCGGTTGTGATTCGAAAAATGTGAGCAGTGCCTCCTCGACATCCTCTCGGTTCCTAAATTCCTGGCCGTCCAAATAGCGTTGAAGGCTTGAAAGCAAATGATAACCAGAAGGAGCGAGATCTGGTGAGTAAGGTGGATGTGGAAGAACGGTCCATCCGTAGTCCGCCAACTCAGCCGCCGTCGCTCTAGCAATATGCGGTATAGCGTTGTCGTGTTGAAAATACACCTTCTCTTGCTCTCCTCGTGTGGTTTGAAGGTGGGCCCTCAACTTCCTCAGTGGGTTGACGTAAACCTCTGCCGTCACTGTTATCCCTTCGTCCAGCAGCTCCCAGTATTCTACGCCAAGAACGCTCCACCAAATGCATAGCATCACCTTTTTCACGTGAAGGTCGGGTTTCGGAACGTCCTCTGCCTCTGCAGTTGCGTCAACCCACTGTGCACGCCGGTGATAATTAGAGTAGAGTATCTACTTCTCATCCCCGACAAGGCTGTCCAACCATCCGTGGGTACGTCTGAGGGTAAGGAGAGACAGAGCGACATCGGCTCTGCGATCCATGTCATGTTGTGTCAAGTCGTGAGGTACCCAGCGACCCAATTTTTGCACCTTGCCAATCGACTTCAATCCTCGAACGACTGTTGAGTGACTAACACCAAGAGTGCTTGATAGTTCGCGAGTGGTTTTGTATGGGTCCGCTTCCACTCTACTTCGGAGGCCATCCAAATCCAGTGTCATCGGGCGCCCTTCTCGTTCATTATCTTCAGCGGAGAATTCACCAACTGCAAACTTCGAGAACCACTGGTACACAGTACTTCGAGCAGGAGCACTCTCGTTGTAAACATCCTTCAGGCGACGATACGATTCGTTGGCATTGAAGCCAGATTGATGCAGGAATAACATGACGTGCCGAATATGCGTCTCAGTTGGGACGAATTGCTTAGCCATAATAGCTGACGTTAACAACGCAGAAGTAAATGCTAGGAACAGTTTTGTAGCCCTTTCCTTTCTCTATCGATCGATCATTTACGCGTTGATACACATGAGAAATTTGGCGGGAAAATGCGCTTTCAATTCAGGAGGGATCAAATGTCCGAGAACTTATGCACCAACCTAATACAGCACCCTCATCGGCAAATTTCCTTTTCATAAAGCCTCTACATACCAATAGAATATGTTGTAGTTAGTCGCATCGCGAGTCCCAAACTTCAATTCTCTCATCCTCTAGACGGAAGTCACCAATGGTTTGTCCAACGAACCAAAAGGATTTACTGAATCAATTAGACGTTCATAGGAAGATGACAAAGCTCGCTGTCTTTTTCGACTTCCCTCCAGCTCTTGTGTACTCTGGTGTATCAGACCTGGTGTCGGAGAGCGTTACCAGTAAGCTTCCATACCTTTCATGGAACGTGGCCACTATAGTCGGCGGAAGAAGTCATGCGATTTAGCTCCTGATAAGTAGCCCAAATCTGAAATGAGCCGTCCAAGACTGAACCCAAGCTTTCAGGAGTTATCCGTATGAACAGCGACGGATGTAAGAAATTCTTCACTATCCGCTCAAGAAGCACCCTCCCTGCCCACAGCGCCAATTAAGCCTGCTGCTTGTCTTCACTAGATAGTTCACCCAGCAGCGGCTGACTCCGACGACGCGGTCCCGGGCTTTGGAATTTCGCTTACACCTTTTTTCAAAGTAGCGGTGGACAGCTGCAGGTACGGGTTTCTACTAATTCAGAGGCGGGATTCTGCGATGATGGCCAGATTCCTTGGTCTGCCCGACCGCTCTGGCCACTACCAAGGTTAGCGCTTATTCTGAGAGATGGTTCGGTCCTAAGGCTTCTGCTCACGCCATCTGAAATCCATTGATCAACAATTGTCGTCCTTCCTCAATCGCAGCATCACTTCCAGGCATCTTTACTGCGGCATGAAACCATATTTCACTGGGTAGGTTCCCAATTTCTACTAACTAAAGTCAAGTTTTATTCCATACGGGCGAGATCTTATTGTCGTGCTTGTTTGTCTTTCGTTTTGCAATTGTTGATTTTTTTTTGTTCGGCTCCAACACTCACAATAAAACAAAATAAAATAATAACTCTCCGCCCTCTGAAGAAGGCAGATGGTGGATCGAATAAAAGCATTGCAGCAATGTAAGTGATGCCCTCTAACAATGACGTAGTCCTGCACGATCTGCTATTGGAAAGACATTCCAAACAGTCCTTGTATAGTGGCTAGTCATCGCTTCACATGCTGTGCAGCCAACCACTGGTGAACATACACAGCACCGATTCAGGTTTTGTTCGCAATGGTCTAGGAACTATTAGCGCCAGTAAGTGACGCATGTGCGTTAATGGGCTTCGCCCTACCATGTGATGCGATGAAAGAAATTTGAAGGAGTACAAATTGTCTATCTCCTTCGGTAGAGATCAGGACAAAACTGGATGAGCTCTCACTCCACACTCGGTAGCCAATATTTCCAAGGCTGCATACCCCTAGTCGACTCAGATGCTGACGATGTTGTAGTTGGGCGCGTAGAAGGCGTGTATGACGTGGCCGAGTAGCGATAGGAGCTCAGACTGTAAAGAAGGCTACATCAGCAAGACTGCAGACAAAGGGCTTAGAACACTTGATACACTTTGTTAGCACTTGCCTGGAACCATAATTACGAGGAGCGGTGTAATTGCTAGCGCGAATCGCTGTCGTTGAGCTGCTCAGTCGACCCCATTGTCCAGCTTCTTGCTTGCGCATCACAAACTCTCGTCCTTCCGAACAGATCTTAAGGACGTGGTATAAAGGAAGACTTTTGGAGTTGTTTAGCCGGGAAACGGAGACTGGCACAGAAACTGTTCCATTTTAGGTATCCATGCGGTAGAAGGTTTTGCAGTCTTTTCCAAAAAATATTCTCTATAGATCTACTGGAAGATCGCAATCGAAGCGTGGATACATTCTGCACAAAACGATGAACAACGAGCACGATATGCGAGAACATCCATGAACAACACAGTCACGAATTAAGACGAGATAAACGAAAACCACCGCAAACAATCACACAGCAACAGCTTACCGACCTCTAATGAATCCGTCTCTACAGCGCCTGCAAGTTGAACACGCCATGCAAAAGTGGTACCTCGAACGTCTCCGTATCTACTCAGGAGCTTGTCATCCGGATCACTAAACAACAACACACAATGTTTCCTCTTTCTCCCAAATTGTTGCTGAACACTGCTAAAACTTAGAGCCACACGCTGTTAAATCTTTGAAGCGGAACCCAAACACGAGGTGAGAGTTAGGAGAAGTGACAGCAATAGAACGATCTTCGGAGAAAGTCATGGAATAGTCAACAGCGCTCTACGGAGCACCGAACCAAATTTCATTAAGAATCTCTTCTAAAAAGAATCAATGATTGTTTCGCTTGAATCCCATAAGATCTCAAAAGTCTATCATTTAGAAAAGCGCCATGAATAATGCTAGGCAACGCTCTGCGCTTGGAAATCTGTCGTTGCGGTAGATTACATAGAAGTCTACTTCATAGAGAAGTTTGGAAAAAGCTAGTGAAATAACGACCACTTAGATTACTGTATTAAAGAAGCTGAGTATAAAAGATAGGCACTTGTATCTTTTATAATAAATATTTCTCTACGCTCTATTAAACACCGCTTTCTACCACAACTGCGAACATGGAATACCGTAAATATTTTGCAGGATTACAACGCAACACAGATCCATCACTTTTTTGCGTAGGCCTGGCTTCAGATGCGCTCCAAGGAGCAGCTACGAATACTCCATGGTTGAAGTTAACGAGTGACACTTTACAAAAGGGAAAAAAACACACTCATGTACAGGCAAACGTCCAGCTACTTGACGAGTACAGTAACAGCTGTGGGCAACGAATTGAACAAATATTCATAGCCGCACAAACGCAAACAGCAAAAGCTGCTCCTATAAGGGAGCTGTCTTACCGGTGCGCCAGAACGACAAGGAGGAATACGGTAGGTAGGATCTCAGTCCTCCGAATAGTAAAAAAGTTTTGTTTTCGCCGAATCACTGGGGTAAATGGGTAAATGTTCTGAAATGTTTCAACGGTTAATGGTCTGCAGGCTCGAGCTCACCACGATGGCGTGAGTCACTGGTATCGTCGCTTGGGCCGCGCAGTAATAGACGTGTTGATTCGTGGGCGTAATGTGGAGGGTTCGATTCCCGTGTTACGCTGCCATCTTGCGCTTTTGCCCTAGTATCGAATTTGCATAGAGAAACGCTATCTGCACGCCTTTTTGGAGTTTGCTTGGGTATAATGTTTTCACTACTTATTCCCTGTTGACACTTCGTAATTCAATACTACTGTCAAATATGCGAAATATGAAGAAGATATACGAACAACTTATGACATCACTGATGTGGAGGCACAAAGTGCATAAACAATACGACCGGAAAAGGCGATGTAGGAAAGCAACAAAGAGTTCCTTCTCATTCCGATTCTTGACATGGGCAGAGGTCTTCCAAGAATGAATTCTACTTACCAGGGAAGCCTCTCAGGCGTATGTCTGAGCTGCGAAAACGAATACCATTGTGAGATTCTCCACCCTTCAACTAGTAGGAAGGGATGTTCCATTTTGGCAAAGTCCTTGAACCCAAGGAGCTAGGGACTCTCAAAGCTTACTATGGGATCGCTTGTACTCGCACGTAGGTTCGAACGGCAAAAACGAATACAACAGGTAGCTTCTCCACCCTTCAAGTAGTAGGAAGGGATGTTCCATTTTTGCAAAATCTTTGAACCCAAGGAAATAGGGGCCCCTGAACACCCAGGAATGTATTGCAGTGTCAGCATCTAACACGTACGTGCGTGGTGCGCGTGGAGATAAGAGAAATGGTGAAATACGTGGGGTCCGTCGTCGAGGCAAGCAGCTCGGCGGCTCAGTTGTATGGCCGGCGCATCGTAGACACAGGGCCGGGTGTTCGATTCCTTGACCTCGAAGTAGTTTTGCATGTTTAGTGTTTATTCCTTTTTGGTATCATTCACCTTCCCAGCTTTCCCTATGCATACACATACATATTCCACTATAGGCTGTTCAGTGAGAGATTTTCATCAGCTGCTCCCTCTATATGCGACACTTTGTATTTTCTGCTGCTTTTGATAGGACCTTTGGCTACATGGGGGAATGAACCTTCCCAACTAGACATAAATAAAGCAATTAGAAGAGCATATGATGGCACCAGTCCACAAGCCGAGAATGGCTGTCCAGTCAATCCTATGTCATCTAGCATGTGCCCCACATGATCAAAGAAGGGCAGCCGATCATTGTACAAGTCCAATTGTACCCTACTGCCCGTCGAAGGTGTACAACTACGTAGACACACCGATGATGACCGGCTGGTAGCTACTGCAGTCCCGGCAGGTCAGCGAACATAGGTCACCGTCATATTCTAACGTATCTCTAGACGGCGGCACGTTGGTCTTGAAACTCTTCTGGTGAGCCGACCAATTAAAAAATGTTACATATAGAGACATTTTTTATTGAAGATAGGGGTGCAGAGATATCTTTCAAAAAGTTTATCACGATGGTTCGCCGTGACATGAGTGTACGCTACCTTGGGGTGCGATTGTCAAGGGTAAATCTGAAGCGGCACTATTGAATTTTCGCGATCCTTATCCCCTTGGTCAAGGTGAGAAGGGGTGGAAAAAAATTTCACCCAAACTTTGCTTAAGGGGGTTATTTGGGGGGAGGGGGGCTGATCACGAATATGATATCCGTTTTTGAAATTTCGGCCGATTAGGGTAGTTTTGCACGTGTACAAGCGATATCATAGTAAACTTTGAGGCTCCCTAGATCATTAGGTTCAAGGACTTTGCAAAAATGGAACATTCCTTCCTATTACTTGAAGGGTGGAGATTCTCACAGTGGTATTCGTTTTCGCAGTTCAGACATACACCTGAGAGGCTTCCCTGGTTAGCTTTTCGGAACAACATGAATGTGTTGTCAAGAACCCAGCTTTCGAAGAACATGTAGTCCTCTTCTGCGTTGCGAGTACACTGTGGTAGTACTCATCTCACCGACACTGATAAGTTGCATATTTAACCATTTTCTGGCTTAGACAAGACGGTGTACACTGTTTTCACAACGCGGAATCAAAAATTTTAGAGATCTACACATTCGTTATCCCAGTTAGTTTTCTACAGATCACTAACAAAAAGGGTACTGAAGTTGCACAACACCGCAAAGCCAGATGGTGCCAAGAATTAAATATACGGCAGTAGATTCCGCTTGCAGTAGCGGATAAACGCTTTAGAAGGCAGAGATCTTATCAAAAAACACCCCGTTGGCGAACAAACAAATCGATAGGCAAACAGAAGCGAGCCGCTGTACGAAATCTGTGAGCCGACTTTGCAGGCAATGTGAAGAGGCTGAGCGGAGGCAGTGATGACGGGAGATTCAAGGTGTAAAGAGGGTGAGTGGACCGAGCGTATCGAGACCCCAGAGGCACTGGACGGGGGTATTTCCGGCACTGAACATACGCGTTCAATCGCCTCAAAGCCGTCTCAGTGCATTATTACATCTCTACGCGAGCACAGGGAAAATGAACGACTGGCAGCAGACTTCAGCCCGTTATCACTCCCGCCTGGCCACATCTTTTCTGAAAAGCATCCCTATTTCGATGTGATGATGACAAATGCGAGACCGTCGGAAGAAAGAACTTCCAACTCAGGGCTTACATCTTGAGTTTCTTTCAAAAATAAGCGTCTACACCAAAATAAAGTGAAGGAGAAGCAGTCGAGGATTTCAAAGGATTTCTGCATAAAGTACATCCTTATTGCTCTCTTGTAAACACAAGCAACAGGAATATGGTAAGCATAGCGAAGAAGAGAGATCTACTTTACATGTCTGATAGTAAACTACTCCGCACGCAATTAGTGCAGAAAAACAGCCAAGTTCACTTTCCGAGCAAAACCGTACATGTGAGCAAAAACAAGAAGATTGAGAAAAAATACGGTGGAATTATTTCAATAGCTAAATGCATGGAAAGCGCACCGACCCGAAGAACATTTGGATGTGAAACCGGACTAAGAACATTGCCATAAAAGCAGATGTTCCCGAAAGTGCTCATATGTATGATCTACAAATTTATTTATTTATTTATTCAAGTCGTTTAACAATTAGAGAACAATGAAGGAATGGTAATCAAAATATATAAAAACTTTGTATTATTTCAAAATCAGATTTAAAAGTTAGACTAAATTGGCTAGGCACTGAGGAGTTAACTTCAACAGCACTTGCGTTCGAACAAGCACACGTATTCCAGGGCTTAACGACTTGCAGCAATTTAACAGAGAAAATACAGCCGAAATCCCTGATAGTGCGGCTTATCAAGCGATATGGTGAAACATTTCGCCGCGCTATCAGGGATTTCGGATGTATTTTCTTTGGTAGATTGCTGTAAGTCGTTGATGAATCCTGCGCCTGACCGCAATGCTACAACCCGACGTTAGACGTATTGGAGTCTGAACTTCTCACCATCGGAAACAGATCCGTGTGGACTTAAATCACAAGAGCAAGCAATGACATTTCTTGCCGTGACAAAATCTACTGAAAATCTGAAGTGCATTAACCTCAAAAAAGGGATTGCAAGCAAAGTACCATCATTCTTTCAAACTCCCGAGCTGTTACATTGAACACAAATAATAGTACAGATTGAGGGTGCTACGAAGCCTTAGGTTTTGAAATACTTCCGTGAATACTTTCATACTCAGGAGCTCAAGCGCCAGAAGAGGCTTTCAAGACAAAAGAGCAACTTCGAAGAAGTTTAATCGGTCGGCTGCTAAAAAAGTGGCGGCGGAGAATGTTAAGAGGTGATGGCAAAGGTGAGAGAGGACTATAGTTGTGCTCTCGAATTTTTTCGAATATTCGAATGGTTTCGAATGTTCACAAATTTCGAATATGTTCGAAAACTGCAGTTTTCCTGAATATTCTAATTTGAATACATTCGAAAAAACACTTTTTGAATGCAGAATACTTTTTGACTGTTCGAATTCGAGTGAGTTCGAAAAGCATGATTTTCTTGTATATTCGAAAGCGAATACATACATTCTAAAAACGTGATTTTTTAATACTCGAATTCGAATATCCAAGCTCGAATGAAAACCATTCAAATACATATTCAAATGGATCCTTCAAGCCAACTACAGAAAGGATTATAGAAATACTGCACAATGGCTGAAATATGAATCACGAATCAGCATGAAACGCAACTGTGGTATCAGCCAGTTACAAATGCGTGTCCCTCCACATTTCTTAACCGCCCGTTAATTCAAAGTTGGTCAATTATGCCTGGTCACAATTTAGATAAGGTGAAATGATGAGAAATATGACGGAAGGAAACCTGATTAGGGCAATTGAGAGTTGAAAAAATGAAAACACAGCAAACAAGAGGGTGTAAGCCCCCTCTTGTCGCAGCTCGAAGCTGGTGAAATAAAAAAATTCGCCAACTCCAGATAAAGGATCTGCTTAGCGCACACATCATAGATCAGTAGTGAATCAGTCAAAAGGACAACAGACGGAGAGGACGAGAAATCGTAATCGTAACGAAGCAGTAGCTTACCTGGAAGTAAATCGAATCTCAATAACCTCAGGTTCTAGTATAACGTCTTGAATGTGAATAGAGCGGTGAGTTACTCGCAGTACACCTGTACTCTCTGTCTCGAAGAACCCAAATTTCAACGAATCTGAAAACGGTGACAATCAAAAAGAAGAGGAGTAACAAAATAGTAACAAAATGATCGAATGCGGCTAACTATAAGTTGCATAATACATACATAAGTTCTTCCCTACAACGCAACTTCACACCGTGGACTTTCCTGCAAGGTTTTGGGTAATAAGTGCGCTATTACCATGAACAAAATCCTGACCCTTCGACATTTCTTTCAGGATCACGCAGCAGACGGTGACTCCAAAGTGGAATCAATCACAAATTGGTGCGGCCGTGTCTGCTTTTTTTTTAAAGGAAACGCCAAATTCGTGGCCACACGAAGCTGGAGGGATCGCCATTATTCGGCACCGGCGGCTGCCGCGCCGCGACTTCGCGTGCGGCACGTTGCGGCGTTGCGCTTGCTGCGCTGCGCGCTCTTTTCACAGCACTGCTGCTTCAAGACTGTTGAATCTGCCGCAATGAGGATAACTCCACCCAACAATTACACTCGAATGGTTCCAAGCAGGCTACAATCTAACGCTCATTCAAGAAAAGGAGAACGGGTGGCCATGGCACTTTGAGGTGATGCGTATCAGCGGATGCAGCTTTGAACATTATGGGTGTCTATTTCCTCCCTGAAACAAAGTTTGGGAAAAAGAATTACGAAATATACTTCCACAGACTATTGTGAGGCGGTAATGGATGCGTATTCAGATTACTATACAGACTTGCGGTGGTCAGCTAACCAAAAGATCTGTGCTTTATTTTTCTCAGAGAAATCTGGTACGAATTCACCGCCCCCAGAGCGATAGATGACTAAGTTTGCCTGGGTAACGAAACTTGGATCAAACTGAGGTACACGCGACTGCCGGCGCTTCTTTCTACATTGCTGCACGCGCCTTTATTCCAGGAATATTTGTTATGCTCTCGCCCCTTCGTAAAGTCACTGTACATATTGCCTCCGAGTGTCACTGCGACCTGGTGTGTCCTTCTCTCATTAGTACAAATATGGGTATAGGTTTCTGGAGTGAATGTTGTAGTATTCGCTGACGATTTCACGAGTAGTCGACGGTTGCTCATGCTTAACAATTACGAACAATCCCTTCGAAAAGGCGATTAGTTGGTCATGGACCCAAAGTCGCTGATTATCTGAGCTGGACTACAGCTATTTTCCCAATATAATATACTGCTCACCATGGTTCGAGCTCTTATGGACTGGAATTTTGTACTTCAGTTATCGACCAGTTTGTCAGCCAGCAAGCAAGGGCGGTAGCCATCGTTCTGACAACCGTTGGTAGAGATGCGTAATGTTTTCGTGTAATCCACGCATTGTAATTTCTATCAATGTAGAGTGAGGTTTAGCCCAATGTTCAATTCACGGGTCAGAGTACTCGAGTGTCGGTGGATCGCGCGCATGAAATACGTCCAAGGACACGGGTCAACCAGACGAGCGGAAAGGCGAGAGCGCAGAGAAACAGACACTCTGGCTGCGATCCGCCGGCCGAGTGAGCTGACTCAGCGCGCGGGTGAAGGCGCCCTCCCGTCGCCTGCTCCTCCATAACCATTAGCAGTCGCGAAGACGCACGGTGTAAGAGAACTGAGTTCTAAGAGGGAGAAAAGGATGCAACTTTCGCACCTACAGACCTTCCTAAGGTAACGAAACAGACATCTGGAGGCTGCTACGTTTTGGGTGGCACGACAGACATCAACTAGTGAAGGTACGCAGGTCTACCAAATCTTCATTTGTAAAAAGAAATTGGTGGAGACAACGTTTGGGTCCTGCTTACATAATAGCAAGGTTTTCATGGAAGCACATGCCAGTGGAAGACAGGAAGCAACAAACTTAAGTGGATCATACTCATAGTATTCTATTATTCGCCTTCCTTGGACAGAACATTTGCGTTTATGAACAGATGACAACCCTTAAGGCCGATCCCTGATCCTTAAGCTTCCTTCTTTCCTGGGAGCTTTAGGTCTGTTTCTTTTTACAGACGATAGTGATGGAATATACTCATTTGCATACAGCTAGAAGCAATGAACCTTAGGATAAAGCTTCTGAAAAAGGCCATCGATTTGAGATAAAAACCATTCTGTGCTCACACAGCACTGCAGTAACTGATCTCCGAAGCGTTCTGAAGCCAGGTTTCGAGAAGTAGCGGACTTGAAATCCCATTGGTCTACACAAAAAAAGCGACACAACCTATTCCAAGCCGCTCAGTACTTTGAGTGTAAATTTGTGCAACCAAACAAGCACAAGCACACTACTGTGACGTTCTGGCAAGTACACGGCGCGTCCCAAACTCGCAACGCTGGAGGAATCGGATCTCACCTTTGAGCCGGAACACTGGTTGCGAGTACTATTACCAATGTCCTTGGCGTGACATTCTTTAAAAAAGTCAAAAAGGTAAGCCGATACTATCCCAGGCATCAACGTTTCTAATAAGAGAGGTCGCCCAACCGACATCCTTCGTATGCGAAATAATGGTTTATGAAGCGCAGTCCTCGAGCTGCCCTATCTCGCCTGCGCTCCGTTGTCTGGACTCTAGCACAACGGTGGAGAAATGCAGCGAGGCAGGAGAGCGGGATCTCTAATCGAGAGGGCGCCGACGGCACGACGAAACCGCCGGAACATGAGTCATGGTTGACCCGTACCCTGTAACCCATGAAATAGCTGAGTCATTGCGCGGCGCGATTGCGTCGCGGCAGCCGCCGGTGTCAAATAATTGGGACCAGCTGGAGATCGTTACCAGCGTTGCCAGAGAACTGGTCCGCTTGGCATAGTGCCGAGGCGGCGCGCGGTTTTTCGTCGTGTCGTCTCGTGCACTCCACGCCTCCCTCTTCGCCATACCCCGGAGTCCCTTCCCTAGCCCAATCTGGAGACTCACTCTGCTCATCTGACTCTCGCCGCTTGCGCGTGAGGGAACTTTTCGGGGACCGGTTCACATGTAATCCGAACGCACAATTTTCGTGAAATAATATTGCAGGTAGTGCACGTTATGTAATCTTTATAGATCGTGATGAGTTCCCAGCGATTATCCCCCACCCTTGCCCTTATCACTTTTACGCTCACGCCACGCTCTTCATGACTCAGCAACATGATGAGTGATGAAATGAAATTAGTTAAGCCAAAGATGGATACGAGATTGAACTAACAAGCAATTGACACGACACAAACGGTTCCACAAATGTACACACTCCTTATGCTAGCTTTCTTGAGTGTGTCACGACAGAAACGCTACCACCCAAAAAACATTGAGCACCATCATAGCAACACGCCGCTAGACTAACTTTACTTAACGAGCTGGACTTCACCGACCTATTGATAAGGAATTATCGCCACAGAAGTGTCAACTCCTCTAGATGGAAAACTAGTGATACCTGTGTGAATCGGATATAGCATCAACACGAATACTAGCCACCTTATGAGGCATACGTGCCTCACAGATTCAATACATTAACAGCGACTACTTGAAATAAGAAGACCCACGCGGAGTAAGAGGAACGGCCACGAGAGAAAAATCGATTATACCACGACGACGAGAAAAAGAACGACGACGTCAGTGTGTGCATTTCTCTCGAGCTCTCTCGCGAGGAAACACTGCAACTGCAAAACGCTCGCTGCTCCCGACGGACCACGACGACTAATTTCGAAGGGGCGTTGCACGACGCGTCCCACTGTGAAGCACATCTGATGCTTGCGAAACCGTCTATTCTAGAGGAATCTACGACTCTCCCTCGATTAGAGAATGCAACAAACGGTAAAAAGGACACCATTTAAGGCGAACTATAAGGAACCGTAGCTATTGCTTAGTTCAGGTCCAATACGGAGACAGCAGTCTTGGAGTAGCCGACGTGGAAATGGATACTTGGCCTCTTGCAGTCATACAAACAAGCAATAACAATTAACGGCACACAGGCAGGCAGCGGTTCGACTGCGCGCAGATTAGAAGGGCAGCAGCTGTGAGGCAGAGAGGATAAGCGCGAGGCCCCGATAGAGACGCAGGTCTGGCCAAGGAGAAGCTGTGTTGACACATGCAATCGAGGCGCAGGTGATCTGGTCGCAACTTCGCCCGCCACCGCAAGAAGTGTTCGGTGAAACGCGAAGGCGAGCCATCGATCAGCGGAAGGTGAACACAGCCAACATGAAGCTGCTTAACTCAGTTATGCTCCGAACGCGGCAGCTTTGCACCTTTTCGACTCTGCTAGTAAAAAAATGTGCACACCATCACTTTGGCTTCGCCTAAGAAGCAATAGATATTCGGGCTGTTTATCGCGAATACGACATTTTTTAAAACATGAACATAATGGTATACTAGGGACAGACAATCTGAAGAAGACATTTAGCGGGATGAGAAAAGGAGTTCTTTAACTTCTAAATTCATATAGCGACGAGCAACCTCCGCAAGTATTGTATCCCACTCAAGCGTCGTTTAAGACACCTCCCGCACTCCTTCAATACAAGGTAATTCCTGATGGGCGAATTTAATGACATCTTCAGTTTATCGTAAAAGCCGTGCCGTTAGATAGCCTCTCCTAGTTAGTCGGATTTCTTCCAAACCTTTTGAGGTCAGCAATGGTGCGTGATTAACTGATATTAAAAACGAAGGTAATTCTCGAAATTAAGAGCTAAATAACCCTCTAAACAAAGAAGTTTGGGCGCCAATTTTCTAGATCACTACACTCTGAAAACTAGAACAGTACCACTACTGGTTCTCTGGTCCATTTAACATTATTGTGCGACCCCATGTGCAGCACCCAATACCTATACAGGGACAAACGCAACACAAAGGTTGACACAAAAGCACAGAACAACAACAACGAAGACTGGCAGGTGGATGACTAGGCGAAGAACGTGAAGAGTTATTTGATATTGATATTTGATATTTATAATAACGCGCTAAGCGATGAGTCATACTATCGATCGGCGCCGCCGCCGCAGAAATGAGTCATTAAATAGAGGTGGTGGGGGAAATGGGAGTAAAATTATGGCACGAAAATAGCGAACAATACCCAGACGTTTTCTCCCTGCCTGGGACTTCAACCCCGAGGTCGCTGAACATGAATCTGAAGTTCGCTTAAGAAGTATCGATCGCCAGCAATCGATATTGATCAAACCATCGATTTTTTGTAGAAGTCGTGCAGGCGGTCCGAGCTTTAGCCCTGGGGTAGTCGAGGTCGCTCAACACGAAGTTCTTGAAGTAACGATCGCCACCAATCGATATTGACCCAATTATCGATTTTTGTGAATGTTTTCAAGCGGTCCGAAACGTTAGCCTTGAGGGTTATCGAGGTCGCTGAACGCGAATTTGAAAAGTTCGTTTCTGAAGTTCCGATCGCCATCAATCGATACTGATCGAATTACGGGGCACGAAAATAGCGGAGAATACCCAGACGTCTTCTACGTGCCTGGGGATTCAGAAGACGTCCGAAACACGTCGCATGACGTGCCAAAGACATCATCCGCTAAGGGCGGATCATTGAGGAGAACCAGTACCGGGGGGGGGGGGGGGGGGTGGGGGAACCCTTTCACTAATGGAGGATCAGCAGTGAGGAACCAATAGATCGCCCTATCATACTATACACTGTACGTACTGCGAGCTTTTGCACTCCCAGGTAGGAAAAAAGCTGTACATGTAGAGAAGCTAGCTTGATGTAGTTTCCTTAGCTTAGTGATACTGCAATATCGCGCGAAGCGCGCATGTGCGAGGCACTCCGATAGACGTGACGGAGCACTTGTTTAGAAATAAGCGGAACAACATACAAGTTTCTTCTAACATATGATTACACTGCTTCAATGATCGAAAATCCCTGCTCTTCAACTACATTGCGTTTCAAAAGTTATGTATCCACTCCAAAACTCGTCCATATCTCGTTACGCGTTTATTTCTGCAGGCCCGCACTAGCTCCGCTAGATTCCTCGTAATCGAAAATAGGTAGCCGCTCGCTTTCTGGTCTTTTTTCGTCTCACACGAGAATCAGACTTTTTTGAAGAAAATTGGTTGAAAATTGGCGTTTCAAAAGTATGTATCCACTTGTGAAAAATAAACTTTTTACTAAATTGAAAAATCGATCAAACCACCATTATTTCTTATAACATCATGCATTGTATTTTCATGCTATTGACAAGGTTCTGGATGATTTTGTCTTGGCTGGCGTCCCATGTAATCAAAATTGTCATCACGTCATTGAACTATCGGTTATTCGCGTAGCCTCGTCGAACCACGATTCCCCACATGTTCTCCATTGGGTTGCTGTCAGGAGAACAAGCCGGCCAGTCCCTTACTTGAATGTTGTGGCGGTGGAGCCCATCTTTGGTCGAGCTAGACACATGGACTGCTGCGCTGCCCAGCTACAGAACATATGTCTGATGTCTTCTGCCTCTCAAGACAGGCAGAAGGATAGACGCCAGTACACCTTGACAATCCAGACTGACCATGCGACACAACGGAAGACATTCCGATGCGGGAGCCGGCCACTGTCACTAATGAACCGCCTCTAAAGTTGCGACGACGGAGACTTCTCACAAGTGTCTCCAGTAATGTTGGTATCCATAGGGGACCATCCAGATTAAATTTCTTTCGTTTCTACCAACGGGAAAAATCGGCAATAGTTAAAAGTTCCGTCTCCACTTACATGACTTCGGTCAAAAAAATTTCGGAAAGAAACTTTGTCTAGGGGGTTATTTGGGGTGCTGATCACGTATCTGACATCCGTTTTTCACGTTTCGTGAAAAAAGAAAAGGACTGCCAATATCGCGGATTTCGTAACTTGATGAACCGACCACTTACTCATACCAATCTCTACCTGTCGTCACCAGCAGAAACTTTAAAAATGTAATCCTGTGCCTTCCTGTATCTGTATTATCCAGTTGAATCGTGAAAAACGGATGTCAGATTCGTGACGAGCACCCCAAATAACCCCTAGACGAAGTTTCAGCAAAATCAGTGACCCTGCCTGGACCACCCTTGTTAACGGTATGGGTGGTCTCCGACCGAGTCGTGAAAAACGGATGTCAGATTCGTGCTCAGCACTCCAAATAACCTCCCTAGACAAAGTTTCAATTAAAAAATTTTTTCGACCGAAGTCGTGTCGGTGGAGTCGGAACTTTTAACTAGTGCCGAAAAATCGCCGATGCGAATAAGAACCACTCGCAAGGTTCTTATTCGCATTGGCGGGTTCCTTTACTCTAAGGTACCTAAAGCATCGATAAGAAATAAATACCTGGGTCTACACACATTGGCTTCTCGCAGGGAAACTTTGATATTTGTAGGGTTTATAAGTCAATCCACTACTCGCGCTTCGGAGGCTCCAAATTCTTTAATCTGCGTGCTTCTCAAACTAAGGGGGAGCCGGAGAAGATTATCACCAGTCGGTCTAGGAGTAAGCTGAGGGTGGCGCTTTTTCCTCATAGGGCAGCCAGCGCGTACCCGAAGGCGACGAGATGTACGTCGTCCTCCTTTTCCCTAGGTCAGCTTTAACAATCTGTTGAGAAGTCGCCGTTGAGTTATGAAGTTTAACACTTTACAGCCTTGCCGGCTTATTTGGTTTGGCTAAACAGGCTTTTTATTCATGCCCTAATTAGTCACAGATCTGACACTGGTTTGACTTGCTCTATGTGTGTCATCATTTTGTTGCTTTACATTTGTTCGACTCGCTCTAGGTGTTTCCTCTTGTTGTTCTGTTGTTGTAACACTGGCGTTTCTGGCGTTTGCGCTTATCGCGAGTGCATTGAATAAATAAATAAATAAATAAATAAATAAATAAATAAAAATCTAATCTGGATGTCTCCGATGGATACCGACATTACTGGAGAGACCTGCGAGAAGTCCCCGCGTCGTCGCAACTCTGGAGGCGGTTCATTAGTGACAGTGGCCGGCTTGTGCAGCAGCGGAATGCTGAAGCTTAGTCTTCCGATGTGTCCCGTTGCGTCGCATGGTCAGTCTCGACTGTCAAGGTGTACTGGCTTCTATCCTTCTGCCTGTCTTGAGAGGCAGAAGACATCAGACACATGTTCTAGAGCAGGATAGCGCTGCAGTCCATGTGTCAAAGATAGGCTCCAAATACACAACATTTAAGTAGCGGACTGGCCTGCGTGTTCTCCTGATAGCAACCCAATGTAGAACATGTGGGAATCGTGGTTCGACAAAGCTATGCGAATAACCGATAGTTCAATGATGTGGTGGCAATTTTGATTACGTGGGACACCCGCGAAGCCAAAATCATCCAGAACCTTGTCAATAGCATGAATAATACGATGCATGATATTATACAAGTGGGTACACAGTTTTTAAATGCCAATTTTCAACCAATTTTCTTCAACAAAGGCTGGTTCTCGTGTGAGACAAAAAAAAATCAAGTGCGTGTTTACCTATTCTTGACCACGAGGAATTTAGTGGAGCTAGTATAGGCCTGCAGAAGTAAACGAGAAACAAGATATTGGCAAGATTTGGAGTGGATACATACTTTTGAAACGCACTGTAGAAACAAGCTAATCAGCCTATTTGGAGGAGCAATTTATTATTATTATTATTATTATTATTATTATTATTATTATTATTATTGTCGCACGCTTGTGGTTTCACCGAATAGAAACAATCGGTACCGTTTCACAAAACACAAATCCACTTAGATCAAGTTGCTAGAATTAGTAAGCGACTGCCTTGTGTCAGAACAAAGGCGTACACGCCATCTATTTTTATTCCCTGAAAGCCTTTCATAAAGCACCCCACTCTAAATTACCAAAGAAACACGAGTCACTGGAATCAATGCCGCCGTGTTAAAGTGACTGAGTGCGTTTTGACAGATTGTATTGGGTTTCCCCTGCCGTCATGCGCGAGTTTGAAAAACAGGGGATCGATTAGGCTTTCTCATTTCACTGAACACGTCCAACACACTATAGATTCTGAGTAATCTAAGAATGAGTAGAAAAAGCACGCCTTTACTTCTCAGCAAAATAACTAACGTCCAGTTCTGATCATTGAAACGTTCGGAACATAGAAACTAGTCAGCTCACCCATGGATATAAGGACAAAGTCCTCCGGGTAACTACTACACGATGCCACATCGATATCATCATCACTCTGAACGTCGCGAATGCCCTCGTCTTCGGAACAGTTGTTAGAGTTTGGCGGGGCATGACCAATGTCATCAAAGTATTCACCTGAAAAGCATACCAAATTAGTGCGAAATCGCAGGGATGCGAACTGGTGCCCGCTGTTAACATGCCACGCTTCATACAAAATAGCACTATGCAAAACGCATTTACTTTTGGTTTTTAACCATAGAGATCAAAA
This sequence comes from Heligmosomoides polygyrus bakeri, assembly GCA_947359475.1. Taxonomy (NCBI): domain Eukaryota; kingdom Metazoa; phylum Nematoda; class Chromadorea; order Rhabditida; family Heligmosomidae; genus Heligmosomoides; species Heligmosomoides polygyrus. Next base: position 54,715,808 of record OX375866.1, on the reverse strand, counting down.
AGTCAGCAGTTATCAACAATCTGATCGAAGCGTGTGTATAATAGACATAGGATCCGGTTATCATTTTTCGAAAATCGTATAATCGGATAGACAATTTTTTCAAAAACCAAATTTTCGGATGATTCAGATAAGGGCATTTTTGGAAAGCCCGGACTTTCAAATGATTAAGATGAAGGTGATTTTTAATTGGTCAGATTTTCGGTTGATTCAGATAAACGATTTTTCCTGGGATCCGATATAGGATATCAGATTCGGATAACATTGGATAATGTAGTAGTAATAGAGGAAGGCAATTTCTTAATTAAGGATAAAGGATAAAGGACGGCGTTATTCAATCCCCTTGGGATGCGCCACGCATTCTACTTCTACGGGATGCCGTGGAGGCCAGTTGAATGCGTATTTGGCCATACAATCACTTGCGGTGGCCAGCCGATGAACAAGTCAGCGCGTTATCCTTCCCAGACACGTCTGGTACCAACTCACCGACCCCGGAGAAATGGAAGGCTTGGTTGGCCTGGGCGGGAAATCCGAACCAAGAACCTGGTATCCGGTGCAGGCGACAGCCGGCGCCTCCTCCGACTGCGCTCCACGCGCCCCTTTCTTAATTTCTTAATTATAGAGTGTCGGGACGGCCTACATGGGGGCCAAAAAGGCGCACAGTGCAAGAGATCACTGCGCGGGGAAGGGCGCTAGATCGATGATCTCAGCCGTATAAAACGAACACGACTTCACACAGAGACGCTCACTGCTGCGACTTCGATTGCTCCCGGCCGACCGCCCTCGTGGACGTCTTCCCACAACCCGCATCGACGTCTGGCGGGGTACTGTTCTTCCCCCCAGCAAGCAGAGGGGCGGTGCTAATTCCGCGAGAGGTGCTCGTCGCGGACGAGTTCACGCGGCGGGCGCTCAGCTCTGACGTGATTACGAGGCGCCTCATGAGGTCAGGGCAAGAAGGACTAACAAGGACGTTGTTCGGAGTTCAGTGGGAAGGTATTGCTGTGATTTATGAGAGGGAACTGGTTTCTGTGCACTGTACTTGAGGTTTCCAAGAGCTGTTTCATTAGTGAAGGTTCAGTGCAAGTAATATCATGCAGATTACTTTACAAAAAGGAGCTTATTAGTCAACCTATATGTTAAGGTTTTCTTATGAAGGCAGACCTAGAAGATATGGTGGATGCATCAATCCAGGTGTGGATTTACACACACAGCATTTTGTTTTTTAAGGTGGCAAATCTATGACCGAGTCTTTTATAGTGTCTTACCCTACGCTTCACTTAAGACTACTCATTTGGACTCATTAAGTCCCTGTAGTGTCCAAAGGGATAGGAGAGAGGACAGTACTATACTTTTCCTTCAGAATGTCAAAACTGTTCGCACAAAACCTTCTAAATGAGACAGCTAAGCCTAAAATAACTGTAAAAGTGCACCAGAGTTTATCGAAACTAGAGCAAATCTGACACCTGTGGAACGGAAATAGGAGCGGGCGTAATCCATGGTCTCTAAACTAGGTATGCTCTCTATAAGGGTAAGGATAAAGTACCACGTTAATCAGTCCTTATTTGATGACTACTTTAATTCAACACGTATCCTACTTCTACGGATATCATGCCCGCAAACCGAATACATACCTGGCCTATACAATGGCTTGCGGTGCTCAGCTGACCAACAGGTTAGTGCTTTATACTTCCTGGAAAAGTTTGTTACCAAATCACCGACCGCAGAGAGATGGAATGCTTGATTTGCATGGATGGGACCTGAACCAAGAATCTCGATTCTCCGCCTGCGCTACAATCCGCGTTTCTTCCGCTGCGCTACAGTACCCACCTATGGTTGAATGGCGGGAAATAACTCTATAGAGCACGTGAAATTGAACTGCTTTAGCCAATGCTAGCAACTACGGAGCGGCGGGAGCTATACGAGATGAGAAGGTTCTTGGGCAATCGCTCGGTACAGTTACAAGTAGTCACTCCTTCAAGGACTATGAGTACTCTTCTAGTTTCACAACGTCCTACGACACTTAGCGATGAGGCGGTTAGTCCGTCCTACTCTACTGATACTCCTATTCTCCTAGAAATCTACTGATCAGGGATGAGCGGATAATGAAATTCTGAAAACCGGATAACGGATAACGGATAATTTTGCCCAAAAATGGCCGGATAACGGAAAAACGGATAACGAACAAACAACAAAAATACTCGTTTTAAATCGCACTAATTTCAACAACAGATCCGAACTTGAAGCACTGTTAATTTATAAGCCATTTCTAGATATTTTAGTTGTTTTTTAAACGTTTTGCAATCGCCGCACTAACGACGCTCTGGGGTTTTCTGCCCACCCGTAGGAAGACAAACGCACAGAAACATACCCGCCTTTCACAAGGGGTCGGTCGTTTCCAAGGGGTCGGTTGGATTGTCTTATTTATCAGCCCTACTCTTCGCTTAACTTTTTTATAGAGCAGTTGAAAAATAGAATAGTCCTTGGAAGAGCAATTCTCCCGATGTCTCTGGAAAGAAGAAGAAGGCAGGAGACATCCAGCCGAACAAACTTCACATAACGATCTTGTCCTACACATGCTATGAATCGTTATTGTTGTTGCTGCTCGAAAGCATCCGAAGATCCAAGGTACTTCAACATGGAATTATCTTGGATGGATGAAATACTAACTTTTGGGTACTAACGGCAAGCAATTGTTCACGGCATACGCCCACCCAAAGAGTTATGACATCCAGACCTTCTGGATCTGAGAAAGAATATCCGACCCATCCCTTCTGGAGCAGAGGAAGAATATCCAACCCAGCCCCAAAACGGAGGTGTTCCCTATGTTGCAGATAAGTTTCACAAAAAAGATCTCACAAATTAAAACAAATCTACAGGCCTTCAGCACCCACGATGATAAGTTTGTTGAGTAGTTTATTGCTCCCCTAAAATTTTTAATGGAGAAGATGCTTACTCTATGTATTCGGATTAATCCTATTTCTTTTGCTAGTATTCATTGCTGTACTGCAGTATTTTTTGATAATTCACGACAGCACATGGCTAAAAAGGTACCATTACCGCCTAAAATCAAATCGGACATATGTACTGCAATCGTGCAACCACAAATGATACGATGGAAAGATCGGCGGTAAAATATTATTCCCAGGATGCGGCTCTCCACTTTCGACGATTGCTAGTGGCAGTTTGTATGCCTTCTTGGTCAGCACATGACTTGAGATGAATGAGCAATGCTGTGCTAAGTAGGCCTCATATAAGTAGGTGCGGGTCTTCTGTAAGGCTGGAAGTTGAAGTTAGATATCTTTAAAACTATGTGGCCAGTTTCCAAGTGAGGAAACTTCAATTAACCCTTCTAGATTTGAATACTTCTGTTGTTTCTGACCACTCTTACGCTCGTGAAGGATCCTGTACATAGTCCACCGATCACCACGTCGAAAGCTAAGATTCTGCTAATTTGTTGTTCGTTATCCGGCACAAAAATCGCCGGATAACGAACAACAAAACGGATAGGCCAAACCCCCCCCCCCCCCCACAAACCGGATAACGGATAACGGTTAATCCGCTCATCACTGCTACTGATACTCGCCGTTAAGCACACACGACTGCGTCACCCCGTATGGATACCGACACATGTTAAACTATAAAAGTTAACTATAAATGTAACTATAAACATTAAGCCATTCTCAGTAATTCAAACAAAGAAGAAGAAACTGCTTCAATGGTTATTTTAGTTGTTGCAATAGCAACTGTTGCTGTACTGTTTTAACTTCTTGCTGTGTTACTAATCTTGGGTAGAAAAACCTGCCAAAACAACCTGAACTATGTGAAAATTGCTAGCGGTAGACACTGCCTAGAGTCACTGTATCGAGCTACACAAGACACAGTTGACATTGCAAAAAATGTTCAAAACATCAAACACGTATTACTCTTACGACATTATCCTAAAGAACACAAAAGGGTGATGTTGCATGTTTTCTGTGTGCCGTGCGTGATGTCTAAGGCACATTATCGAATTCGGAATTGTTTTCGAAGCCACTGTTTAGTAAGGGTCTCACTTTTCCAGCTATTCATCCCTTTATTACTCTTTACCAGACGTTCAGTAGGTTAGCGGACGCCCAACGTCTGATTGGGGGAGGAGACTTCGCCCGAGAGTAGAGGACCCTCAACAGTCTTCTTTTCTTATTTGTTTCTTTCGTTAAAGTAAAAACTCGTGTCAATTTATAGAAGAATATAGCGGGAAATGGTAGAGTGGAATCTTCAAAACTGCTCCTATGCTCCTCATCTTTAGCGCATAACGTCTGTTATACAGTGGTTGAGTTCTTACGCATATTGCACGACGTCTACGGCACGTCTTCTGAATGCCGACAGACGTTGGACGACGTCTTCTGAGTCTCGGCGCTCGGCGCACGATCCCCATCCATACCCTGTGCGTTGTCTGCTCAACATACTCTAAACTTCTCTAAATTAGACCGTATTCGGCGGTCGGTCGGGTGTTGAAGTGGTGTGGGAAACATTCTAGCCTGCAACTCGAGTTCCAGATCTGTGGATGAATGATAGCACACAGATACACAACTAGCCTTCGTCGGATACGTTAAGATGCCTCATCACCAGCTCTGGTGCTCTGGTTTGTCTATGCCTTGCGGCTGTGGTCGCTTATTTCTCTTCTGTTGACAGGATTATCGCTCAATACACACATTATGGAAAAACACAATCAGACGTTCAGCGGCCTAGCGGTCGCCAAACGTCTGATTGGGGGCTTCGCCCCCAAACTCTGAGAATAGAACGATCCCATTCTTCCTCCATTCTCCTTTAGGCCTTCTTACTTTTATTTAGTAAAAATCGGTTTTAATATATAGATTAGTGCAGTGGGATATGGTAGGGCCTTCACTGCCCCTATGAAGCCCATCCACCCTCCGTCGCATGCACAGGATTTACTCTCCGAAGTGTCCGTGCTCTACGTGGTGAGAAACAGGTCATGAGTGTCCCAATCCGAAGTGCATAATCTGCAGAAATCTAACACTTCCTTACCTAAGTGCTGTCAAAGAAACGGAGTGATTGTCAAGCACGCACATGTGGCACTGAGTCCTAACTCACGCGTCACCACGTTGCCACAACGTCTATGACTCCTGCACGCCGACTCACGTGCCACGACTTCTGTGATCCGTCTTCAGAAACCAGACGGACACTGGACGATATTGAGAGAAAACACTGGACCCCCCTTACCCCACTTCCCCTAGTGGTCCTCCGTTGCTGATCTCCTCTTCAATGGATCCCCTCCTACTGGTCCCCTTATCCATATGCAAGTTGGACGTCTGCGGCACGTCTTCTAAATTGCTGCGCACGTTGGAAGACTTCTTCCGCACGTATTCTGAATCCCTACGCACATTGGACGATATTTAGGGAAATACTGGTCCCCTTATTCCCCTCTTCTGGTCTCCCTTTGCTGATCCCCTATTCATTGGCCCCTCCTACTGGTCGCCCTACCCGAAATCACTATGCAAGTTGAACGTCTTCAGCACGTCTTCTGATTACTATTCAGATTGGACGACGTCTAGGGCACGTCTTCTGAATCTCTACGCTCCGCACTTGGTCCCCATTCATACGGTGACGCGTTGCCTGCTGAATTTATGATAAACTTGGACGATCCGGCGCCAAAGAAATAGTTCGCCAGCAATTGCCCATTGCTAAGCTCAAAGAAAGGCCGGGTGGCATTCGCAGCACTGTCGTAGGCATCTCTTGGCTTCAGTCCCCTTCACTTGACGGACACGTCACCTTAGCCGTTTATACATAGTAGGGTTAGGAGCGTAGAGATTCAGAAGACGTGCCCTAGACGTCGTTCAATCTGAATAGTAATCAGAAGACGTGCTGAAGACGTTCAACTTGCATAGTGATTCCGGGCATGAACCTTATTCCTAAACGTGAAGCCGAAATCTACACTAGGGATCCAGCTCGAACAAGGTCTCAACAGCCGAGGTGGGGAGACAAAGAGGAACTCGAGTGGTCCCGCCACGATCGCCTATGAAGTGTGGGAAGAGCCATTGCTGCCCTGTATGTGCGTCCGTTGTAGAAAGTAGTGAATCCAAGCACGTTGAGAAATAATTAGAAATGTGGAACGGGATCCAAAACGAGGGTAGTAGTTGATCAGTGGTCAAAATCAAGGGCGAGCGCGCGAAAACTGACGCCGCTAGAAGGGGGCGGCAGAGCCCGGTGTCTTTGGGTGGTCTGATTTCCTTACAGGTGGACGAGAGTCCGCAGGTTCGTCTTCTTTCCCGTTGGCCCGCGACTCGTCGAAAGGAGGCCCCGCACCGGATCGGGAAGATTTCAGTGTTATTCACCCTTTCTTCTGCCTGAGCCGCGGTGATCCCCACCGTTGGATTGTCCTATTTGCTCATTCATTCCTCGGTGTAGTGTACTTGTAGTGTACTTGTAGTTGTCGTTCGTGTTTTATCGATAAACTATTTTTTTTATCTACTGTGTTTTATTTCGTGCCACTGCCTAGGTCGGAAGCCGGGGATTCGTTCCCTATCTTAAACTTTTTATCAAACACATTTCTTTGCTACTTGGGGGTCAATCCGACCTAGGCACCAGGTGCGAGATAGAACACAGCACACTACACCGAAGCTTGCTTTAGGTGGTGCAGTCTTTTGAGCTCACCTTCATTTTCCTAGGGTGAGTAGTGCACAACGTCAGGTCTAGTGGCCGGTTGTGCTAAATTTGTTTATCCAATCGATTTGTTTTTGGAAACAAAAGTATCGTAAGGCTTCGTGGCCTGGTACTACAAACCACATAATCGGTCGATTTTGGCATCACGGGTACCGTCAGGCCTTATTGACCGGGTACTACAAAATCTGTGTTTAGCCCACCAAGGGTGTGAAGAAGGGTGCCGTGAGACCTTTTGGGTCCGGTACTACTGATTGCATTACCGATCGATTTTCGCAGGACGGGTACCGGCAGGTCTCATTGACCGGGTACTGCAAATTCACAGCTCAAAGGAGCAGCGTCGTCAGGTCTGAGTGACCGGACGCAAGGACCGATTCATCGATCGAGTGGTGGAAAGGCAGTGTTGTCAGGTCCTAGTGGCCGGACGCTTGAGATTAGCTGATTGATTGATCGGTAACAAGGCATCGACGGAGTCTGTGTGACCGGGTGCCATTCACGAACTGATCAGGAGGCACCGACGAAGTCTGTGTGACCGGGTGCCTAGAATCAACCGTACTCGAGTGAAAGCTAGTGGTGCCGTCGGAGTCTCTGTGGCCGGGTACCCTGCGTCGAGAAATCGGAAAGTCTTGCAAATCCATACTCAGAGCCTAAGTGGCCGTGTGAGTGCAACCTAAAGTAAACGAAAGGGTGAGCTAGTCAGGACTAACCCACCTACAGTGAGCTAAACACACTCTCTGTGCACTGTCTATATCAGTCGTATCGCTCGTGCGCCGTCGCTTCCTTCCCTCTAAGCAGAAGAGGTAACACGGAATTCCAGGACAAATGAGCACGGACGCCCACTACGACGAGGAGGAGCTCCTGCGAGAGTCTGACGACGACAAGGATGAAGAAATGGAGCACGACGACAACCTCGTCGACAGTAGGGTAAGCGAACCACAGGCTAAAGAATACTGTAGGGTAATCAGCCGCATTAATAGGAAAGTGGCGGAGATAGGGATTGCCTGCGACAGCGAGCTCGGCAAGTCAATGCGCATAGGTGATAGCGTCAGGGATGCTGTCATGAAAGCTGTAACGGACCAAATTGAAGACTGTAAAGCATTAGTGACATCAGCAGTAAGGAAGCTTTCTCTTCTTGCCCGACCGTCCGTTGAACGAGAGCTTCTGGAGGAGCTCCAAAGCGCAAAGATATTCAAGCCGGTCGATCTTACAAGTTGTCTAGATAGCTACTTACCCGCGAAGGGTAGGATCAAGACAATTTCGAACACATTGGGTTGTAGAAGAGAGGAAGTGGAAGAGAAAGTAGATGAGCTGGTCCGTCACTTGAGCAAAGAGTCCGCTGAGAAAAGAGAGTTACAAGAGAAGCTGCAACAGTACCAATTGCAGGTTGAAAGTCTCCGAGAGAGGTTGGAGACCATGGGACAAGCGGCAAAGGCGAAGACGACCGTGCAGTATCAAGACGAAAACCAACCTCTCTCAGGTAAAACTAACGATGCTTTGCAGAGATTTGCAAATTTATTGGACTCAGACAGTGATGACGAAAAAGAAAAATTGTTTCAGGGTCCGTCGACATCGAGTCAATCAATCCACGAGTCCTGCTCGCCTACGCCGAGAAGCGGTTGCGAAACGAGTCAAGGAAGGCCATCTCAGCAGGACACAGGTACGCTTTCGAACACAATAAATGAAATGAATGTGGCTGAGTACTGGCGTGCGATGTCTTTACCTGAAATACAGCCGTTTAGTGGTAAACATCATGAGTGCTTCAAAAGGTTCGTAAGCGCATTTAACATAAAGTACCCTCGCTCGCATTGGAATGAAACTAGCCGACTGCAACTTTTCGAGGGATTTTTGCGCAAAGACGCGTCCACTATTTTCGAAACGTTGCCAAAGCATGTGAGAGAAAACAGCGTGGACGAAGTGGTGCTCGAAATGAAGAAAAGGCTTAGAGTAGATACCGCTAGTGCTAGGATTAAAGCCATGGCAGACCTGCGAACGTTAACTATACGTGAGAAGCAGTCTGTCAGCGAGTTTTGCTTAACTTTAGAAAAGTTAGCTAGTCGCGCCTACCCAGATGCTCCGCTTGAAGCTGTTTCATTACAAAAGGCTGAAATTTTGAGCAGACAACTAGCAAAATGGGAAGGCAGTTATTGTTTGGCTGAAGCGCTAGAGACTAGTGAAGAGTCCGAAGCATACGAAAAGGTTAAAGAAGCTGCCCTTCGACTGGAAAGGAGCAGGAAGGTTACGGAGGAAATGAGTAGGGACACCCCTTCTCAGAAGTCAAGAATGATTGTTTATAAATCCCAACAGAAGCAAGTAAGCAGCGGTAGATGGCATAGTAACAAAAGTGCGAGCAATACTCCTGGACCGAATGCAAGCAATACGGTCTCTAAAGATCTAAGAAATGGTAATAGCGAGAAAATGGAGACTCCAGTGAGTCATGGGCATACTAGTCAGAACAATCGAAAAGAACAATCCCGTAGGTGCTACAATTGCGGGAGATTGGGTCATGTGGCCAATGACTGTAGGGAGCCTCGCAGGAACCAGGGTAGCAGTGGCAGGAGACCATTAGCCAATGATCCTCCCAACAATCAGCTGGGCTACCAAGATCGCAGTGCTGGCTCTTACTTAACTATTGTTGATTCCTGGACGTGCTCATCAGTTGCGGAGGATGATCGTCGTCGAAGTCCTCTGTTTGGCTATAAGTGTCTTAAGCCAGTGGTTATGATGGACGAACAAGTTATGGCGCTGCTTGATACCGGCTCGGAAATTTCTATCATCCCAGCGCGACTTTTGAAACGTCTCGGCCACGCAGGAGTAAACCTTGATGATTTTGTGGAACGCATCGAGGCGCCAAAGCTTTCCATCAGAGACGCTTCTGGAAACCAGATGGTAATATTTGACACGATTAGCATGGCTGTCACGTTAGCTGGGCAGATGGAATTCATCTCGTTTTGCGTGGCGCCAGGTCTAGATGAAATCGTAGTGCTGGGTACCAACGCCCTAGAGTATTTTGGGTATGACCTGGTGCGCCGAGAGACGGTAAAGAACGATATAGAGGCCAGGTTGGATACGACGGAACCCAAGAACGTTACTGAGAGTTCACACATCGCTTACGTGAAGGATAGGGTCTACATACCTCCAGGGAAAATGTGTACCTTAACATTAACTGGTCTCCAAGGGTCTGAGGAGTCAGTGTTGTGGTCGAGCCATCCTCTGATTTCACACGGCGTCTGTAGCGTTACGTTAGGCGAGGATGTACAAATACCGGTCCTCAACAATACTCCCGAACCTGTTATCTTCCACGAGAAGGAGACTGTGGGTGAATGGAGGAATGAGGCGTGGGTTACTCCAAAACATATGGAGGCAGGAAATGAAATGCTTGATTTTGAGAAGCCTCATGAATGGAAGTCCCAAGAGCAGCGACAGGAGGCACTCATAAACATGCTGACGAGCGATGGACCGCTATCAGATGGGATAAAGAGGCTTGTCCAAAAGTGGGACGATGTTTTTGCTATTACGGACCTGGAACTTACACAAACAACGCTGGTAGTCCACGACATCGATACAGGAGATAATAGACCGATAAAGCAAAAAACTAGGCCAATTCCTATGGGCACAAGAAAGGAGTTTAAAGTCATGATAAAGGATTTGGTCAAGAGAGGCATAGTAGAGCCGAGTTCGTCAGAGTGGGCCTCACCAGTGGTTCTCGTAAAAAAGAAAGATGGCTCATTGAGACTGTGCATCGACTACAGGCAACTTAATAAGATCACGAAGCAGGATGCCTACCCACTGCCAACTATTGATGCAGTGCTGCAGAGTTTAGGAGGTAAAGCAGTATTCTCTACTCTGGACATGGCATCGGGGTACTGGCAAATTAGACTGTCAGCCGCTGCAAAGGAAAAGAGCGCGTTCACAACAACAGAAGGGCTCTTTCAATTTACTGTTCTCCCCTTTGGGTTATGCACGAGCCCCGCAGTTTTCCAGCGCATGATGGATAAAGTGTTGGGTGAACTCAACTTGAAGGACGATGAGGTGTTTGTCTATATAGACGACATCTTAATCGCTACAGAAACCGAAGAACGCCACCTTCAAGTGCTTGAACTCGTTCTAGAAGCCTTGAGAAGAGCGAACCTTAGACTTAAACCCCAGAAATGTAAATTCCTTCGTAGAGAAGTGTCTTTTCTGGGACATATAGTCAATCGTCTAGGGGTGCACACTGATCCAGAAAAGGTGCAAAAGATCATTGAGTATCCCGAACCCAGGACAGTGAGCGAATTAAGAACATTTCTAGGTATGGCATCATACTACAGAAAGTTTATAATGGGTTTCTCCAAAATTGCCAAGTGTCTGTATAGCTTAACGAGCCCGAAAACTCCGTGGAAGTGGGCAGAACAAGAAGCCGAGGCAATGAAGAAGCTGAAAATGGCAATGATCACAGCTCCTATATTAGCGCAGCCTGATATAGAAGCTGCTAGAAACGGGGAGCGACCATTTATCATCTACACCGACGCGTCCACGGAAGGGCTGGGAGCAGTTCTATGCCAAGAAGGCAAGGACAAAATGCTACACCCAGTCTTCTTTGCGTCAAAAGGCCTAACAAAGGCAGAGCAAAATTACCATGTAACTGATTTAGAAGCTCTGGCAGTGGTGTTTGCCTTGAAAAAGTTTCACTTCTTTGTGTACGGCCTTCCCATAGTGGTTCGCACAGATCACCAGACCTTGACAAGTTTGTTTAAGCGAACAAATATCTCCGGCAGAGTACTTCGTTGGGCGCTAGAGCTGCAAAAATATAATCTTCGAATTGAGTATGTGGCCGGCAAAGCGAACACTGTGGCTGATGCACTTTCAAGAAGTGTCGTAGGGTCGGAGGAAGCGCCACTGTGCAGTGAAGGCGAAGCGGTAGTGTGTGCCGTAAAGGCGCAAGATAGCGAATGGCTAACAGAGCTGAGGAACGACGAAAATTATGCCCCCATAATTCGGGATCTCACTCAGGGCAGAGACCAGAATGATGTGAAGCTACCTAGGTGCACTAGGAAGTTTAAAGTAGCCGATTTCCTAATTGAGGATGGTGAACTAAAAATGGCTTTGCAAGATTCAGTAGTGAGAGTGGTCCCTAGGCACCACAGAAGGGAAGTATTTGAGGAAGCCCATTATGGAACGATGGCAGGGCATCTTAGCGGTAAGAAACTGTACCGGAAACTGAAGATAGTTTTCTGGGAAGGTATGCAGAACGACATTACCAAATGGAGCAAGGAATGCACTAAATGCTTCTTGTCCAGGGCACATGAAATGCACGTTCCTCCGCTCAAACCCTTCGTATCGAGCAAACCATATGATATAGTAGGGCTCGACCTAGTTGAATTAGGGATGTCAGAAAGAGGCAACAGGTATGCTCTAGTTGTTATAGATCACTTCTCGAAGTTCGTAGGAGCATATCCTGTTCCGGACAAAACTGCTAGAACAGTTGCACGTGTATTTTTTGAAAGATGGATTTGCGATGCCTGTCGCTGGCCGAAAACGGTTCATTCCGATCAGGGCCCCGAATTTGTAAATGGCGTTTTGTCAGAAATATGTGAAATAACAGGCATTAAGCAGACTGTAACTAAGGGTTACAACCCCCGTGAAAACGGAATGACAGAACGTGCTATAGGAACAATCACGCACATGCTACGGAAGAAGACGGTAATTCCAACAGATTGGGACCTTCTTCTCCCCATGGTGGTTTTCGCATACAACTCATCCCCTCACGAAGCCATCGGGGAAAGCCCTTTCTATCTGCTGCATGCGTTCGACCCAAACTACCCCTCAAATATAATTCCGAGGGAGAAACTAGCACTGGCACATATGGACCTGAATGACTACAAACATGAGTTGCTGGCTGCGATTCGACTTGGCCAAGAGTGCGCAAAAGAACTAAACGCTAGCTACCTAGAAAAAATGAGAGCTGCGTACGACAAGCGCAACAAGACAGATATTGCTAAGCTGCCAAAAGTGGGAGATCGAGTTTTCGTGAGATTGCCGCGAGAAAAGGCCAACAAGCAGTATCCCAAGTTGTGTGACCCATGGGGAGGACCCTATAGGGTAATTGAGACAAGTGAGAACTCGGCATTATTAGCGGACCTCAACGAAAACACTGACCCTATCAGAGTCCAACATGACCATGCTAATCGTACTACCACAAGAAATTGATGACTCGCCGCTCAGAACAGCCACTAAGAGAAAATCAAGGCAAAAGAGTAATAGGCCATCCAAAATTAGTGCAAATTGTTTCAGGGCCACCTCAAACGGAGACGGCGATATGAGCGCCCTTGGAATGTTCTTCAAGTGTCCTGGTCGAAGACGCGAAGCTGGAGTAGACTATGAATTCGCTTGTACCGTAAATGACATGGTGTTCAAAGATGTGGTCCCTGATGCTGATGAGACCGTAGGGGAACTCAAATTCGACAACGCGTACGCGTTGGCAAGACTCATCTCAATCTTCGAATGCGAAAGGAACGCCGACAGGAAGCGTCTCCGAATGAGAGATCCAAGTTACGCATTCATCACGCTGAGCGGAATCGAAAAAGCATTCACTTTCTACAAGCGCTACTGCGATCATGTGTTCCGATGTCTTGCTCTACACGATGGTTCGCCAATCATGCTTCCGCACGGAGGAAACTCAGAAATACCGATTGAGCAGCTGAACGACTTGAATACGCAGGGAGTGAAATTTGCGATATCGCACAACTGGAGAGATGTCGAAGTCAAGGAAGCAATACAGAAGACCCTCATACTACTACCAGAAGGATTTCGAACGGCCAGTTCAGCGAACAAGACTCTCGAATTGCGGACCTATCAGAGGTTCAGCGAAATTCCAGAACTTGTCGACCATGTGGAGCCGCGAAATATCGTCTTTGTGGGACCGACATCAAGAAATCGGATTCATCGCTCTTCGTGGCTCAAGCTGTCAACTCTGTTTTCAAAAGTGGCATTAAGAGGAGCCAAAGTCGTCGTTGTGGCCCCACCAAGAGGGGAAGACAGCTGGAAAGTTAATCGGTTGGATGCACGCGACATGGTCGAACTTGCGAAGATGTCCGCAATGAGTATGCGACATAACATTGTATGCATGATTCCGTTGGTCGAATCCACATTGGAGCCCTTTCAGACCGCTGGATTACACCCTCGTCAGTCATGGGAAGACGCTTACCCAAGGATCGTGATCAAGGATTTCCTCGACAGTCTAAGGGAATACGTTCGCAACGAAATAAGCATTCCAGAGGATATATGTGCTGAAGAACGAAATACGAGGAAAAGTGACTGCCGTCGCCAGAAAAGACTGGAAGGAAGCATTCATACTGCTTCTAGAGGGATAGCGAAGAAACCCCGTGAACCGCGTGAATGTAGAACCGTGCTGGAGCGACAACCCTGTGTGATGCCCAACCCGACCGTCATGGTGCCGTCACACCATTTTATGCCACAAATGGTCCCTCTAAATTGGACCCCCTCCTTTTCAGGCGTTAGCAGAGGACGTGGGGGTCACCGTGGCAGAAGAGGCAGAGGTTGGGGAGGCTATAAACTAACATAAGTGCCGGGACGTCACTTCCCCGGAGGAGGCGGTTGTAGAAAGTAGTGAATCCAAGCACGTTGAGAAATAATTAGAAATGTGGAACGGGATCCAAAACGAGGGTAGTAGTTGATCAGTGGTCAAAATCAAGGGCGAGCGCGCGAAAACTGACGCCGCTAGAAGGGGGCGGCAGAGCCCGGTGTCTTTGGGTGGTCTGATTTCCTTACAGGTGGACGAGAGTCCGCAGGTTCGTCTTCTTTCCCGTTGGCCCGCGACTCGTCGAAAGGAGGCCCCGCACCGGATCGGGAAGATTTCAGTGTTATTCACCCTTTCTTCTGCCTGAGCCGCGGTGATCCCCACCGTTGGATTGTCCTATTTGCTCATTCATTCCTCGGTGTAGTGTACTTGTAGTGTACATGTAGTTGTCGTTCGTGTTTTATCGATAAACTATTTTTTTTTTATCTACTGTGTTTTATTTCGTGCCACTGCCTAGGTCGGAAGCCGGGGATTCGTTCCCTATCTTAAACTTTTTATCAAACACATTTCTTTGCTTAATTGTTCCATTTTGAAAACTGTACTAACAAGTCGGTTGCTTGTTGTGGAAAAGAGAAGAGTCAGGGGCCGAATTCATCAACGACTCACGGCAATTGGTGCAATTCCTGTCAGGGGGGCCAGTCCATTTCAACTTCTAAAGAAATGCAACATGCACCACAACATATGAATATGTATAAATATGCTTACATTATCCATTGCTGTCCTTCAAATTCCAAAATCAGCTTTCTAAATTGCTTTCCTAGTCGGGGGGACGGAGTAGTGAAAACACAGCAAATTGAACAGAAACCTGTAACAATTACAATACTATAAAACCACGAAAACACGTTAAAGCAACGTTATTACCTTAATCAATGAGTGCATAACGGTTTGCGATTTCTTTCCAAAGCAAATAGAGTTTTGGATCACAACCGTGCTGCAGTGCATAGTGCCCCCACCCCCCCCCCCCCTCCTCCTCCACCGTGCATAGTCCCATATTAAAACTTTTTCAATGTTTCAGCGGAACACTCGGACATTTCCAAGGGAGGGGATCAGGTAAGTTAAGGCATTCATATGTTGAATTGCATGTTGTATGTACACATGCGTAGCTATCGTTAACAATTCATAATGGACTGGCCCCCCCTGACAGGGATTGCACCCGGCAATTTAACGGCGAAAATACTGCCGAAATCCCTGAAAACGCGGCTTATCAATCGATATGGTGAAGCATTTTGAAACATTTCACCATATCGCTTGATATAGCGCAGTATCATGAAGCAAAGGGTTCGGTGAAGGTTGAGCCATGCGCTTTTCTGCTCAAGATTACATAAATGCTCCTTATCGAAGGTAACATTTCAATTTTCAATTTTAATAGGTGTGATATTCATCCATATGAAGTTATGCAATTCATTTTTTAATGGAGCAGACGTCTATCTACCAGGAGAAATTATTTTGTTTGACTAGGGTGACTTGTTGAATTCTGACATAACTACTGCTTCGAGAACCATCTAGGAACTGATTCAAATCAGTTTCTTCAAGCCTCAATTGACTGGTACCGAGGAAGCAAGCTGTTACCACGATGTTTTGTTGCGATCAGAACTTCTCGCGCCAGGTAGGACTCGAACCCGCACCTCCTTCTGACCGGGTGGGAATGCTCTACGCCATTACACCACGACGCTGATCGAACGCAACATCCACACCTCATGGGACCAATCAGCACTCACCCGTACCCGATTTGAATCATTTCTATCAAGACCTACAGCTTAATTGGTTCCATGCTGATATCAGCGGCCGGCTCATCCCGTTATAAGGGTGAGTGCTGATTGGTCCCATGAGGTGTGGATGTTGCGTTCGATCAAACAGCGCCGGTGGTGTAATGGCGTAGAGCATTCCCGCCCGGTCAGAGGGAGGTGCGGGTTGGAGTCCCGCCTGGCGCGAGAAGTTCTGATCGCAACAAAACATCGTGGTAACAGCTTACATCTTGGAACTGTCCAGCTGTGTCACCTTGGACGTGGGAGTTCCAGGCTGGCCCACACTGAATATCCCCGTGGAAGTGTGAACCCCACCATAACTAATCAGTCATCCAGTTATCATCTTATTGTTAGATTCCAGAATGAATTCTGAGAACTAGCTTTGGTGACTGTAATGTAACTGCTAATGTTGAGTATGCAGATATCTGTGCAGTCATCACGTCGTCCATGATGCCACAGGTTTCCAAAAATGTTGAGAGGAATCTCTTTTCTGGTCGGAAAATGATCTAGGTGGGTGCTCCAGTTTTAGACTTCACCTGAGTCAGTTTTTTTAATGCGGTCTTTAAGTAGGCTTAATTGTTAATTCAGTTAAGGTTCAGAAAATTGCAGCATCAAAAACAGCGTCAGCGAAAAACCCGTCGCGGGAACTAGATATGGAAACAGCAGAGGAACTGTATGCTGAAATAGTAAGATAAGACCCTAAATTTGTTTTCGCTTATTGCTCTAGCCATAGCTAAAAGGTTATCATAACAATATAATGAATCCATGCTACGTTATGCTATGTTATGATGAGGATGGGCATTAGTCTGGGGAAGATTCTGCTGCTCGCAAAGTTCTGAGCAAGAAAGGCGCAATGGAAGCCGCTTCTGACGCCGTTTCAGATGCACTGTTGAAGAAATGGCGAATATGTGTCACTTCCGTTTCCGCGTTTCGTATTCCGGTTTCCGACCATTTTTGAGCGTTTCCGTTCCGTCTTTCGTCTTCCGCTTTTCCAGAAAATTTCCGCACATCCCTGGTCACCATGTAGGACTGCCACCCCTGTAGTAGCTGTCAAAATTACAGTCTTTTCGAAGCAATGTTAGTCAAATGTGAAGAATGTTTGCTGTGTAGTGTGGGGGGGGGGGTCACCCCTACTCGTGTTTTTATGGCGCATTTGAATTTTTGGCAATAATGCATTTTGGTACCAGAAATTTCTTCGCCGAGCCCACAACCAAGTCAACGAATCCGTAAAGAAAGTGACTAACCTCTTCGTAAGATATGTCTATCCTCGCTTGGCGTTGCTTACCCTAGAATATGCTGTTTGTTGCGATAAAAACTGTTGCACCAGGCGGGACTCGAACCCTCACCTCCTGCTTTGTTCTGCGGCGCTGTTTGAAAGCACGTAACATCCGCGATATTCATGAAGCGCGTCAGCACTCATCGTGGTATTGGGATGAGCCGACGGCTGATATTTATTTATTTTATTTATTTATTTATTTATGGGCATAGACGGATGTCTAGCGTAAAAAAATGAACAAAACAACACTTGAGGAACAAATGCGTACTAACCACATCTACCTGTTAACACTTAAACATATAATGACTGTCAACAACGTTTACTATTTAGCATAACTTCTACAGGCTTGAACAGACAACCTCGTCAAGTCCTCGTACTTCCCAAGTAGCAAATTGAAATCCTTGAGAATCCGATAAGTAAGGAAATCTGATCTGACTCGTGATCTAGCAATTGATATCAGTATGGAGCCGGTAAAGCTGAGTGCCTTACTAGTAACAATGTGACGGTGAGTGCTAATGCGCTTCGAGGATATCGCGTATATTACGTGCGGTCAATTGTAAGGCGCAGCATCACTCCCGAAAAGCAGAAGGTGCTGGTTCGAGTCCCGCCTGGCGTAACAGTTCTGATCGCAACAAAATATTCTGTGACAGCATGTAGCCTTTATATTAGCCGCTCCAGGCTTCAACAAATGTGCTCTAATATTATCCTAGAATACTTTTGCTCGCCACCAGGAAGAGTCGAGAGGGAGAGAATGTTTTTTCAATAATTTCTGTACATAGTACGCTGGTGCCCGCATCGAGATTGTATATGTTCACACACAATGGTTTCGGAAGGAATTAGGAAGGGCGAACTCCGGGATCTGCCTGATCGCGCATTTTAAGATACTTTGCCGTTGTGATGCGGGCACCAGCCCACTAAATACCCTTACCTTGAATGATAATTCCGTATCTGTTTTTATTCACCACCCTAAAGATAATTTATTGCTGAAGTCTTGTTTATGTTGGTGTCGACACTTTGTTGATAGTGAATTGTTTATGTTATATTGCAGTGTTACACTCCTTTCCTTGAACTTTAGCTGTTGACCTATTGTAGTTGGAACGTATAACGTTTCCCTTGGCTTTTTTCACTTGAAATAATAGTTTGCAACTAATTGCATTTTTAACGAAATTTAACGATGTACCGAAAATTTAACGCACAGAACTTCGTGTGCACCCCTGGTTCAAAAGAAATGTCGAAGACGTCATGCAATTTGTGTCGGGATTCAGAAGACCTGTCACAGATGTCTTCCAATTTACGTCGGTGTTCAGAAGACGTACTGAAGACCTCATACGATTTGTGTCGAGATTCAGAAAAATTGTCGACATATGCAAACTGAGTAATCTTATAGGCAAACACTATACCACCATCAAATCTTATTTTTCCTCGCTATGTTCCCTTCTGGATAGTCGCAAACAATACGTTTCCCACTTCCGTGGCCCCATTATTGATGTGCATAAAGCTTACTTGATGCCAGCAGTGATCTGAATATGTGCTGGTTCTGTGACGATTGTTATTACAATAGCGGTTTGAAAACCTGGTACCCTAATAAGAACATCTTGTGTCAGTTATAAAGTCATAAGTAGTTGAAAAGCATTTAGAGCACAGTTATCATCCCTGGTTAATGGTCGAATAGCTGATCTACTTATAGACTTTTGCCATTTTAAGCTTCTCCATCGAAGTTCTGCACTTTGACCCCAACAAATCGCTTCTCTTACGATCCCAAGCATATCGCGCTTCTTTCTCAGGCAAAGAACGCCTAAAGCGTGTCTTTAGGCCAGCCAATGTAGGTGCGAATGACCGTAAAAGGTGCGAGGAGCGCAACAGGTCAGGACATCAGGCGAATGCAGAGGGAAGCAAGCGTTACTACAATGCAGGGGACCAACGTCTAAATGAGGGACCAATGTGGCACTGGTGCAAGTCTAGAGGGGGACTCCTTCTTAGAAGCGTCGAAACGTCAGGAGAGTTTGTTATAAAACATTTAAAATAAGAACGTTAAGCACATTCACATCTAAATGAATTCCGAATATAGAACAATTTTTCGGACTGCTGTATTAAGGGTAGGACTCCAAGTTCAGAAAAAAAACACTATGGGTCTAACG
This sequence comes from Heligmosomoides polygyrus bakeri, assembly GCA_947359475.1. NCBI lineage: Eukaryota > Metazoa > Nematoda > Chromadorea > Rhabditida > Heligmosomidae > Heligmosomoides > Heligmosomoides polygyrus. Next base: position 54,696,419 of record OX375866.1, on the reverse strand, counting down.
CTTTAGACGTGCATCTGGCACTGATGCTTAGAAAAATGCCATAGTTCCACTTAAAAGAGGAAGGGTTCAAGATAAATATAATGAGAACTTCATGAAAAATATCAAAACTTGATAAAGTTAAGAGTTAGGACAAAGGGAAACAAATTCCGAACGGCAGTAAAAAAGGTAAACCAACTTACATGGAAGTTTAGCGATCACTCATTGAGTACCCAGTACCCACTCGAACGCCTTGTACTGCTTGCCTATCAAGAAGGGTACTTGTAGCCAGAAGCACAAGTAAGCCTCCATGAATTAGCAAGTAATTACAAAGCAGACGACGAAAATGGGAGAAACAGAAAGAATACAGCGCAGAATAGCCCCCTGTCGATCCTATCGATGAGAACAGCTGATGGCTGGGAGGAGGCCCGTTCTTCCCCCTGTCCGCCGAGCGCATGAACTCGTCCGCGATGGGCGCGCTTCGCGCAATTAGCGCCGCCCCTTCGCATGCTGGGGGGAAGAACGGGCCCCCTCCCATCGACGTCTACCTACCTCCCCGATCCGACTTTCGGCCTGCCTTTTCAATTAGAGCATTGTTATCATTTGCATATATTTTTCGTTGTTGTTATATTAGGTAGTCCCATAAGTCCCGGCGGTTTTTTTCAACGATTCACTGCAGATTTCGCCGGCGGTCTCTTGCATAGCGCTGCATAGCTTTCGAAAGAGAATGATTTGCTCTATCAGAAAATGTACTGCTTTTCTTTTTTCATAATGAATTTTGTCAATTTTTAGGTCGTTGAAGTGAAAAGTGAAAAAGTGAAAAAGTAGCCGTTTGCGCACTTGTTCTCTCCGCTTAGGTTTGTTATTTTTTGCACAGTTTTTTATAGCACTTGGAAGACAATGTTCTGTACTACAAGAATATGTGTTGGTCCTATTTTCTCACTTGTCCTTTATTGATTTTTAGGCCATCAAATTGGGACGTCCGAAGGAGGATGGTTGTTTTTGCCGACTGCTCCTGCTCTGTGGTTGGACTTTTTGGGTTGATGTTATATGTCATTCGCAAGAAAATGTCTTGCTCTATCCTACTATATATAAAAGAGTAAGCGGTTGTGTCTGTCCGCCGTCTGTCCATCCGTCGTCCATCTGGCCTTTCATAAACGTCGAGTGACAGGCTTCCGGGTTGAGACGAGGTCTGACCAACGTCGTGTCGCGTGCGTCAGAAGACGTGTCACCGATGTCGCGCTAAGGACGAACGGTTTGAAAAGACGTGTTACCGACGCTTGACACGCGTCAGGGTTCAGGAGCTGTGTCACCCATGTCGCGCAGTGGGTGTCTAGGTTCAGAAGAGGTGTCACCGATGTCGCCCAAGTGGTGTCCGGATTCAGGCGACGTGTCACCGATGTCGCGCAAAGGACGAACGGTTTGAAAAGACGTGTTACCGACGTCGCTCGACACGCGTCCGGGTTCAGGAGCTGTGTCACCCATGTCGCGCAGTGGGTGTCTAGGTTCAGAAGAGGTGTCACCGATGTCGTCCAAGTGGTGTCCGGATTCAGCCGACGTGTCGCCGATGTCGCGCAAAGGACGGTTTAAAAAAAACGTGTTACCTACGTCGCTCGACACGCGTCCGGGTTCAGGAGTTGTGTCACCCATGTCGCGCAATGGATGTCTAGGTTCAGAAGAGGTGTCACCGATGTCGCCGAAATGGTGTCCGGATTCAGACGACGTGTCACCGATGTCGCGCAAAGGACGAACGGTTCGAGGGTCCAGTAAAGGGGGGGGGGGAGTGGAAAGGAGGAGGACCAGTGAAGAGGGGACCACTAAGGGGGACCGCTGCAGGGGAGGGTCTAGTAATGGGGGGAGTGGATAGAAGGAGGACCAGTGAAGAGGGGACCACTAAGAGGGACAACTGCAGGGAAGGGTCCGGTGAGAGGGGACCGGTAACGGGGGAGGGACCAGTGAAGAGGGGATCAGTAAAAGGGACCAGAAAAGGGGGGACCAGCAAAGGTGAACCAGTAACGGGGGGGGTGATGAAGGAGGCCCAATGAAGAGGGGACCAGTATAAGGGGGGGGGGGAGAGAGAGAGAGAGAGAAACGGTAAAGGGAACCAGTGAAGATGGAACCACTGAAGGAGGGGGTCCAGTATAAGGGGGGGGGGGAGAGAGAGAGAGAGAGAGAGAGAGAGAGAGAGAGAGAGAGAGAGAGAGAGAGAAACGGTAAAGGGAACCAGTGAAGATGGAACCACTGAAGGAGGAGGTCCAGTGAAGGGGACCAGTAAGGGCGGACCATGATTTCTTATCAGTATCGTCCAACGGGCATCAGGCTTCAGAAGACGTGCTGCTGACGTCGTTACACGTGCGTTGGGGCTCTCAGCAGATGTATCACAGACGATATCAGCATGCGTCCGGATTCAGAACACGTGACCCAGACGTCGTACAACGTGGGTCCAGATCCAGAAATCGTTCCACAGATCGTACTTGCATAGCATTCGTGAGAAGACTTTTAAAGGCATCGTTCGACAAGCGTGCGTGTACTTAACTCTCACTACGCCTTTATTTTTTCACTCCGGCACAAGTGTAAGGGGTATTGGCGGAGTTGAGAGTGAGGGTAAGGAGAATGGTTAAAGTTATCGGAGGAACATGATTGCTGTCGGACAGTTAACGGTATCGAGCGGTCTACCGACACCCATTCGTTTCATTTATGTTTCCGCAGATTAAGCACTTTGAGTTGAGGCTCTCACAGTCTGTTCCTCAGGACTTATCGTTAGCAGAATATGTACTTCGGAGAAAGAAATGAAAGTGAGAGGGTTTAAGGAAGAAAAGAACACGATCGGGGTGTTCTATACTCGGAGTTTGGGGGCGAAGCCCCCAACCAGATGTTTGGAGGCCGCTAGACCGCTGAACGTCTGGTAAGAATATATGTCGCATTTATTGATTTCTATTGAATATCAACAAAATGCCACGAAGAGAAAAATCGTCTTCACCAACAACTCCTTCTCCTTCTTCAGTTGTTGATATTCGACAGAAATCAGCGGGAGCCAATAAACGCGACACAAATTCTTACTGAACAAGACATCCTCTTCCAAACGACATATAACACCATGCAAAAAAGTTCAACCACAGAACCGGAGTTTTGGTAAAAGTTCGGGCGGAAAAGTCGGAATTCCCAATTTGGTGACCTAAAAATCAATAAAAGACAAATGAGCAAATAGCACTAACACATATTCTTGTAGTACAGAACATTGTCTTCCAAACGCTATAAAAAACTGTGCAAAAATTACAAACCTAAGCGGAGAGAACAAGTGCGCAAATGGCTACTTTTTCACTTTTTCACTTTCCACTTCAACAACCTAAAAATTGACAAAATTCATTATGAAAAAAAAGAAAAGCAATACATTTTCTGATAGAGCAAATCATTCTCTTTCGAAAGCTATGCAGCGCTATGCAAGAGACCGCCGGCGAAATCTGCAGTGAATCGTTGAAAAAACGGCGGGGACTTATGGGACAACCTAATAAATAAATTGTTGCTGACACAGTGTTCTGTGGTGTACGTATATAAGTTGCGAGTTGGTGGAGCCCTTGAACACCATACATGGGGGCCGAACCGCACCATTCGCAGGCTTATAAGAACGACACTACAGACACCAGAAGGTAGAAAAAGCCTGTGAACTGGAAGTGCCGCAAGTAGGGGCACAGGTTTTTTTTTCGAAGAGGAAAGAATCAAGGACCACCGAGTGGAAGGGTGGAGTGGAGGGAAGGTCGTGAAGAGAGCACTAGGCCAACCCTTATTGGTCAGAACAGCGCGGGTTCCGCGTGGTATCGACGTTCGATCGTTTCGCTTGACCCGTGAATCGACTCGTGAAGAAAGTTTCGCGTAGTTTTGCACTGGACAATCGGAACAAAGTGAGTTTTTCAGGAAAAGCATAGCAGATGGCAGATATGGAGATTCAAATGGAAGACAGAGCGGACAAGGAGAACAACCCTTCAGTGAGTTTTCCACGCGTACAGTTGGGAAGGGAGTTAAGTGGTCTGCTTGAGAATATAAGGAGCATACCAGCCCATATGAGGGAGGTTATGCAAGAACATAAGATATCCGCCCGCTATAAGGGCATGCATGATTAAATGTTGAAGGAAGAACTAGATAAAGTATGTGAGACGGTGGAGCGGGTAGTATGCAGTGGGGCTACCATAACGTTAGATAAAGAAATAGCAGATGTTTTATGTAGGCGAGGAATTGAATCCAGGGAAGAGTGGCAGGAATACAAAAGAACTATGGAAAGGGATGGCAACATCTTAGTGAAACTTTGCGATGAACTAAATGTTGACGCTTTACAGCTCGAGCAAGCTGTCAGAGAGCTCAAGCAAACCACCGCAGGGAACAATGGGAGGAACTTCGCAGAAGCAAAGGATCAAGGCCTCGATGGTTGGTCACATGGAACAGATACTACAGAAAAGGAGCGTATATTGGGATCGTCGTTGCAGGAGCAATCAAGGAGGGAGTCGTGGACTGGAAGGCAGTGCGAGCACAACTGGAACAATTGTGCGGAAGCTTCGGGAAGGGGGCCACTCAACATAGGTCAGGATTCAAGCATAAATCATTTGCACTACGTGCGTATCCTGTGCTGACCCAGGGGTGTTCAAAGGGAAAGATAACGAAAATTTTTATCGAGTTCGTTTGAAGATTTCGTCGGAAATATGCTGATGTCATTGAGGATAAAGACACTTTAATAGAAATACTAGCCGATGATCACCGAGGAGGTCGTGCCAAAAACATAATGAGGGCCCTACCAACCAGTATAGTTAACAGAGGATTCGACGCGGTAGTAAAGGAAATGGGACAGCTTTTGTCGAACGATTCTGTAGCCAGCAGGATGAGGGCTTTCACAGAACTGAGAACATTGCGCATCAGGCCAGGGCAGCATGTTGCGGACTTTTGTGTGGTACTGGAGAATATAGGCAGAAGAGCCAATCCAGAAGGAAATATAGAAGCTAGATCACTAGAGTATGCCCAGATTCTGCTAGAGAATTTGCGGGATTGGCCCGAATATGTCCAGCTAATGGGCGCGTTCCACCGCACAGCCCCCATAAAGGCCTACGATGAGGTGAAACAATTGGCACTTAGTATAGAACAATCAAGGACAATGTTGGACCTGCGAACGCCAGCAAAAATGGACAGACCGTTGGAGTGGAAATATAGGTATAGTAGGGATAAAACAAGAACACAAGTGGTGTCCTGATTCAGACGAGAACAACAGAACAACAAGCCGAGGTAGTATCCTCGCACTGTGGAGGGGACTTCGACGCTCAGGGACGAAGCGTAGGAAGGATACCTAGAAAATCATCCCCGCTTAGACCACAACTCCAACAACACGAGGCGACTCGAAGCCCTCATGACGAAGCTAGGAGATGCTATAATTGTTCAAGAACGGGTCATTTTGCAAGGGAATGCCCCAATAAAACGTTAAAAGTGAGAAATAATCGGGACCTAAGCAAAAAGCAGCCCACGACAGAAGATACACGGGTTCCGATATTATTCGCAAGGTGCGAAGCTGTAGTGTCAGGGCACCCTTGCAAGATACAGTTCAGAGAACTGATAGAGTGGGAGGACTAATACGGAGGAACCTCAACTTACTGGGCTTCGTGGCACCAGCCCTAATAGATAGTGGATCAATGGTGAGCATTATATCCATTGGGCTACTGGAAAAGGCACATAGAAGAGGATTCGATGTAGATTCGCTCGCCACCACAAGTAGTAGAGAAATAAGCCCGTTATTTGATGCGTCAGATAACCAAATGGATGTCTTGGGAGCCGTAGAAATAGATGCCGAATTGGAAGGTGGTAGGAAAGCATTGGTCACCTTTCACATTACCAACCAATTTCAAAATGAAGTTTTACTAGGAATGAATGCCCTGGAAAAACTGGGAGTGCTGATAGTGCTCACCGGCCCAGTACAATGCACAAGGGTAGATGAGCGAGTGACCAAAGACGCGGAAAAGTGGGAGTTGCGAGATACTGCAAGAGTGGCCAAGCGAGCGCACATTGCTCCACATAGGTCAGCCATGATAGAAATAAGCTGCGACAACCCAGGACCAGAGGAGCGGGCATTGTGGAGAAGCAAAGAAGGGATAGCAAACGGAGTTTTCAAAATATATAAACAACGGTCAGTAATTCCGGTTGAAAACTCCACAGACTCAGCGTTGCTTCTGCACTAAGAAGAAGTGGGCCACAGGGGCACAGAAAAGTGGCATGAAACGTGGGAAGCGATAAATCCTTTGATGCTTGGTACGAATTCCACGTATGAGTCCAAAGAAGAGAGAACAGCGCAGCTAGTGCAACAAATACAGGGAAATATGGGTAACCAAGTAGCAGATAGCGAACTCCTGGAGGTCCTGAGCCAACATGAAGATGCCTTCGCGATTTTGGACGACGAGCTGTCTCGTACCAATCTAGTGGAAATGGACATCAATACTGGAGAGAATGCCCCTGTAAAAATGAAAACTAGACCGGTTCCCCGTTCGACTATTGCTAAAAGAGCTACTGGAAGATCTGCAGAAACGAGACATTATTGAGAAAAGTTCCTCACCTTGGGCTTTTCCAATAGTGTTGGTGGAAAAGAAGGACGGCACTCTGAGGCTGTGCGTAGATTACAGGGAATTAGCTAAAAGGATTAAGCAAGACTCATACCTTATTCCGACGACTGAAGCAATACTACAAAGCCTTGCAGTAAAGAAATTCTTCTCAACCCTTGACCTTTGTAGCGGTTATTAGCAGATTCCTCTGTCAGATAAGGCTAAAGAAAAATCCGCGTTTACCACACCAGAAGGATTATTCCAATTTAAAGTCACCTCGTCGGTTTAAGTACGAGCCCAGCGGTGTTTCAAAGGCTTATGGACTCCGTTCTTCGTGACCTGTTAGGCCGAGAGGTCTTCTGCTACTTCGATGACATCATTATCTGTACAGAGACTAGGGATAGGCACCTCGAATTATTGAGCAGAGTCTGTGAGAAATTGAAACAAGCAGGATTACGACTAAAAGCCAAGAAATGTGTGCTACTGCAGAATAAGGTATCATTCCTGGGGCACCTGATTGACGAGAATGGTCTCCATATGGATGCCGAAAAAGTGGCAGCAGTACAAAAATACGAAAGACCAAGGAATCCAGAGGAATTGAGAACATTTCTTGGAATGGCCTCATATTACAGGAAATTCTGGTTAGGATTCTCAAAACACGCAGGATGTCTTTTTCGGTTGACCTCCGCAAAAACGAAGTAGTCTTGGAATGAGGAACATGAGAAAGCTTTCGCAAAAGTGAAGCAGATGATTTGTAGTGCGCCTGTGCTAGCTCAACCAGACGTAGAAGCCGCAAAAAGTGGAGAAAGACCGTCTATAATATGTACAGACGCATCAACTAAGGGACTCGGCGCAGTACTATCGCAGGAAGGAAAAGATGGGAATCTACACCCAATTTTTTTCGCGTCCAAATCTTTAAGTCGAGCAGAAAAGCGCTACCACGTCACTGACCTAGAGGCGCTGGCGGTGGTATTTGCCCTCAGAAGATTCCATATGTTTATATATGGATTACCAACGACGGTTATGACAGACCATCAACCCCTTACGGCGCTTTTTCAAAGAAATAACGTGTCAATGCGAGTACTCAGATGGTCGTTAGAAGTGTAACGGTATAGTAATCTAAGAATTAAGTATGTTAAGGGTAAAGCAAATGTAATAGCGGACGCATTGAGTCGAGGCATTGCTAGCGAGGACGTGGAGTTCCTAGAAGGAGAGAATGACGCGGTAGTTAACTCGGTACGAGTGGCGGAAAAAACCAAGTGGCGTAGGGAGCTGGAGAGAGATCCTCTGTTTGGAGAAGTACTAGAATGTCTTGAAAGTGGTAAGAATAAGGGGATAGTGCGAATGCCAGGTCGCAGATTTCCAGCGCGCATGAGTGACTTCGTAATAGAAAATGGAGAAGTGATGATGTGCGGAGAAGATGGATCCTAGTGTTCGTTGTTCCAGAAGACTCTCGTTACGAAATCTTTCATGATGCCCATGCACGACAATTGGGCGGGCACTTTAGTGCACAAAAATTGTTGAACAAATTGTCGAAGCAAGTGTTTTGGCCGAATATGGCACAGGACGTGCACAAATGGGCAAAAGCGTGCCAAAAATGCTACATCCACAACCCTAGACAGACCATTGTTCCGCCACTGAAGCTTTTAGTAACGAACAGCCCATACGACGTAATTGGAGTCGATATCCTTGAATTAGGTATGACAACTAAAGGAAATAGGTACGCTGTCACCGTCATAGATTTGTTCTCGAAATAGGTATATCATATCATATCCTGTACCAGATAAGTCAGCGCGGACAGTAGCACAAACCCTCTTTGTGGGATGGATAGCAGAGGGATGCCGCTGGCCTAAGGCTATCTTATCGGATAGAGGAGGGGAATTTGAGAACAAAGTTATGGAAGAAATCATTGAAATCACCAAAATTAAGCACACCATGACTAAGGGATACAACCCCAGGGAAAATGGAGTAACCGAAAGGCTAAATGGGACCATCCTGGCAATGTTGAGAAAGTCGACAACGGTGCCGACTGAGTGGGACACACGTCTCCCGTTTTGCTTAATGGCATATAACATGACTCCACACTCAGCTACGGGAGAAAGCCCCTATTTTGTGTTGCACGGGAGAAACCCCGACTTTCCCCCAGATATCATCCCGAATGCAGGACTGTCATGGTATTTGCTCGATAGGGATATAGACGACTATAAGACGGATTTGTTGCAAGGCATATCAGAAGTTCATGAACGTGTGAGGCAGTACAATAGGTGCGTTCGAGACAGCATGAAAAAACAGTATGACGAACGTAATAAAGTGAATGTAGAACGTCACCCAAGGGTAGGTGATAGAGTATATGCTCTCGCACCCAAGGAAAAGAACAAGAGCACCCATCCAAAATTGACTACGGAATGGGCAGGACCGTTCAGGGTAATAGAAACAAGTGATAATTCAGCCCTTATCACGAGGATAGGCGAGAATACAGAGCCTATAAGAGTACAGTTTGACATGCTTCGGGTAGTGCCTAGCTATATTTCCGACGAAAGATTCGACACACAAACCAGTAGAGGAAAGTGGGGTAGGAAAAAATGCCCCCGCGACGCAAAGGTTTGTAAAATAACTGAAGATTGCTTCAGAGGAGCCGCTCTGCTCAGTCCTCTCGATAAGGGGCACCTACTCTTTAATGTGCCGAAGACTGCTTCGCTTGGCTAGCTTGCAGCATTTTCCGCCGTTAAGATATAGATCTGGGTACAAAAATAAGGATGCATCGCAAGGGCCACGTCTGCTTCGACGCAGAATCATTGAGGATTGTTCTCAAATTCACATTCGGAAAACGCGTGGACTGGACAGATTTCTTGTGCAACACGAAGCACATAATCGGTAACACTCCAATTGAGAACCACCACGTTCATCGATCTTACGATCAAGCCTTGCAGATGGTACGAAAGGAGATAGAAGATCACGTTGCAAGAAGCCGACCAAGGAAAAGTGGCCCAATTGGCTACGCCACTTTCGAGGGCGCAAATCCGATAGAACGAGATGGTCTCCGTGGAGGCATAATCACCAAAGTCGTTTCAAATTTCGAGAGGCTTATTGAAGTTCTCGAGGACTGGAAGACTTCACGTGCGTGGGTCATAGTTTGGCCGCAGGATTCGCAGTTCAAAGATGAAATCCCCAGCAAGTTGATTAAACTGGCAAGAGCTTATTTGGAAGAAGGAGTCCTGATCATTACGGCATGGCCACCTATTACGTCGCGAAACCATGGAAAATGGATGGGACTCGCCGACTTATGGAAATCCTTCGATGATGCTATCCGCAACCTAAGTAGTGTTGAGCAAGTGTACATCACCGCAAGTAGTACTGTAATCGATGGCAAGTTGTTTGTTGAGGTCGGCGCACCGGAAGCTGGTGCTCAGTACTTTAGTAATTATGTAGGTACTGCTTGTGTTTGAGGCGGTAAGAAACCGTGCAATAGGAGCACGGCTACCGCAAATGCACTCGACATCTAGGACGATGTCTACGAGGGGGGACGGCATGTCGGGAGGGCCTACATGGGGCCAAAAAGGCGCGCAGTGCAAGAGATCACTGCGCGGGGAAGGGCGCTAGACCGATGATCTCAGCCGTATAAAACGAAGACGACTTCCCACAGAGACGCTCACTCCTGTGACTTCGATTGCTCCCGGCCGACCGCCCTCGTGGACGTCTTCCTACAACCCGCATCGACGTCTGCCTACCTCCCCGATCCGACTTTCGGTCTGCCTTTTCATTTAGAGCATTGTCGCCATTTACATATATTTTTCGTTGTTGTTATAAATAAATTGTTGCTGACACAGTGTTCTGTGGTGTACGCATATAAGTTGCGAGTGGGTGGAGCCCTTGAACACCATACATGAGGGCCGAACCGCACCATTCGCAGGCTTATAAGAACGACACTACAGACACCAGAGGGTAGAAAAAGCCTGTGAACTGGAAAGTGCCGCAAGTAGGGGCACAGGTTTTTTTTCGAAGAGGAAAGAATAAAGGACCACCGAGTGGAAGGGTGGTACTCTGTGTACTAAAGTTAAAAATTAAATACCCTGACATTAATCTCATCTACTGGCCGCCAAGCGTTTGGTTGGGAACTTAGTCCCAAACAGCGCAATACAGCAGCATGACCGCAGCGGTTCTTCTGCTTAACCTTGGGCTTTCTTAGCACTGCTACAGTAAAAAGTGGTCTGAAAGATAATAACAGTGGGATATGATATGATAGAGTCTTCAAGAAAAACTTGTATGAAGCCTCTCCACCCTTCATCGTATTCGTGCGATTCATGCTCCAAAGTGCAATCCCGTGGAGACAAGCACACACAGAATCGCAAAATCGCAGCTACTTAATATATAGGATCGTCCCATCCCTTTCGGAGGTGTCTAATCTGCATGAAAATTTATGAAATCAATCGATATTGATTGGCTGATCGATATTGTTTCGTGTCCGGTGGCAGACACACGGATTACTGTAGTTGCAATTCTTCACCTCCCCAACTGTGAATATATACATACCAGACGTTCAGCGGCCGCCGAACGTTTGGTTGGGGCATTGTCCCAAGCCCCATGAATGGAACACCCGACCGCCTTCCTTTCATTTTTAGGCCTTTTTACGTTCAGCGCAGTAAAAAAACTGGTTTTACTATATAGAATAGCGAGGTTTGCTAAGGCAGAGTCCTCAAACGTGCTCTTGTGAAGCCCGTCATCCTCTATCTCATGTGCGCGGCTTATTTTCCGAAGTGCCCGTTCTCTAGGTGGCGATAAACAAAGCATGAAAGTCCCATTCCGAAGTGCTTGCAGAAACAAAAAATTATTTGATATTGGTCAGCAGTTCGACACCGTCTACTGCCCGTCGGCAACACAGAGTGCGTCAAAAGTTCTTGGACACGTGTAATTGACCGCCCATAAGGCCGTTTTAAAGCAAATCAGATGATATTCATAAAAATTTTGACCAGGCTATATAAAGGAGCGGTTAAATTTCGAAATGGTCTCCTTTAGCACGAATACACGCCTTCAATCGCTCGGGGAACGCGTCCACGGCGGCACGCAGGGGGTCTTCATCAATCTCTCCCCAGGCTTTCTTCAGGGCTCTTTGAAGAGAAACAGTGTTCGTGTGGGATGTTGCATAGGCCTTACTCTTCAATATGGACCAGATTGTGTAGTCCATCGGATTGAAGTCCAGGCTGGGCGGGCCACTCTTCGGCTGAGATGAAATCTGGAAGGTTGTTCAGCGCAAAACTTCTGTACAGGGATGTGAGGAAATTTTTCTGGAAAAAGCGGAAGACGAAAGACGGAACGGAAACGCTCAAAAATGGCCGGAAACCGGAATACGAAACGCGGAAACGGAAATGACACATGCTCGCCATTTTTTCAAAAGTGCATCTGAAACGGCGTCAGAAGCGGCTCTTATTGCTATTTTGCTCAGAACTTTGCGGGCAGCAGAATCTCCCACAGATTAATGCTCATCCTCATCATAAAATAACATAACGAATCATGAATTCATAATATTGTTATTACCAGACGTTCAGCGGCCTAGCGGCTGCGAAACGTCTGGTTGGGACTTCGCACCCAAACCACGAGAACAGATCAACCCCAACTTTCCTCCTTTCTTTTTTAGGCCTTCTTCGTTTATTAAGTAAAAAACTGGTTTTACTATATAATAAATTAGTACAGTTGGATATGGTAGGGCAGAATCTTCGCTCCTATGAAGCCTATCCACCCTCTATCGCATGTACCGATCTGTTCTTCGAAGTGCCCATTCTCTATATGGCGAGAAGCAGATCATGAAAGTTCCAATCCGAAGTGCTTAATCTGCAGAAACATGTTTAAAATTAATCGATAATGGGCGACAGGTCGACACCGTTTAGTGTAAGAGGGCAATAATACTCCTCCGAATCCCATAGTCACTTTCCCTACCTCTTCTCCCTCCCCCTCCCCCTCCCCGCGTACACTTCTTACCTTAAAACCCCTAACCCCTTCTTTACACGGAGTGAGAGTCAAGCACGAACATGTGACACTGAGCTCCAGCTCACCACGTTGCCACGACCTGACGACACTCCTTCTGCACCCCGACACACGTGCCACGACTTCTGTGGCCCATCTTCAGAAGCCGGGCGCACATTGGACGATATCGAGGGAAAACATTGGTCCCCCTTGTTCCCCCACCCCTCTAGTGGTCGCCCTTGATCCTCTCTTCACTGGCTCCCCTCCTACTGGTTTCCCTTATTCGAAATTCCCACGCACGTTGGACGACATATTCAACACGTCTTCTGAATCAACGTACGTAGGGATTCAGAATCGAGAGTGGCTAGAGCAATAAACGAAAACAGATTCAGGGTCTCATTTCGCTATTTCAGCATGCAATCTTTCCATATCTAGTTCCTGCGACGGATTTTTCGCTGGCTTTTTTGATGGTGGTACATTCTGAAAGATAGACCTAACCGACTTAACCACTTGAGGTTACTTACAGACCTGAATAAAAAAACTGACTCGGGTGAAGTCTAAAACTAGAGCAGCCACCTGGATCATTTTTCGACCAGTAAAGAGATTCCTCTCAACACTTTTAGAAATCTTTGGCATCATGAACGACGTGGTGACCACACAGATATCTGCATACTCAACATTAGCAGTTACAATTTCAATGTTTCTTCACGAAGCTCGATGGTCAATCTTTATTGACAACGTTTCGGGCCGTAAGCCCTTCTTCAGGTCTATAACGAACTATTCACAGTTTCTATACAACACACGTCTAAAACGCAACGGTCTAACCTGGGATCAACAAAGTGGGGGGGGGGGGTGGTTGAGGACAAAATGAAGGGCTAAGGACGTGCACTTACTATTTATAGGACGGCGGGGTGTGACCGGTTACTCTTGCGTCGCAATCATCCTCAGCGGTCACTCCTTTGGCCCTATAAAGTGATAAGGCTCATAGCCATCTTCATCTCCTCCCTCTTGTTGATCGGCGGTCTCCATCGTTGTATTTCCAGCGCTTCCTTAATCTTCCTCTCCACCGTATCCGACACGTTCTTGTGGAGAATTGACACCCTTAACTGCGGCTGTGGGTCCTGTGTGTGCCTGAGGGTGCGGTGTTTCGAGAATGGGTTGTCTGGGTAACTTTGAGGGCTACGCAGAGCTCTGAGATGTTCCTCCATTCTCTTTCGAAGTGGTCTTGCCGTTTCGCCTATATAAAATTCGTCACAGGACAAACAAACCACTTTGTACACCACACCTCTCATCTGGCATATTTGGTTCTCTCCTTCGCAGACAATGCAATTCATCCTGTCACACAGATTTTCGTATGGACGTGATGCCGTGAGTAGTCGTCGTAGGGATGGGGGCGGTTGGAACACGAGGGATATGGGGAGCCCTGACCGCCTGACCACGCGGTTGACGTCCATCGCAAAGGAATCTGAGATGAAAGGAATGACCAGCGGAGAACCACAAGGTGATCGTTGAGGTTTCCAACAACGACACTCCCCTGAGCCATACCCATTCTGCCGCAGGATCTCCCTCACTTCTTGTTCCACTTTCCGCGAATTCGTCGTAGTCAAATCAGAGGATGTGGTAAGCATATGACGAACGACGTTACGCTTCATATACATAGGATGACAGCTTCGTGTATGGATGATGATGTTATGAGAGGCTGGCTTCCTATACCACATACTGCTGACCTGACCTTCCGATATTCTGATTTTCGTATTCAAAAGTGGTAAAAATCCATCCGGCGAGGGAGATTCCGATGTCAACTTGATGGAAGGGAACGCTGAATTCAGCTGTCCAAGCGTTTGCCGTAGTGTTGCACGCGAATTTCCCACTATAAAGATATTGTCAATGTATCATCCGAAGTATAGCACTCTGGAAGACAAGGCTGGCCGCTCGAGGTGGTCCATGAATATAATAGCGAGCAGCGGTGCCAACCTGCTTCCCATTGCAAGACCTCGTGTTTGTTTATAGAACACGTTTCTAAAACGAAACGTGCTTACATCGACCACCACACTTCGAAGTAGCTCCGCAACGTCATCTCTGGATAACCCAAGAAGCTGAAGATTCTGCTGTTGTTCTTGTAAAAGACGCAAACAGGCATCAACTGCTCTTCTTGTATCAACATTCTTGTACAGTGCAACCACGTCAAAACTTTGGTAATCCAATCGTTGTCGTCCGTCGAAGTTGCACTGCCTTAGCTGCTCCAGAAATTGTTGCACGTTTCTTAGATGAGCTGGTACGTACGAAAGCAGGGGCGATAAGAGGTGATGCAAAAACCAGCTAATTCGATCTGTTGGTCCACCACAGGAAGATACAATAGGCCTTGTCTTGATCGCTGAATTGTCATATCCATTCGTTTCCCTCGGCAACTTATGTGTTTTAACCAGCTGGTAGTACGTGGGGACACTCTCAAACTTCGACAACAATTGAGAAAGGAGAGATTTCTCTAATCTCGGACCTAAAACTGTGCGTATAGAGTCTTCCAATCTCTCGCGTTCTCCTCTGTACTGCTCATAGCTTGCCCTTACGTAGGTGCTGGTATCCGATAGAACAGCTTCACTGAGAGAAATGTCTCGTTCACGAGACATCACAACGAAGCCTCCGCATTTATCCCCTACCGAAAATCGCAGAGTTCTTCAGAGTAAGTGCCTTTCTTAGACCTCTTCGCTCTGCTGTTGTCATGTTGTCGGCCATGCGTCGGTCTTGATGTTCATCATATACTCTGAGAAGCTCATGCTTCAGAGCAGCGACTTTCGAAGACAATTCAGGGGTACGTTGCGGGATTCGGATGTGGGTACGGGGAAACGGTAGTGACCTGCGGAGGGTTTCTTGAAGAGTGGGTACGTTCGCTCCGATCTGTTCCTTCCATTAGCAGTTACATTGTAATCACCAAAACCAACATTCAGAATTCATTCTGGGATCTAAGATGATAATTGTATGACTGGTTAGTCATGGTGGGTCCACACTTCCACGAAATATTCAGTCTGTGCCAGCCTAGAAACCCTGCGCCCAAGGTGACACAGCTGAACAGTCCCTGGTTCTCGAAGCAATAGTTTTGTGTCAGAATTTAATAAGTCACCATAAGGATAATAATAAAGGATAAAGGGCGGCGTTACTCAATCCCTTCTGGGATGCGCCAGCGCATTCTACTTCTACGGATGTCGTGGAGGCGATATGAATGCGTATTTGGCCATACAATGACTTGCGGTGGGCAGCCGATGAACAAGTCAGCGCTTTATCCTTCCCAGACAAGTCTGGTAGCAATTCACCGACCCCGGAGGGATGGAAGGCTTGGTTGGCCTGGGCCGGAAATCCGAACCAGGAACCTGGTATGGGGTGCACGCGACAGTCGCGCCTCCTCCGACTGCGCTATACGCGCCCAATAAGTCACCATAATCAATCAAAATAACGACTCATGGTAGATATTCGTGATGCTTCATTGAAAAATGAATCGCATAACTCCTTATGGATGGATATCACACCTAACAAAGACAAAAATTGAAATTTGCACCTTTGATCAGGAACACTGATGTAATCTTGGAGCAGACAACCGCATACCGCAACCTTCACTGAACCCTTTATTTCATGATACTGCGCGATACGATTACAATTTTTTGTAGCTGTTTGTAACTAACGGATCGAGAATTTTATAAGCATTCAAATGTTGAGGCATTTTTTTAGCATACAATGCATACATAGCCTTTGTGGCACATTAATTTTTCCCTGCACCCAGCCATTGCCATTTTTGAGTGTTTTTTGGCAGTCTAACCAATTTCAGGAACACTAATACTAGAGTTGTTAAACAGTATTCCTCTCACAATTATATGAAGGAAAACTTTTTTAATTGATAAGCTGATTGTGTTCAATAGAAAAGTAGTGTGGAACAGTGCCTTATGAGCGGACGCAGAATATTGATGATAAGTCCAGTCGCTTCTTTAAGGCACAGATTCCCACGGAAGAATATCTTTCTTCGGGATGCCCTCCAGGTAGTTTTTTTCTTCGACATGCAGTTTCTCCATTACAGTGCGCAAACCATTTGCGTCAGCCATCTTGAACAAAAGACAGGTGCTGAAACAGCAAACTGGAGTAGAAAAAGAAAGAAAAACAACAATCACAAGGCTCCTCTCCCTCGCAACCCATTTTGTTGTGCTGGATTTCTCGGAAGGAAAGATTGGCGCGAATAGGCTCGGAGAGAGGGGGTCACCTTGTACTCAATGCTTTTCCGCCTTGGTAAGAAAGCACATGGATGTCCCATCAATCAGAGATGGCTCACCTCAATTCACCGCAGGTGTAGAACACACCAGTGTTGCGAAAGATATTGTTTCGTACAGCACAAAACGTTGTATAGGGCTATACTACATGGTGACCCTCTCCCCGAGCCTATTTGCGCCGAAGGATTCCTAGAGGAGATACCCGTCAACACGTTCAAGACTATAAAAAACTGAAAATAGGCAATTATAAGAGTACGGCATACTGAGCCAGCTTAAGCGAGAGTAGCGCTTTGTGGCTTCCACCCTGGGAAGGACACCTCGGGGGGGGGGGGGCAAACTTAACTCCAACGCCCTCCCCGGCGTCGCGCGCAATGCGCGACGAAATTGGGTGAGTTGTCGCGGTCCGACTGCTTCCGAGAGGAACGGGAGGACGAGCGTTCTACCCCCTCGACCCCTGGCCCGCCCACCCCCAATCCCCTGGGCATCCTCGAGAGTCCAGTGGCTGCCTTATGAGATAAGCCGCGTGCACACTCCGCTGCGGCAGTGCGGCAGCGGAGTGTGCACGCGGCTTATCTCATAAGGCAGCCACTGGACTCTCGAGGATGCCCAGGGGATTGGGGGTGGGCGGGCCAGGGGTCGAGGGGGTAGAACGCCACTGCGCCACAGGAACAGCTAGTAGCGCTTTCGACAGGTACGGCCGGACGACAGGGATGATTCGCGCTAGAGCGCGAAAGTGTGTGCCGGCGGCTGTCACCGTGTTTTTCGCGTAGAAGGAGGAAGGTAGTTGGGTGAGACACTTCTGATAGCTCCTGGAAGGGAATTCTATGCCCAATTCTATACGTACCTCGCTCGTACTAGTGCACTGTTAACCAGCAGCAAATTAGAATGCATAGAATCCTAGCGAAGTTAGCTGTTATATCTCCATACGTGTCTATCGCGCGTGAACTTACGTTGAACTGTTTGTGTGTGAAAAGATCCTATGTCTTCATTTTTGAATTCAGTTTTATCAAGTATTGTCTAATTCTTCATCCTATCGTATTCATTCTTTCTCTTCTTTTCTACATCTAATCTCTCTTCCTTTTCATTCTCCTATCTCTCTTCACACACAAACAGATTTTAAAGATATCTTAAAATATGCTCCTCTTCTTCACTGAAGAGATACGGGAGGAGCATTACACAAAGGTTCGTCTGAAGATAGTGACGAAACGAACCTTTTTAGTTTTTTCTATGTTATATAGTATTTATTTTATAATTAAATAAATAGCGCTTTACACATTTCTTTACTTCTTCGAGCCTCTATTTTTTTACTTTGTTTTGTATTACGAGTATTGCCTATTACTCGTAAGTTCACGATCTTCTTGAAGACTCCTTCTTGAGAGCGTTTGTTAACAAAGTGCGGATGGACACAATCTATTTCGAATGAGTGAAGGGAAGGGCCAAGGACCTGATGAGAAAAATTCGAGACCCGAACCGGGCCGGGATCATTAAGTAAAAGTTTCGGAAGCAAGTGCTTGTAAGTTCCCGAAACTTTTCACAAATTACCTTTGAACAGTTGTCCTTGTTATCAAGCGTTTGAAATTTTAAGGGATAGCTGAGACGTGAGACTTTTGCATGGATTCAAAGACAACTCAAGTACGCACTAATCCATATCTTTTTCCTTAATTCTAACTTTATTCCACCACCCGTCACCTTTCTCCAATTCACTTGCCATAGTTCAATTGCTGCTTTAACGGTGGCAAAATTTGTACCCTGCGGCCGAGCGCACGTCCGCGTTTCAGCCCCGCGACATCGCATGCGGCTAGCGCACGACGCCGCGTTGGAGTTGCGCTCTGCCCCCCCCCCACCCCTTTCATGTGTTTCATGCAATTTCCTAGCAGTGGTTCATTTTGTAGCTTCTGATTGAGCAGGAGATGCGCTACTGTTACTAAACGAATGGGAGAGAGGTATAAACGCAAAGAATAAAGAACGAAAAAGGACAATTAAAGGACTAGATTCCACACGAAATTTGCTTATTGTATTATCCCATATCACACAATAACATCCCTTGAAATTAAATAGAAACCTCCACACAATAGAACAGCAACTGAAGCTCTCGTAGAAGCGCTAGGGAGTCGCAAATCATTATATGCCCCCTCCAACCCCTCTCCGACTAGGATGGATCCGAAATTCAAGTTGGGTGAGGCGAGGTGAGGTTCGTGAGGTTCAGTGCAGACCTGTACTGCTCCAGCACATGACTTCAACGCACGAGCAGCGTCTCTTCCTGTCCTGCGTCGCTAACCCATGCTTCCTCAAGCATAGGTTCGCTTCACCACACTCTCCCCAACCTGAAGCATTTTCAAAACATGAAAATGCAGCGATGGTAAGCACAACCGGACTATCTGGCGCGCTATATTCCCCATTCGGGCCTGTTTTAACAATTCTTCATTTCGTTGCGGCAAGGACGCATCCCTCGCCCGGTCAATTGCGGTCACGCGCTAACTTAGACTGAGCTCGTTCGCACGGTTGCGGATCAATGCAGACCGGCCTGTTTTCAGACCTACACCGGTTCGTATCTCTCCGAAATATAGTACGAAACAACCACTCGCAGAACAAAAAATTGGAAGAGAACCGCAAACTCACCTATTCTGGCGGAGTCATCCAGTTCGTAGTCGGACTCGGAACCGGAGGTTGACATGCCACGGCCCACTAGCAGCCAGTCATTCGTTGAAAACCGCGGATGCAGAGGAAGACGGAGCGACGGCCGCCCACATCGAGCCGGCGGAGGATCTCGTCCGGGTGGGCGGCGCCAAGGTGGAGTCGTTCGGTGCCGCGCGTGCGCAGGAGGGCAGGGCGATACCCCTCGCCAAGATCGGGGCACGTCTGGTGCCAGCTGGGTGGCCTCGGCGGGATAGACAGCGTGGGTATCCTGGGCTGGGCACGAATAAGAACCTTCATTGGGGAAGGGGGGGGGGGGCGTGCGGGAGCCCGCTTCCCTCACCGTGCTACCACCGCATACCCAGGGGCCGTATGCTATTCTCTCCCCAACCGTCCCCGGTCGGGTATGAGGCGGTCTCCGCCCACCTCCCCGGTATGCACATCTCTCCCCCAGCACTCTCGGGGACGGGTGACGTCATCAAAACCCGGGGACGGCATCCCCCTAGAAAATTGCTCGGGGAGAGGCAGAGACGCAGTGGAAATGCGACGCTGGAGCGGGAAACTAGCATCGGGGCGTGATATTTGCGATCAGCTGCTGCGGCGCGTCTCATCGGTTGCGAATATTTACTACGACAATCGCTTTCCCACATTGAGTTGAACACTAGTCGATGAAGAGAGCACTTCAATGCACCCGTAACAGTGTGGAATATCTAATTGGACACAATACAGGTTTACGTAGTTAGTTCGCGATTGGTATACAACTTACGGAAATCAAAGGAAACGTGATAGGAGGCTAAACTTTTTAGGGCACAGCATCGGGTTAACTATTATTTTTTCAGTGAAGAGGAAGCGAGCCACTAAAATAAATATAAGTAAAACTCCCATTTCACGCGAACAGTTTCAATCTCTTAGAAATTGGAAAAGATAAGCTGGTAGGAAAATGGAGTTTTTTCCACAAATAGCCTTTTTGATCATGCAAAACTGTGCTGAAATTTTAAACAAATTGATATTGTGTTTGTTTCACCTGAATCATTATCTGCATTTGTAAGAAAAAAAAATTGTGGCCCCTGTCAAATGCCAAATTCGCATTCAAAATGTTCAAGAATGACTTTTCTGTACCATTTCTCAATTCTTTGGGAAAGGCATTCAACCACAAATCAGAAAACATTCCTAAACAGACAGGACATTTGAGAAATTAACTACAAATTTGATAAAAAAAGGGTACGGGATATTTCGATGAAATATATAATGCCTTCTCAGTGGATGAAATACTAACTCGCTTTGAAAAAAGAGCACTTACCACTTCACGCAATTCATGAAAAAACTCGCTTTAGCAAATCTTCGAAAAGCACTTTTGCTGTAATCTTCTGTGTTCAACTGATTTTGTACCACTTTTGGTTCAATAAATTATATGTGTTCTACACAGTGGGACCCTTCTGTGAAAATACAGCTCTCTAAACACTGCATGGAAAATGCTGTGGTGCAGAATACTCAATTCATCCACTAGCTATGAGGAGCTCACAGCCATGATAGTAGTACTCCAGTCGGAATCCTCTGCTTCTCTACCCTACTCTGCCATCTCATCCCCGGGGGACGCCCCGGAGATGTACATACTCGGACATTCGGGTTCGACGAGCCGAACAGTCTCCGCCCAGCCACGCCCTCTTCAACAGAATAGCAACAGCGGTTGCCAACAGAAACAGGTGTTGCTATTGTGTTGCAATAGAAACAATGTGTTGCTATTCTGTTGGAGGCTCGGAACACATGTTGCTATCCAGGCGCAGTGACTAGCGTGCTCCAATCGGACACGCTCGCGCCGAAAAGAAGAAATAGGAGTTTAGCAACACACGGCTGTTTCTACTAAAGGGCTGTGGGTTAGCCGTCCCAATGCGGTGGCTTTTGGGCGATTTTTCGCTGGTTGGTCTTATTAATACTATTTCTAAGCGTTTTGAGCCTTATATGGAGCTATTTCCAATCTTACTGAGCCTTAGATGGAGATTCTCCCAGATAGAAGCTGTCGATAACCATGTGGTGAAGGAGCAGATCTTAGAATCTACCAACGGGCCCTGATAGAACGAATAGTGACACAATTACAGCCTTGACAGGCGCCATATCGGCTCTGGTTAGGCAGGTTGGGCTTCCTTTCTCCGAATATTAGGTCCATTTCGCCTTCATTGACTACTTTTTGATGTTTCAAGGCGCCGTCAACAGATTTCTGTGGATTGAAGCGCTAAAACGGAACATAACACTAACATACAGTTGTCCGGAGTCTTGGAGGTAGAGCAAGCTGTGGGTTCTTTACGTTTTCGATTCATTTTCCTCTGAATACTCTTCCCTGCTATTAGATGTCGTAGCATTATGGATATTTCTTATATGTATATGTAAAATGTGTGGTTTCAGGAAAAGCAGTTCAAGTTGTGAGCTAGTGTGGCACCTTCTGCTGGTCCCGGGCATCCGAGTCGTGTTTAAGAAACTCTACGATCAGTTTCAGGTTGGTGCAGTAGTTGTCACGTATTGCGTATTATTGCTGACCATTAGTACTGCGATAGAGATGTCAGGATGTGCGTGTTGTATAGGTAACTTCGAACAACTTATCCAAGGCGGTGAATGTGCGCGATATTGAAAGGAATAAGGGAATCCTTGAAGTGCTCAACCCCGCCGTATCACAGAAAGGGTACATGGAGACGTTAGTGTTATGCAATTCATTAAAAAAGTGAGATTTGAAATATAAGGTGTCTTTTTCAGGTCTCAATTTGTAGCGTACGGTTTCAGTGTCAATTTTCTCTTCGATCATCGCGCTCTTGGGTTCAGGTAATGCGCTACTTTTCCAAGTGGTATTTTGCCGTGTATCCCCACCCCGGTCCCGTCGAGGACCTACTATTCCATCCTCTATTGGGAGGCAAAGGCCGTTCAAGAGGAAGCGGTGGTGACTACTCCCGAGTTAGGATTATATAAAATTAATTTGACGGGACGAAATTTCGTCGTAAGTACAGAATTAATTCCGCAATCCTAAAATAGTGCTAATGCTTGCGAGGCAGGCGAGATTAAAAGGACTAATGTTGTTAGTAAAACTGTATTTGTTGTGATTATGTAGCCGGATTCATCAACGAGCAGGTGACTCTTCCGGATATCGCGGGTGAACGCTGAAAGGCTCACTAAACTCCCGCCTGGCGCAACAAATGTGTGAAGAGACCAGCGTAGGCGGCGCAAATAGAGTCGGGGGGGGGGGGGGGGGGGTTGATCACCATGGCCATTAAGGCCCATGTTATATTACGGCGGCGCTGTTGTCGCCGACTTTTTTGCTGCCTTTTATGATAGCTATAGGTGTGTAAGATAGAAGCTAGAAATCTGTCTTACTTGGTATACATCATTCCTCTATATTTATTTTTAGACGCGAGAAGAATTGCTCGTTTACGAAGATGACCTTAGTTCAACTAAAGATGAAGGTAAGCCTGCAAGAGTATCACTGTCAAATTCCTCTTTAATTATTTTTCTAGCTGAGTTCCTGCTATTTAACTTTCCTCGCAGATGATGTCTGTTTAATGTTAATTTTCTTTAGGTAACTCATCTGCAGCCTTACGTTGTATGCAGTTTCCTGGAGATATGTCATCTTTTCCCTTATGTTACGCAAAAATGCAGTGGTTAAGAAGAGGGTGGAGGTCACACGAGTGGTACGCTTCTTACGGTGTTGATGGGTACGTCTCTTGTTGCTTGAGCTCTATGACGCTGCAGAAAACTGTGTGTTTCAGCTCAATTTGTTCTATACGTCGATATCTGTATGATGTTGAAAACTATTGTCCCCGCATATCTTTTGTCGATGGAGAAGATACCAGTTCAGCAAACGATGATTACGCGGAAGTGGGTTTTCTCTATTTTTTCGTCTTTTTTCTCGATATTTGGTTGTTGTTGTAAAAGGATGCGGTACGGGAAGGCGCCGTTTTATTTGTAACCTGCCATGTCATATTGCTTTGAAAAAAAATCTCAAATTTTCTCCACTGTCTCATTTGGATATTGAAATTCAGGACTAAGACATCTATGATATTGGGTCAGTTAAAGGGATAGAAACAGTCCACACCTCGCTGTTTCAACAAGCTGTTGTGCTCGGATGCTACTGCGACATTGAAGCTTTTTGTGAGTTAGATTTAATTTTCTTTCTCTTTCTTGTATGATTGTTTTTTTGCTTTGGTGAATTCTAGATTAATTTCTCGACTTACTCTTGCTGTTGCTTTTTTCCACCTAGGACATTCAATTACTTTACAGTTTAAAAAACAATAAAATCACATAGCCAACAGGAGCCTTTGCGAAGGGAGAAGTTCTAATTTTGGATTCGAGAAAGGATTAAGGTCGCCATTGGCGAATTTCTTTGCACTATGCGCCGCGCATTCTACTCGTGAAGGCAATTTTAACGCGTGTTTGGCCTATAATGGCCTGCGGTCGCTGATATATAAGCAAGTTCAATGTTTTATCCGTCCCAGGCAAGTCTGGTACCAATTCAAAGACTCGGAGGGATGGAACGATTTCTTGGCCTGTGTTGGAAATCCGAACCAAGAACCTAGAATCAGATGCCGCGGCAGCGTTTTCCGACTGCACTAGCATAGGGATTGGTATAATAGAGGTAGGGAGTTAAGATAAAGGTTCGCTGAGCGCACACGAAGGAGGTGTCGGCTGTCGTGTGCATTCGATACCAGGTTCTTGGCTCGGATTTCTCTCCCAGGCCAACCAAAGTCATCATCCCTCCACGGTTGGTGAATTGATAGATCATCTGGGAAGGACAAAGCACTGATCTAAAGGACTTATTCATGCTTTGGCTAACTCATTGCATAGATCAAATATGCATGCAAAACTGGCTCCACGACAGTCTGCAGAAGTAGAATGCGTGGCGCATCCCATCAGGGTTTGAGTTGGTGGTGTAATGAGCTAGTGAGCCTGCACGGAAAGCAAAGGGTTCGGATTCGACTCCTGCCTGGCACAGTAATTTTGATCACATGTAAATATCCTTCCAACAACTTATAACCTTTGCAACTCTCTAGGCTTCAACACAAAGCTGCATGCTTCAGCAAAACTGAACATCAGTTCTTTTTGGTGTTTTTTGGCAAAAATACTAAAGTAGATTTAAAATAACAATAGTTTTGTTCTGTTTCTCACTCTATACCCTTGTCGTCGCCTTCGAGGATAGATATGCACTCCTGTTCCGCTCCGCTTCTGTCTTTTTATCCTTTTTGCAATATCCGTAGTGAACGGCGTAAACTTGAAGCGAAGTGAAAGCTGTGCTCTATCGTTTCTTAGACTATCAGTTTTACGCTGATTCACTATTGAACTTTATAACCAGTAGCCGCGAGATCGGGTGTTTAATTCCTGCCTTGCAATATTTTTGCATTTTTCTGCACATTTGGCGTTTGGAAGGTGTCGTCTTCTGAATCTGAGCGAATCCTTGGTAAATTTGATCGCGGCTATTTACAGCGGGGGTCCGTTGGTCTTTTGCTGTATGCGCCCTCCTAGCTTAGAGATCGCGCGTCGGCGTTGACGTTGCCACGTTCGATCGATGTCTTGTGCGCTCGCGATGGCAGTCCCGACGAGCAGATCGTGGCGCAGTGGGCAGCGCGTCGATTAACGCGAGAGAGGTCGGTGGTTCGGTAATCACCTTGTGGCAGTGGTTGCATCTCAGCTGATTGCTTGGGATTTAGGGGGTTCTAACCTGTGCAACTTTTTTGTGCAATTTTTGCGCATTTTTCCAGCCATATGTATTTCGCCGCTCGAACAGCGCAGAACCCAGCCGCGGATTCTCCCTGAGCGAGGAATGTAGTTTCCACGCGAGCAGCTTGGATGGCACCCACCCTGAAGTCCCTTCCCTAGCCTGCTCTGCGCTCGAAGAGCGCAGAACTTAGCCGCGGACTCCTCCTGGGGCGAGGAATGCAGTTTCCACACGAGCGGCTTGGATGGTACCCGCCATGGAGTCTCTTCCCTAGCCCGATTCTGCTCTAGCTCAGTTCGCCACCGTGGAACACAGCTGCGGACTCACGCGTAGCCAGCCCCGTTGCTGGCAGTGCGCGCTCCAGCCACCATGGCGCGCTCCAATCAAACGGACCCCCCGCTGCAAATAGCCGCGATCGGTAAATTTTAGGGCCACAAACTCGATAGGTGTCACAGTCGAAAAAGTCGGACATATTTTTCTACTATTTCGATCGAATACGGAAAAAGAATCGATGGTGTTGTGTTTTTTTTTTAAATTTCATGTACTTTAGCTGCTACTCAGTGATGGCGTATATCGAGGAGGTTGCGCGCTCACGCAATGACCGCTCATCGGAGCCGTTGGATTCGGAATCCATTCGACATATGCTAGAAAATGGAGAGCTGGACACTATGAGATGGGAGGACGATGGCATCGGTGTGTTTTACTACACCTTCCCATTGCTTTTCAGTAAAGGAGATAAGCATCCGCTTCCAGCTCTTCCCCAAGCTGCTTCGAATAGACGTCTTCCATATGACAAGCTCACCAACCAGGAGATTCCCGGATGTGACTGAGTCGAAAGCGTCCACGAATCTGTACCTCTTCGTGAGGAACAAGAATGTAAGTTTTTGTACGGGAGTGCATAAATCTGTACAGAATAGCTGCTAAATTCTCCTTTTCAGTAACATCTGTGGCATCTGGAACCCAACGTTGAGCTCACCAGTGAAGACGACATTGAAAACCTACCCATTCCGTTCAATAGTGAGTCCTTTGGAAGTTCTATGGCTCTTGAACTGAGGTTCAGTAATAAAACGAATGTTTATTTCACTCTTTTCCAGGCGATAAGAGGCTGGTTCGGCGTTACGCGGCTTCCTGCTACGTTATGGCTTCATCAACTTTGGAAATTTCCACCGATTAGCGAGTACGTTTTGCATACTTTTCGATGAAGTGAAGGTGCTCCCTTATCGTTACTGTTTTCAGCTGGACTGATCCTAACGACGAAGAGTAAAAAAGCTGATCGTCATTGGCGCGAGAGCGGCCGGTATCGCGGCGTTGAAAAGCTTCACTACTGGATTCGACGTTGTATTACTGGAGGCACGAGTAAGTCATTTACCCCCATTTACGCTAAAGAATGAAATGTTGATGAATTGTGAGAGAGTAGCGGTCTTCAAATATAGAAGCGTTTACCCAGGCTTAGGTTTGTGTACTTGATTAGCGTGCGGTTTCAATTTTCTTTATTTTGAACCAACAATTTAATTCCAAACTGAGGAACGAGCTAAGTGAATGATTTCTTCGTTTTTGTGAAGATTTTAGGGTTTTCTCTGTTAAGAGATTGTTCTCCTTCTTTAGAAGCATTGTTGTCTGTAGCAGTTTCTGATGACACGATACTGAACGGAGATATTCAGTATTATGGTAAAAGCCCAAAGTAGGCAGTGGTTGTAGAAACTCATCGTGGTGTTCTACCATTCACTCACTTCGGTCGATTTGTGGAGCTCATCGTGGTGGAATACCGTATTCCTGGTCTTCTTCACCGAATTTTTTAGCGTGCCCGCTCCACTCTGATGAGAAGCGTTTTCTCTGCAGAATCCTAGTCTGACGTTATTTCACTATACCTATCGTTGTAAATGTAGTTTTAAATGTATTGCAAGTAGCTCTTCTTTACAGAAGCGACTCGGAGGACGAGTGCACACGTATCATCAGGAAAACTCTTCAATTGTCGCAGACTTGGGAGCTATGGTTGTAACCGGTATAAGTGAGTAATTTGTCACGTTATATTTTTTTTAATAGTATGTAGGGTTTTCATCCATGCTAATTTTGCTAGGGAAAGGGTGTGTCAATGCTTTATGACCAGCGCACAGTTGAGATCTAGATAGATGCAAGTTTAAGTGTTTGTCTACGTTTGCGTTGCGCCGTACAAACTAAAGATATCCCAGTGCTTAAACCTCGCTTACTGCACAGTTTGAGATTTTTCTTTTTAACATTTTTCTTCTCTTCTTTGACTTTTCTTTGATCAACTATGTCATGGTGAGAACGTTTTTAGACGGGAACCCTATCGTGACCATGATGCGACAGAGATGCGACAGACAGACAGTGCACTTCAGTTCGCATTTCGCCGGATTGTCCCATCTACGATGAGTATGGGAAGTTCGTTGACCAACGTAAGGATGAACTGTTGCCGAAGCTTTCAAGTGAGCTCCCTTTTTGTTTTTTTCAGTTGGTTGCTCTGGCTAACGATGTAGTGGTTAGGGCACAAATCACAAATAGGGAGTCCGGGGGGGGGGGGGGGTCACCATAGCATGGAGCGGTGGACCGGCGTGGCGAGTAGCTACATATAGCGAATGTAAATGCAGTCTTGTCTCTTCGTTTCGATTATTGATCCGCGTCTTATGTGCTTTCTAATTGGACAAGGGAGGGAACTCCAGGATGTAGGCAATTTTAACACGGGTGCGCCCGGTTCGTCCGCTTTTCTCTCTGTGCTTAGGAAAGCGTTAAACATTTTTTCTAGAAGGTGAAAATCGTCCACGCTGGACAGCACCGAAGAAGCTCGTCTCAGCTATATGGTGATGACGATGACGATGACGATGACCACGACAACGAACAGACGACAAAAACCGCAGCAGCCAGACTACCGTCAGGTCACGGATTCGTTCTTCCATTTGCAATATGCCATATTCCCAGCTTTGTTGTTTCCCAGTGATTTTTCTATACCCTTATTGTTCCGTTTTTACCTTGCTCTATTCTCACTTACTCTATGTGTGCTTACTCGATTCTCATTTATCACATTTTATGCCTTATGCTCTATTCTCACTTTATGAATGTGTATGATCGCTACTTATTAAGCATTCTCGGATATCACTTAAGCTATACAACTGTTACTGTCAGTTTACTTGCGCCAATTTATAAATAAATTGTTATATTATAAATTTTGTAATTAGAAGTGTTTCCTATATTCTTCTTTATATCGTGCTTCTCATATATATATATATATATATATATATATATATATATATATATATATATATATATATATATATATATATATATATATATATATATATATATATATATATATATATATATATATATATATATATATCGTCTAGCAACCGAACAACACAGTAGCAACCGAACGGCGACACAGTAGCAACCGAACGGCAACACAGTAGCAGCCGAACGTCAACACAGTAGCAACGGAGCGGCAACACAATAGCAACAGGAGCCGCCCCTCAGTTGGCCGGCTTCTCCCGAATAGCAACAGCTGTTCCCCACAATAGCAACACGAGCCACCCGACCGCGTGGTTCGGCTTGTCGAACCCGAATGTCCGAGACTCTCCTCCCCAACCGTCCCGGCTGGGTATGGGGCGGTCTCCGCCCACCTCCCCGGTATGCACATGCCTCCCCGAGCGCTTTCGGGGACGGGGCGACGTAATAGATAGCCGGGGTACGGCGCCCCCTAGAAATTTCCTCGGGACTAGTCGGTGACGCAGCGAAAATGAGACGTTGGAGCGCGGTAGTTACAATTAGCTGCTTCGACGCGTCTCATCGGTTGCGGATAATTACTACGACAATCGCTTTCCTACATTGAGTTGAACACTATTCGATGAAGAGAGCCTTTTCAGTGCACCCGTGACAGTGTGGAATATCTCCTTAGGCACAATACAAGTTTTCATAGCCAACAACTGAAGAATAAACATAAAAAAGTTCTTGATAGGTCTACAACCTTCGTAGATCAAAGGAAATTTATTTATTTATTTATTTATTTATTTATTTATTTATTTATCTGTGCAAAACGTGCGTCATAAAGAACAATGGTGAAACAAGTGAAGTATACTATCAGTATGCACTGCAACTTTGGTAGGGCCAGTGTTTTGCAGCATTCAAAAGCCTAAGTACGAGGGGACTGGAATCACAAACAAACGTGTAATGAGACTAAAAAGTAGTATATGAATTAATGAAAGGAATTTAAGCAAATAACTTTATTGAAACCTTGGATGCAGTGACCGGTTTGGCGAACAGTATAACTATGGCGTGATTCCGATGGAGTACTGAAATCATTTTCGAGCAGCTAGACAGAAGGAAGCACCTAGGAGTCCGGTCTTAATTCCGGTCATACCTAGGCCTTCATTACGCTTCCATTCGAGGCTGCTTCCATAGTAACTGAGATAATCAAACCGAATTTGCAGTAGTAATTGTATCAATGTCGAGAATAAAGCTGTATATACATTATAAAGAAAAACACAAATGTAAGATCAGTGTATTGCATAGGCTCCTCTGTACTTCAGTTTTGAATAACAGCCGCCTACGTCAAGCACAAAAAGAGAGCAGGCATAATGACTCAGTAAGCATGACTAAAAAAAAACAACACACAACACAAACAGGTATTAGATCATAGTAACACAGCACCACATCTCAGGAAACTCGCGACCCATTGAGCATATGCTAACGGAGAGGCAGGCAGATCTGTAGCTAACCGAACAATGCTGAAAGCGGATTGACCATAGCCTAGAAAATTCGGGATTAACAAAAATGCCGGTACTTTAGTAATCGCGGAAGATCCAACCTCATGATTCTTCTTTTAAAAACTTTAGCTGTGTTCGCCTGAAATAGTTCAACGGGAAGAAGACTCATCCATCTAGCACATCGATAGAAAAAAGAATGAAAAACAGTTGAGTAATGTCTTCGATTTATCCTAGTGTAATGAACATTTAGGCTATTTATTCTAGGGCTAGTAGGCCTATAGACCCAGTATTTGCTCGAAGGTAGCTTAACCTCTCTCCTTAGAATACGGTAGCAAAATACCATGTCCGCCACTAGTCTCCTGCATTGCAAACAACGTAGGGAAAACATTCTTAATCGGTCTTTGTAGTTAGGCAAAGCAGTGCGATCAGAATAGCTGGTTGTTTTGTACCATAGAATTCGAGTAAAAACTTGTTGGATTTTTTCGACCTTTAGTACATTCTTTTTGAGATAAGGATTCCAGATTTGTGTGCAGTATTCAAGGTGTGGCAGTACGTATGTGTTGTAAAGACATATCGATACTGCCGCATCGGAGCATTTAATGTTACGCAAGATCATAAACAGTGCACTATAAGCCTTTTTAGTCGAAAAGTCAATGTGTTTCGAAAACTTGAGTTCCTGGCTAAAAATAACTCCAAGGTCTTTGACAGAACTGCAATTCAGCAAAGCTACACCATTGATAGAAAAATCGA
The DNA here is from genome assembly GCA_947359475.1 of Heligmosomoides polygyrus bakeri. Taxonomy (NCBI): domain Eukaryota; kingdom Metazoa; phylum Nematoda; class Chromadorea; order Rhabditida; family Heligmosomidae; genus Heligmosomoides; species Heligmosomoides polygyrus. Next base: position 54,665,878 of record OX375866.1, on the reverse strand, counting down.
CGGGGTCAGAATCGCCTATATGTAGAACCGTGCTCTTATCCAGTTGAGAGGGATATTCCAGCAAGTAGCCCATTGATTCAATTTCTCAGCTGAAGCGAGAAGAGCTGCGTGTACCACTGTTTTATTCCCCTCATTGTATGTGCCATATATTTTGATGTCATCGGCATAAGCTTTAACATGTATTCGGGAATCAGTCTTAAGTATCTCAGGCAAGTCGTGGGTATATATAAAAAAGAGAAGAGGTGACAAGAAATGAGGAAATTCATGCGAACTAGTCTCAATCTCTTAGAAATTATCATACTCTATATATAATATATAACGCGCTAAGCGATGAGTCATACTATCGATCGGCGCCGGCCCAGAAAGTAGCCAGAAAATAGGGGGAAAATCGGGGGGGGGGGGGAAATTACGACAGGAAAATAGCGAAAAAATACCCAAACGTCTTCTCCCTGCCTGGGAACCTCGGTCCTGGGGCAATCGAGCTCGGACAACACGAATCTGAAGTTTGTTTTCGCAGTATCGATCACCATCAATCGATATTGATCAAATTACGAGCCGCGAAAATAGCGGAAAATACCTAGACGTCATCTACACACGTGCTAGGGAATTCGGAGGACGTGCGGAATACGTCGCATAACGTGCCTGGGACTCAGAAGACGTGCTAAAGACGTCGCTCAATGTGTTTGGGGATCAGGTAGACGTACCGAAGACGTCGCCCGCTAAAGGGTGGATCACTGAGGGGAACCAGTACCAGTAATGGGGGACCGTTTCACTAAGGGAGGACCAGTAGTGAGGAACCAATAGATTGCCCTATCACACTATGCACTGTACGTATTGCGGGCCTTTTGTACTCCTTGGTAGGGGAAAAGCTGTACAAGTAGAGCAGCTACTTGATGTGATTGTCCTTAGCTTAGTGATACTGCAACATCGCGCGAAGCGCGCAAGTGCGAGGCACGTCGATAGGCGTGACGGAGCACTTGTAAAAAGATGAGCTGGTAGTAAAAAGGAGATCTTTGCTACAAATGGCTTCTTTAGTCTTGCAAAACTGTGCTTAAATTTTAGACAAATTGTAATTGTGTTCGTTTCAGCTGAATGATAATTTGGATTTGTAGAAAAATTGTAGTCTCTGTCAAATGCAAAATTCGCACTCAAAAAAGGTTCAAGAATCTTTTTCAGCTCGTGTTCTTGCAGCTTGGAATGAACTTCGTGTACCATTTCTCAATTCGTCGCCAAAGACATTCAACTACAAATCAGAAGACCTTCCTAAAAAGAAAGGACCTTTGGGAAATTAACCACAGTTTTGATAAAAAAAGAAGGTAGAGGATATTTTAATGAACTATATAATGCATTCTCAGTGGATGAAGTACTCACTTTGAGAAAAAAGGGCACTTTCCATTTCACGCTATTCATGGAAGAAGTCGATTTAGCGAGTCTTCAAACATTTTTGCTGCAATCTTTTGCGCTCAACTGATTTTGTCTCACTTTTGGCTCATTAAATGTGTTCTGTTCTAAACAGTGTGGTGAAAATACACCTCTCTAAACACTGCGTGGTAAATATTCTGGTGCAGAATTACTCAATTCACTCACTAGCTGTGAGCAAATCACAGCTGTGATAGTGGTACTCCATTGGGAATCCTCCGCTTCTCTACCGTACTCTACCATCCCGGGGGACGTCCCGGAGATGTGCATAAGGTGGTGTGGGGAGCGTCGAAACTCGGGGATGGTACCCGGCTTTTTCGCGCCGGGTACAATGCCCGAGTTGGGCGAGAATAGCATACGGCCTCAGGGGGCCCTGTACTTACAGTTAGCCGCGCAGCCGGCCCGTTCATGCTTCTCGATGGGAGCCACTCGTCACCCATGAAAAAAGCACACAAATAGATTAAAACCAAGCGGTCGAAATCTGTTCATGCTCGAGCGCTGGCGCTCCCTCGCTGCCATCTACTATTCAAACTTCATAAATCATCATCATCATTTTCATTAGCGTCTGTCCCGCTTGGTGGCGGGGTCCGCTCTTCTGGTGTGGTGACGCCAATTTTCCCGATCAAATGCTTGATCGGGGTGCACACTAGCTATCTTTAAGTCCAAGTGCAGCGTGTCTAGCCAACGTTGCTTCGGGCGTCCTCTGGGCCGCTTTCCAGGGACCACAAGATTCAGGCCAATCTTACACACGGTGTCGTCGTTAGCGCGAAGGACGTGGCCGTACCATCGAAGACGAGCTTCGCGCAGCTTCTCGGATATCGGGGCGACACCGAACCTCTGTCGTATGGTGTCGTTACGAACGCGGTCCAAACGCGTAACTCCAGCCGCCCACCGTAGCATCTTCGTCTCCATTACACTGAGGCGGCTTTCAACTTCCTTCGTCACGGGCCAGCACTCAGCACCGTACGTCGCTACTGGGCGGACTACTGTTCTATAAACCTTCGATTTGAGGTGCTCAGGTATTGCCCTGTCGCAAAGCACCCCAGTCAGCGAGCGCCATTTGGACCAGGCTGCACTCACACGCGCATTCACCTCCATCTTTAAGCTGCCATCGGACGTGACTGTTGACCCAAGATACTTGAAAGATGTCACTCGTGAGAGCTCAGTACCATCGATCTTAATAGATCCGTGCTCATTCACATCCGTCGTCAAGTATTCCGTCTTTTTGACGTTTAGCTTGAGTGTGAACAATGCTAAGCGATCGCACCACGCCTGTGCCTGTCGCTCGAGTTCGGTTTTGTCTTCACATGCAAGCATGACGTCGTCAGCATACAGCAGCGTCCAAGGTGCCGCCATTTGGAGATCTCGTGAGATTGCATCCATCACGACCACGAAGAGCAGTGGGGATAGCGCAGATCCCTGATGCACCCCTACAGAGATGGGAAACTCCATCGAGGTGCCCACTGGCGCTCGCACTCGACTCCTTGGGCAAGAGTATAGAATGTGCACCCACTCAATAAGCTCTTCAGGAATACCATGTTCTCGCAACGCGTACCATATAACATCTCGCGGAACGCGGTCGAAGGCCTTCTCCAAGTCCAGGAAGGCAAAATGCACCGGTTTCTGTTTCTCGCGGTGCTTCTCTAGCAGAAGACGAACGGCGTGAATGGCATCAACGGTGCCACAGCCAGATATGAAACCACACTGATTCGTGGAAAGCTGTACGACATCCCGGATACGTCCGTCGACAATTCGCTCAAAGATTTTCATGGTGTGCGAAAGAAGACGAATTGGACGGTAACTGGCGCAGTCTGCAGGACTGCCCTTCTTCTTCCAAATCGGGATGGTCGTGCTTTGCTGCCAACCCTCAGGCACTTTCTTCTCAGCAACAACCTGTTTGAAAAACGCAGTCAGCCAGTCAGCAGGGCACCAGCCCTTCGACTTCCACAGGTCAGCTGGCAGGTCATCGGGACCAGTGGCTTTGCCTGACTTCATCTTCCTCAGGGCTGCTTCAGTTTCGCTCACTGTGATCTTCTGAACGGGACCGTAAATAGGTGATGCAAAAGGAACAGCAGGATGTTCAAATTCTACATCCGAGATTTCCTCGAAGTAGTCGTGCCATCGCTTCACAGCCCTCTTACGATCCATCAGAAGATGACCGCTCTCGTCGTTAATGCCAAAGAACTTCTCAATGTCTTCTGCTTGGCGACAGCGAGCTTTGGCGAGTCGGTAAATATAACGCTCACCATCGCGCGTTTCCAATTTTTTGCTGACATCAGCGTAGTATGCGGCTTTAGCAGCGGCCACTGCCTTCTTTGCCGCTTTCTTTGCTTCTCGATAGTTCCGCCAATTATGGACTGTTTTATCACCGATAAACACGTGATAGAGCCGTTTCTTTTCTCGGACTTTCTCTCTGACATCATCAGTCCACAGCCATGCCTGCTTGTCGACCCAGCGTCGTCCAGGCTTCGTTGTGCCGAGTTCAAGGCGTGCAGCCCGAGTTATCGCATCGGTAGCGTCCTTCCAGGTTTCGTCGACAGTTGTCACTGTCGGCAACCGAATGCGAGAAATAACTGCCGCTTCCTTCTCTTTCAGTCGCCACCATTTGATTCTAGCCGACCCACATCGCTCGACATGTTTACACCTCGAAGGTGTGATCTTCAGCGAGCAGATCAGTGGACGGTGTTGCGTGGCAACCGTCTCATACGGCACGGTCTTCGCGTCTGTGACAAGGCCTTGGTCGCGACGCCTAACAAGGACATAGTCAATCTGCGTTTTAGCATTCCCGCTATAAAACGAGATGAGGTGGGAGTCACGCTTTCGAAATTTGGTGTTCACGATGGTGAGGTCATGTGAGTCTGCATACTCAAGTATACGCTCACCATCGGCGTTGCGCGACCCATACCCAAAACCACCATGACAGTTGTAGCCGTCTTTCGTTGCTCCGACGTGACCATTAAGGTCACCTGCCACAACAACCATATCTTGTGACGGTACTTCCGCTGTCTTCTCATCAAGCAGGGACCAGAACTCGTCCTTGGTTTGCTCGGAACAGCCTGTCTACGGAGCATACGCAGAAAAGAAATTGCATCGTCGCTCTTCTACGGCGACAACAATCATCGAAACGTTCTACGCTTGCAATCGCGTCACGGAAACGCTCGGAGACGATCACACCGACACCACTGGTGGTCCTGGGACTTCCACATAGAACGGCCTTGAAGCCACGTCCTATGTCCCTTGACTTGCTGCAGGACCACCTCGTCTCCTGCACCGCACAGAAATCTATCTTTCTTCGCTCCAGTGCTTCTACCAACTCGCACGAGCGGCCCGTCAACGTACCCACATTCAACGTTGCTACGCGGGTCTTGCCTACGTTACGGGACTTTCGGACTAGCTCAGTTGCCCCCCGATGCCGTCCTCGCATCAGGGACCCTCGCACACTTTTCACACTCGCCGGGCTTTGCGAGTGCGCGTCGGCTCCCGCGGACGCCGTAGCATTATCTCGAGAAGTCTGAAACGCCATCAACCATATGATGTGACACAAAATGTTCGTAGGCCGGCCTGTCACTAGGGCCTGTCGCCTGCATTCGAATGTCCGTGTTTGGCTCGGCTTGCAAAAGCAAGCAGTTTCCAGTGGCACCACGTGGAGGAACGGACATCGCCACCATTCAAACTTCATAAATGAATTCATAAATAAATAAACACTTCTCGCTGGTGACTCGAGCGACAGCAGTGACAACGGTAGCATTGGAGGGCGCAATCTGCTGCTGCAGGTGGAAGAGCTCGAAATTTGCGCTCGTGCTCGTTTAATTCAATATGTTATCTAGAACGTATCCTCATTGAGTTTTAGCTTGATAGACAGGGAGTGGTACCGTTCTCCTAGATAGCGAGCATGCATATTTCCAAGTTTCCTTTCGATTTTCATGCTGATTAACAGAAAATTCGATTTGCTTACAGGATTGCTGGGGTTTAAACCATTAAAAGCCCTCATCCATCGCGGACATATGGGGTGATTACTTCAGTCAACGTCCGGAAAAGAAGTATAATCCGTAGGAAATTGTTCTGAGTGAGTCACAGAAGAAATCAGTTTATTGATTGTTGGTAGAATGATTTGTTTGAAAAAGAACTTTGATTACCGTTTGGAATATCTGTTATTTCGATAACAATATTTTGATTTTCTACAGTTAAAAATGAAGAACTTTGCTTCAGATTTTCCAAAGATCTCATGAATGTGACACATTTTTCTACCTGAAGGAACAACATCTGCATCCGAAATTGTACTCTATAAAATTTCGAGTGTTAATTGCTAAACCTGACTTAACTGATCTCCCCGCAATTTTTTGAAGCACTCTTCGAATCGCCGACGGAGGCGCAACTGAAGGGTATCGCAGAAAAATTTTCCACCTTCCGAAGAAAAGGACATCAGAGAGTGAAATTGTGCCATATAAAAATTTTTAAGTCGTGATTATTATAAAGTAAAAAAACAAGCTTCTCCGTAGCGGTCTTCGATATGAGTAGGGCCGATCGGATTCAAAATCTTCGTTTTTCATGAAAAAGCAATTATTTTCTACTTGAAGCTGATCACCTATGCCATTAATATTCGGCCACAAAAATTTCAAGTCTGAGTGAACGCACAGTAAAAAATCAGATTTTCTGATTCTAGGAGGTTGGATCGATCTCTGATAGACATTGCACCGACGTCATTGGAGCGACAAAATTGGACGTTCACAAAAATGATCATAGGCAAGATTTTTGAGTTTTGGAAAAGCAAATGGCTTTTTGAAAAATAGAAAGGAAATGCTTTTCAACCATGTAAGAAATAACTTTTAAAAATGAGATCTTCATGCGAGCGGGTGGGGCTCGATTTTTAGCCGAAAAAATTGAAAAAATTTTGTATAAATGCTCATGGGACCTCTGAGAAATGGATGTGGATTCTGTGCTTTGAAAAGCAGGTTCTAAAAATAGCAGCCTCCATATGATTAGCGGGGCCGTTATTTTTCGGCAAACGATTCAAAGTCGGGACGCCTGGTCATACAGAAGATCATTTCAGAAAAACATGGTTTTATCTCCAGCTTCTCTCTTCTTGGAACCTCGGCATGGCAAGTCTCAGCTGTATATAGTACTGTGCCAAAACGAGGTTGTAGGTGGACTTTATTTCGGCCTAACCTTTCGACTGAACAGTGGTCAGAGGCCTAAAAATGGCGCAAGATTTCTGATGTGCAATCTACGCGACCAAACGCCTAAACCGCTCTAGCGGTTCCACGTTAGTTTAATAGTAAGGCCTTTCACACAGAACCCGGATGGGAAAAATAGACTCACTCATGAATCCACCACGGCTGGGGCGTAGTCGCTCTGTCGTCAGTAGGCCAGCAAGACGATCGAGTCGTACTGTGCAGTCACCGTATAAGCAATAGTCTATATCGTGTACACCTCCTACTGGTCGTTCTAGAGTTCGCAAAGAGGAACAAAGGGAAGAAATTCACTTGTGATGGACAGGCACTCATTCCGGTTGTTGATTGCTGGACTATTAGTAAGAATCCAGAATCTATCTACCTTTATATAATTGAACTAGCGGTAGATGACGTTTGAGTGATCTAACCTAAGTGAGATACGCCGCATCATCCACAGCGAGGGCGGTCGAGTGATCTAACCTGAGTGAGATACGCCTCATCATCTACAGCGCGGCCAACATTTCTATAGAACGTGGGATGTTGCTGCAGTAGGGGAAGTGTAGTGCTTTACTCCATAACACAACAGCACCTACGCGCGTTTCTGAGCGTCCAGATTCAAAAGTCGACGTCGTGCCATTAGCATGCGAAGACCACTAAAGAGGTAAAGGCCCCAGCAGACTTCTGCGGCCAGCGGCGGACGGCGAAATCGATGAGTCACGCCGCTCAACGGCGGCTGTCGGCCGGCCAGCGGCGCCGCTCAGCGGCGACCGCGACGGCATAGATATCGATTTTTCGCGCCGCCCGGTCGATATCTATCCGACCATCGTGGCGCGCCGCGCCGCGGCGCAAGTATAAACTAGGGCTTCCGCTCTGGATCCCCGCCGCGAAAGAGCAGAGCGGAGACAGGCTCTCCCGGCGCCGCTGGGCTCGCTGGCGGCGAGCTCTGCGTCCTTGCCTTATGATGAAGGATAGGGCAGCGGCAACGCCGTAGAAGTCTGCGACGGCCTTAAGAGTAGAAGGGGGACTTCGAGGTTGGAGAACCGACAGGAGGGAGCAACCTGAGAGAGACGTCGGAATGGGGGGGGGGGGGGGAGGGAGTCGATAGGGGAACAATGAAGCAGGCCAGGAAGTGGCACCAAGAAGGGTTCAGGCAATAAGGAGGGACCAGCACGGAGTTACCAATCAGGGGGGGGGGCAGTAAAAGGAGGATCAGCAAGGGGATCCATTACCAGTAAGGGAGAGCGGATTTAGAAGATGTGACACCGATGTCGCGCAATGGCGTTCGCTCGCCGTCGTCGTGTCGTGAGCGCGGGAGGGCTACTTAATTGGGGTAGAGTAGTAAGGAGGATCCCGAGGTGGGAGGGCTCTAAGAAATGTACCTGGAAGAAGGGACCTGCAGGCGGGACCAGAGCGGGGAACCAACAAGAAGGGGGGCTGTAAGAGAATTCATACGGGGAACAAGGAATCTGCCATATGCATAGCTTCTTCATGCTCGACACAGCGGCGACTGCGCGCACTTCTGATTGGAAGACGGGTCTGCTGAGCTTCTGGATCCAGAAAACGAGCCTCCTACGCCGCGCAGCAAGTGTTCCTGATTCTGAAAACGTGTCACCGACGTCTGCCGTAAGCATGGGAGGACTACTAAACCCCTCCGCACACTTTTGCGGCAACGCGGCAGCCCTATCTTTAAGCATAGGGCAGAGACGCAGAATCACTGCGCGACGCAAAACTACCTCAGCCCTGGCTGCCGCTGATGTGTCGTCTACGCGGCAGACGCGGTGCCGCAAACGAGGCAGCTGCTGTAATCCTTCAAGGCATTTTTACCGCATTACCGCGTTGGCGATTGAGCGAGCGGAAGGAGTGCCGCGTGAACTCTAGTACGCGGCAGTGGAAGCCGCGTACGCGGCTGTTCTGGCCCTTACCACATACGCGGCTGCCGCAAAAGTGTGCGCAGGACTTAAGCCCTACGCACACTTTTGCGGCAACGCGGCAGCCCTATCTTTAAGCATAGGGCAGAGACGCATAATCGCCGCGCGAGGCAAAACTACCTCAACCCGGGCTGCCGCTGATGTGTCGTCTACGCGGCAGACGCGGTGCCGCCTGCGCGGCAGACGCGGTGGCAGCGGCAGTAATCCTTCAAGGCATTGTTGCCGCATTGGATTGAGCGAGCGGGAGGAGTGCCGCGTGAACTCTAGCAAGCGGCAGTTGAAGCCGCGTACGCGGCTGCCGCAAAAGTGTGCGGAGGGCTTTAAGGGGGTGATGGAGAAGGGCAGTAAGGGGGACTCTAAGGTGGACCAGGAGAGCGACTACGAAGGAAAGGAACAACTTGGAGGAGGGGCCAGGACGGGGAAACCAGCAAGAAGAGACCAGTAGGGGGTCAATAGTGGAAACAAAAAAGTGGGCCAGGAGTTGGGACCAGGAAGGTGGGGACTAAAGAAGGGTAGAGAAGACCAGTAAAGGCGGATAAGTAATTAGATACAGTAAGAAGGAGCGAGTGAGGGGAACCTGGCTTCGGAAGGCATGTCAACGATATCTGGAAACGCAAACTGTTGAGCATGAGAACGATTGCGGAGGAGCAACCTGAGGGACGGAAGTACTGCGCAGCACCAACCAATGACGTTAATGGCCGGTCCGGAGAGAATGTCTATGATGAAGGTGCCGAAGTGGTGAAGAAAATGCGAAAAGTACCGGTGAGAAGGAAGGAAAAGCGAAGAAAGGTGACAAAGTGAAGGGAAGGTAAGGTTTAGGTTCCCACTCGCTCCCAAACACAGCGTTCTAGCGAATGGCACTATTGTTGTACGCAAGACGGTCGTCTTTTGCACTTTTCGATTTCGTAATTCGAAGTCCGATCGTGATGATGGCAATACCGGGAACGAAGAACCAACCCACAACCAGAAGACTCCATCAGACACCCTGCACGGTAATGGACCGTCGCCGTGCACAGCACGGCGCGTAGCAGCCCGCGTAACACTGCCGCCGACGTCGCCAACAACAGCGTCGCCAAAGTATAACATAGGCCTTAACTAGTCCATTGGACACTTTGATTTGTGTGTTCGGATAAGCAGCCAACCATTCTTTGGGACCTTCCTGGTAAGCCTGATATACTGCGATTGTTGGCTTAACAATCTAGAACATTCATCCATTTCGGACTGTGTTAACGTTGTAACACAACAGTCATCTATGAATCTGCTGTACAATAGGGAGCAGTGTTCGAGCACAGGCCTCTCAATTCGGCTCATAAAACAGATCGCAAGAACCGGTGCTAATCGACCCATGGTCAGCCCTCTAAGTTGCGAAAAATATGAGCCTGACCATTTAAAAATGTGACAATTCAAGAATTTCTTTACTAGAGACATGATGTGAAGTTTCTGAAGTCCAAGGTGGTAATTTCTCCAGTATGCATATCCAATGACTCGGATAGTGGTTGCAGGGCTTGATTGTTTTGGACATTTGTGTAAAGTGACGCTACATCGAATGACTCTAATACACAACTCTCTCCGAGGTTAGAGTTGTGCAGATGTTCAAGGAATTTGTTTGTGTTAGGAGATGTGATGGTACCTTGGTCAACAACTAGTTTACAATGCTGCCAAGGAACCAAGAAATTCTATCTGTTGGCCCGCCAACACAACTAATTCTAGATCGTATTTTGTAAGTGTCCGGGGTCTTTGATAGCACAACCGCTCGAGTAATCATATGCGTCTTAATAAGACTATAAAACACCGAACAACATGGGTTATCCAGTTTGAGCCTTCTGAGGAACGTACTACTGATTTACGTCTTAATCACATATGGATGACTGCGGGCATCCCCACAGTCATCCATATCTGATTAAGACGTTTGCACTGCGACGTAAAGTCTCTTTCACTAACGCTGCGGTGAACGAAGTTGTCTCGCAAGTGGAGTTCAGTAATGCTACGATCTAGCCACTGCGGTAGAACAACGAACTCCCTTATGACTTCTCCCTTATCACTAACGGAAATACGCAGCGTACCATTAGATCTGAACTCACTTAGTTCCTTGAGCCCTTGCCATTGAGCACGTGTCAAGTTTGTGTTATGCTGCCGTCTATGGTTTTTGAGCACAGCTAACACACCTGTATGAATCAAAATGTTTGTTGAGCTCAGTTTACAGTCCCATTTCACACTAACCAGTCCATTGGACACTTTGATTTGTATACATGAATTCATGCGAGATCTGCTCATCCTGCCGCCGTTATCCCTTTCACGACATTGTTCGACGATGTCATCGGACACCATTTTTGGCGCGTGGAACAATGTCCGACGACATCACAACATTGGAACAATGTTGTGATGTCGTCGGACACCATCGTAAAGATAGTTCATGGAATTTTATCAAACATTTAAAAGCATAATATTAATCACTTCGTTAGCTACTGTTTTATTCATATCTGAGAAAATAATATTAATAACCAGACGTCAGTAGGCCGCCAAACGTCTGGTTGGAGGCTTCGCCCCCAAACCCGGAGAATAGAACACTCCGACCGTCTTTTGTCCTCTTTAAGCCTTTTCTCTTTCATTAGAGTAAAAAAAAACTGGTTTTGCTATATAGAATAGTATAGCGGGATACGGAAGGACAGCATCTTCAAAACTGTTCCTATGGGGCCCACCCACCCTCTATCGCACGTACGCGATTCATTCTCTGAAGCGGCGTACATGGCGAGGAACAGATAGAGAGCTTTAATCCGAAGTGCTTATTCTGCGGAAACACAAATGAAATCAATTGGTACAAGTGCTTAGACACGCCTAACGGCGTGTCTCGCACTTGCGCGCTTCGCGCGACTTTGTAGCATCACTGACCCATGGAAAGTAGTTTTTTAAAACATAAAATTCGCTAGCATCAAGGACTTGGGGCGTACTTTATCGGCATCAAGCCCTTCACCACTTTGGTACCTTCATCATAGACCTGACCGGCCAGTGATGTCATTGGTTTGTGCTGCGCAGTACTTCTGCTCCTCAGGTTTTTCCTCCGCAATCGTTCTCATGCTCAACAGCTAGCGTTTCAAGTTGTCGTTGACATGTCTTCCGAAACTAGGTTCCTCTCTCTTGTTTCTTCTCACTGGATCTAATTGCTGGTCCGCCTTTACAGGTCTTCCCTCCCCTCTTTAGTCCCCCACCTTCCTGATCCCAACTGCTGGCCCACTTCTTTGTTTCCACTACTGACACTACTGGTCTCTTCTTGCTGGTTTCCCCGTCCTGGCCCCTCCAGGTTCTCCCTTTCCTTCCTGGTCGCACTCCTGTTCCACCATAGAGGTCCCCCTTACCGCCCTTCACCACCACCCCCTTAGCTGTCCTCCCATGCTCACGGCACGGTCAGTGACACGTATTCAGAATCAGGGTGCTTGCTGCACAACAAAGGCGGCCCGTTTTCTGGATCAAAAAGCTCAGTTGCGCGCGCAGTTGCCGCTGTGTCGAGCATGAAGAGGCTGTGCATATGGCAAATTCCTTGTTCTTCGTATGAATTCCCTTACGGCTCCCTTCTTGCACGACACGACGACGGCGAGCGAGCGCCCATTGTGTGATATCGGTGTCACATCCTCTAAATCCGGTCTCTCTTAACGGTAATGGATCCCCTTGCTGATCCTCCTTACTGTCCCTCTTCCCCTGATTGGTAACTCCCTAATGATCCATACATATTGCCTAAACTCTTTGTGTGCCACCTTCTGGCCTGTTTCCTTGTTCCCCCATCGACCATCCCGATGCTCCTGGTCACTGCCTCCTGATCGCTGTCGGTTCTCCACCCTCAAAGTCCCCCTTCTACCCTTTCCCCTTTAGTAGTCTTCTCATGCTAATGGCACGAAGTCGGCTTCTGAATCTCGACGCTCAGAAACGCGCGTAGGTGCTGTTGTGTTAAGCAGTAAAGGGCTGCGTTTCGCCTGCTGCAGCAACATCCCACGTTCAATAGCAAATTTTGCCTGCGCTGTAGATGATGCGGCGTACCTCACTTCGGTTAGATCAGTCGACCACCCTCGCTGTGGATGATGCGGCGTACCTCACTTCGGTTAGATCACCCGACCGCTCTCGCTGTGTATGATGCGGCGTACCTCAATTCGGTTAGATCACCCGACCGCTCTCGCTGTGGATGGTGCGGCGTAGCTCGCTTAGGTTAGATCACTGGACGGACAAACTCTTTTATATATAGGTGGTGATGGTGATGGTGATGGTGATGATGATGATAGGTGGTGATGGTGATTATGATAGGTGGTGATATCTCACATAGGTTAGGTCACTCGATCGCTCTCGCCGTGGATGATGCGGCGTACACCACTTCGGTTAGATCATTCGACCGCTATCGCTGTGGATGATGCGGCGTAACTCACTTAGGTTAGATCACTCGACGGACAAACTCTTTTATATATAGGTGGTGAATTGGTAGACCGCTCGATGCAGTTCACAATCCGGCGGGAATAACATTAAGCCTCGAGCACACTTCGCCGCGGCAGCAAACCCGGCTCGAGCAGCAAATGAGGGTGCACGCTGCCTTCGCAAATGATACGGATAACGATAAGGATAGCAAACAGCAGCCACAGCAAGAAATGTTCTTCGACATTTCTTTCTGCGGCAGTAAAACCGCCCCCGCTGCCGCAGCGAAGTGTGTCCATGACTGCGGCGCTGCCGTTGCCGCTCAGCAAACGCGGCAGCAGCTCGATGATATCCTTCATCATTGCCGCCGCAGCAAAGCAGCGAAGTGTGCTCGAGCCTTATACCTCGATTCCTTTACTCATTCTCCCTACACCTCCCCCAGCCACTCCACCAATACCTCCTTACTTATGTGCCGGCAGAAAACGGGAAGTGGGAATCAAGTACGCGCACACTCACTGTTGCACGAAGCCTTTAAAAAGTCATCTGAAAATCGCACGGAAAATCTGCTGTGCAAAGTCTTATCTGTGCCACGTCTTCTGGATCAGGATGCACATTCTATAACGTCTGGGACACATTTGTTGAGACCGGACGCATGTGCGACGACGTCTACGACACGTCTTTTGCACCCCGACACACGTGGCACGACATCTGTAGCACGTCTTCTGACGCCACGTTGGACGACACCGAGAGGAAATACTGGTCACTTTATTGATCCCTCTCACTGATCCCTTCACTAGTTCCCTTTACTGGTCCCCTTTAGTGGTTCTACTACTGGACCCTTTACTGAACCCCCTTAAATTGTCTTCCCTTTATTGGCTCCCTTACTGGTCCCCTCTTGACTGGTAATTTACTGGTACCCCATTTATTGGTCCCCCTTCACTGGACCACCCCCCTTCACCGCTCCCCATTACTGGTCCCACCTTAACTGCTGTCCCCTTTATTGGTCAACCCTTTACAGGTCCCCCTTCACTGGACCCCCTCCCCTCCCCCCTTCACCGGTCCCACCCTCACTGGTCCTCCCTTACTGGTCCCTCTTCACTGGTTTCCCTTTATTGTCTGCCCTTTTCCGGTTCACTCTTCACTGGACCCCTCCCCCTCCTTCACCGGTCCCTCCCCTTCCCCTTCACTGGACCCCCTCTCACCGATTCCCATTGCTGGTCCAACCTACACTGGTCCTTCCTTTATTGGTCAACCCTCTTAACCCGAACGTTCTTTGCGCGACATCGTTGACACGTCGTCTGAATCCGGACAGACCTTTCGCGACATCGATGACACCTCTTCTGAACCTCGGCACCTGATGAACGACGTCGGTGACATGTCTTCTGAAGCCGGAACCCCTGGCGCGACATCGGTGACACTTCTCCCCAACCCGGACGTCCTTTGCGCCGCATTGGTGACATGTCTTCTGAACCCAGACACCTGTTGAACGACGTCGGTGACACCCTTTCTGTACTCGGACGCTCGCCTTCACGACGTCGATGACACATGTCAGGAACTCGGGCGCTCTTTGCGTGACATCGGCGACACGTCTTCTGACCCCTCTAAACATGACGTACATCCGGGTTGACACCTCGCCTGAATACGGATGGCTACTACTCGGCGTTTACGAAAGGCCAGATGGACAGACGGACGGACAGACGGACGGAGAGACGGATGGACAGACGGAGGGACAGACGGAGGGACAGACGCAAGGACAGACACAACCGCTTACTCTTTTATATATTGTAGAATAATAGTGAAACGCGGCGCGCTGGCAAACTGCGCGCTGTCCCACGCGGCACTCATGTGAAAATCGCGCGTGTCGTGAAAGGGTTAAACGAGCCGTTGTTGGGAACATGTTCCGTACAGCAACAGGAATGTGCTCAAGTCCACAAGAGCGTAAAGAATCTTTCCCTCGGATATTACCATTTCAAATGGCTACACGGTTCCTCATCGTCAGCGATGATTTCACGCTCGTCGAGAAGTGCGTGTCCAGTGTATACGACGCCCACAAATATTCTGTCAACGCGGAGTAAAAGTGCAGCTATACCTCCACCACTGAGCAACAGACCTACCATGCATGCAAGTGTACAGCAATGTTATGTGTACAGCATGCCTAACCTCACTAGCGGGGTCAAAGAACTCCCGTGGAATTTTTCAAAGTGACCCATAGAGGGTTGTAGAGCATCACCTGAGGAGCCGCAATGGTTTTTGAATTTCTGTGGGCATCTATTAGGGTGCCCAGAAAGTATCTGCAGAAAACTTCGCAATGTTCCAGATTTTTTCTAGAATGTTCTGAAGATTTCAACATGAGTGCTATATAAAGACACCATCCTGCTGTATCTGCAAACATATCCAGCTCCGTCTTCCTTGCCTAGATCACCTCTGCAATGGCCGAACTGTCTACCCATATTAGACACGTACTCTTTTACGAGTTTGAATCTGGGCACTCCGCTGAAGAAGCATGTCAAAACTTGTGCGTGTATTCGGCTCTGAAGCTCCTGTACAGTCTGTGTATAGCTGGTTCGAGCGCTTCAGAAGCGGGAACAGGAGTCTCGAAGATGAGCCTCGCTCTGGTCGACCGACAACGATATCCTTGGATAAACTGAGGAAACTGGCGGAGCAACATCCATATGAAGGTTTGCGTTATTTTGCTGCTGCACTTGGCTGTTCCCGATTCGTCTTGGACGATCTCTTGGAGTGGTTAAAAAGCTTGGTCAGTGGCTCCCACAGAACTGACCGACGACAACCGGCGAAGACGTCTGGACATATGCACTCACCTGCGCTTCCGAAGTCGCACCTTCAACTGGCTGGACACCATCGTCACAGCAGACGAAAAATGGGTCCTTTACGTCAACCTCGCTCGTAAACGTGTGTGGTGCCAACGCGATGAAGTGCCGAAATCTTTCGTAAAAGGTGAAATTCATGCGAGGAAAGTAATGCTCAGCGTCTGGTGGGGAGTTTATGGGATCTACCATTTCGAGCTGCTGCCTGACAGTACGACTGCCACTGCCGAGGTCTACGCTACCCAACTGCAGAGATTGGCCGACAAGATGCGCAAGGAACAGCCCAGGCTCGACAAAGTTCGCTTGCTGCACGATAACGGGCGCCCACACATCGGGAAGACGACTTCTCAGAAAATTCTGGAACTCGGATGGGAAGTTCCTCCGCATCCACCGTATAGCCGAGATGTGGCCCCAAGTGACTACCACCTTTTTCGATCACTTCAGCATCATATGAAAGGGAAGCGTTATGAAGATCGTGACCACCTCGAAAATGTCCTCCGAGCTTTTTTCGCCTCCAAGCCGCCGGATTTCTACGCCAGAGGAATTCGAAGTCTTGTAGAACGTTGGCGGAGAGAGCCGATGTTGATGGAAATTATTTGGTTGATCAATAAAATGTTGATAAAATTGTGTTATTTTGAAAAAAAATTGTCGTATTTCTGCAGATACTTTCTGGACACCCTAATAGGTAGACCACGAATGGCGAAGAATCGCAGCCCTTCAGTGCAGGTTGGTAAGGCAAAAGTGACACCTGGAATGGCCTTGTCGCGCTTAGAATTTGACATACAAAAGCTTTGGAGCTTCAATCATTACAAACAGATCATATTCAGAACCGTAATCACGGGTGTGTGCAATTGCGATGTGCGATTTACGATTTTACGATTTAGGCAATTTTTGGGTTTTTTACGATTTACGATTTACGATTTTTTGGGTCGTAAATCATAAATATGTTCCAGAGGAAAAGCAACATTTTGAAAAAAATAAGGCTGAATTTGATCTGGTGTTCGCGAATGTGACAGTGTTAGCGACTTCCTCCTGATAACTACATAGAATGGAGGAAGGAGAGATTAAATTGCAAAAACCAAGCAATATTTGTTTTCTATAGCACTGCGACAACACGTAACAGCAGAGTCTGTGTCACTTCACCAAAATCAGCAGGTTGTCCTGTGCCTGCAGAACACTTTCGATGCGTTATATTCTGATTACTTTTCAATAGACAACTACATAATACAAGCAATTTTCAATCGCCAGCGACATCCTTCTGATCATTCTTAGTGTTCTGACCAGGGGTGTGGGTAAATGACATCCGGAATTTCGTGAGTCGTAAATCTTAATTACGATAAAACCGTCGCAAACCGTAAATCGTAGACCGTAATTCGTAACAAGGCTTGAGATTCAAAGGCGATCCCAGAGAAAGTGTTTTGCGGTCCACGTGTTTAAGTGACGCCTTCATGCACCACCGTTAATAGATAGCGTTGTCCTTCCCGGACATAGAAACTGACTTCGACTTAGCATGGCTTTCAGAGGTTTAGGTCTTTACCTGCTTCTCGGCTGACCTTAGAATCATAAGAAGGTCTACAGAAAATGAGCAGTATATCACAAACGGTTCAGTGCAACATAATGTTACATTGCAAAAACTCTAACATAACTTTTCCTAAACTCTAAACGACATTCCCCAAGAGTTAAATTATTTGGAGGCCACTAGTTGCGACATCGTTGCCAAAAGCAACGTCTGCTTCACAGGTAATCACGAGGATGTCCCAGAGAACGTTGTCCTGTACATTTTAGGAGGGTCAAAAACTTGCGATGAATTTGGTGCTAAGGTTTGTTTGAATGTGTAAACGCCACTTACATAAAGTTGAACAGCAAATTTGATTAGAGACTTGCAAGATCTAAAGTCGTCAGCATTGCTCTGGGATCAAGCGAAAATTCGCTGGAGTCGCTACTCTTCGAAGAGATCAAGTATTTCTTGTTTCCCACCGCTTCAGAGCTCAACACATTCGCGACGGTGTCAACTCATATGAGTGGACAGCGGGGAGGGCGCGACGGACGGCGTCCACTCATGTGAGTGGACGGAGGAGTTTTTGGGAATAACTTTCTTTATTGATGTTCTTTTCAGTTTTCTTCTCAGTTTCGCAATTTGTAGTAGCAAATCAATGTTGGGTTTGCGTAGGCAGAAAAATGATTTGCTTTCCTGTAAATAACAAGAACTTTTCCCATTACTGAAAGCGCACATACTTCTAGACAAGAATTAATGCACAAACTTCAGACGAATCATGAGTTGAACACTTAAATGAAACAACCTAGGCTCTGACTGATTATGGCAATAAACAAACATTTAACAAGAACACTTACTATCTTTGGATAGCACCTCAAGCATATTTTTCACAACTGGGGCAACGCGTACGGACTCTTCTTTCTTCTTGGCAATATCTATTCCCAGGCTGCTGCTCAGTTTTTTATAGCAACCTGCGCTGTTCTTCCGAACTTTTCTTGAATCGGCAGACTCTGTTTTGTTTTTCCGCAGGTGTCCACACCAGGGGTGTGCGTAATTACGATTTACGATTTACGGCTATTTTTGTTAAATTTTTTACGATTTACGATTTACGACATTTTGGGTCGTAAATTTATTTATTTATTTATTGTACGTAGTAATCCACGCAAAAAAAACACAACAGAAATCAACCCAAAACAGAGAATACGAGTAGAAAATAGGAGGATGCAATTAGTATAACACCATAATTGACCAAACCAAACTTCTAAGAAACTTTCTGCAGATACCTGTCAATGAGGACTTTGCATTGCCCTATAGAATTTGGTAATCCATTTTTCTTAGAGAATTTCAGGAATTCATTGCCAGCTCGATTTGTGAAAAAAGAAAATCTTATGTTGCTACTAGCCCTAGAAACTTGGATCTTCCACTGAGCGCCTCTTGTGTTGGAATGAGACATTGAATAGAATTCGTTAAGGGGAAGACCCACCATGCCTTTTACCATCTTATAAACCGTTACCAAATCGAACTTTCCTCGGCGACAAGCAAGAGTGCGTAAATTGAAGAATTTGTTCCTTCCTGACGCCGGAGGAATGCTATTATAGTCACACCCATATACTCTGATCCAGAGCTTTCTTGTAAAACTGTTTTGCACAGCTTCCAATCTGGCGACATCTCTCTTAGTGGTAGGACCATACACCGTAGTACCATGCTCTAGCATGGGCCTCACGTAGGCCTTGTATGCGGGTAATAAATGCGCTATTGAACTAGTTTTCAGAGATTTAAATATATTATGCACAACTCTTTCAGCTCTCTTAGCCGTATAATCACAGTGCTGACTGAAGGAAAGTTTAGTGTTTAGAATAAATCCTAGGTCACGTAAAGAAAGCGCACTATTGACTTGCTGTTCACCAAGACAATAAGAGTCTCTGTTGTATTGCTGTCCAAGATGAAGCACTTTGGTTTTTTCACCTGATAAGGGAAGCTCCCACCTCCTTGACCAATCCGCAACAGCATCTATTGCAGACTGGAGGGCAGCGTGGTCATCCTCCTCAACGATGTTTCTGTATATTTTTATGTCATCAGCAAATATTTTACAGGTGACCCCAAACTCTTCAACCAGAGAGGGAATCATGGAAGTGTAGATGATAAAAAGAACTGGTGAGAGAACACCTCCTTGTGGGACCCCACTGGTAGCTGGAATGGATTCGAAGTATGAATCGTTGACTCTAACCTGAAAGGATCTGTCGCTTATAAAGTTTTTTATCCATTTAATTATCCTTGGATGAACACCGATTTTCTGCAGCTGGTAGATCAGTTTATTTAGTGGAACCTTGTCGAAAGCTTTCATAAAATCGAAATAAACGACGTCCACGTTTATTTTTTGATCGAGCGCCATTGTCCAATCATTTAACGCTGACAGCATTAATGTTTCCGTTGACCTACCTGCTGCAAAAACCGTGCTGATTTTCGGGAATTAGAGAATTTGATTCAAGATTGTGCAACAAAATTGTGCTTTCCATACTTTGAGAAGAGCTCATAATATCGAAGGTATCACTGTCGGAAGATGACTCCGAAAAAGACTTTTGAAAGTATTTCGCTAGCATAGACGCTTTAGAGTTACTGCAGATTGTCCAGATAAATCTTTTAGGGTTGGAATTCGCTCAGGTCGTTTCAGCACCGAATTTAACAAGGTGTAAAGGGAGGATTTTCCAGGTTTTTCAAGAATTTTCCTCTCGACATACTTGTGGTATCTATTCAGAAGTCGATCGAACATGTCACTTAAAGCTTTAAAACTATTCAAGTTGTACACGGTTGGGTAAATTTGATAATTCAACCACCTCATTTGTCTTTGTTCAAAAAGCCTCACCAAATTAGGTGGTAGCTTACCGTAATTCGTTGGATGCCTTTCTATAGGTACGAACTCTTCGATACATTTATGTAAAATAGATAAGAAGAGCTCATATTTATCATCTACAGAAGGATATCCCTCAAGGAGCGTTCTCCAATCCAGTGACAACAAAAACTGACAAATGGCGTCATAGTTAGCCTTATGAAATGATCTTCGGAGACGGAAAGTGGGCTTATTTATGAAGCATTGAATACGAAAATAAATACATGAGTGATCACTAGATCCAATAGGCGGTAAGATTACAATATCTTTAACAAGATGCAAGTGACTGGTAAGGATGAGGTCCAACAAGCTGCCATATCGAGTTGGCTTCGAACCGTTTTGATGGAGCTTGCATGATGTGCACATCTCCACAAAGAGTTTCAATGCCATGTTTACACTGGAGGGCGAAATTTTGGACCAATCAATATCAGGTAAATTGAAGTCTCCCATAATAACACACTGCGCTTTGCAAGAGCATAGGTCGCTTATTGCCTTTAACAGTTGAATAGTGTTGCTAATAGAAGCACTAGGCGTCCTGGGGCCGGATTCATCAAAGTTACTGCAGTGACTTTAACGGAGAATTGTAAGCGAGAGCTCAGATAACGCGGTCTATCAAGAGATATGGTGAGCGATAAGCCGCGTCATCTGAGCTTTCGCTTACAATTCTCCGTTAAAGTTACTGCAGTAACTTTGACGAATCCGGCCCCTGTAGACAGCAATTAACCTCAAAGTACTTTGGAGAAGCTTTGGAGAAATCGTAAATTTTCGTAAATGTGATCTTTAACCAACAACCATCTGGCGACGAAATTTATGTGGACTGGGATATAAAGAAGTGTCCACTCTAACGTCCCTCTCATAGCCCATTCCCACATCCCTTTAGAGTTGATTTTTGATGTCTTCGCCAACTAACTTTTCTGCTTCTCTAACATTGTAAGGGCTGCCATTTAGAACCGGACAGGTTCAAGAGGAGAAACAAGTGCAATACAATATAAAAAATAAGCTCCTGTCTAGGAGGCTGGGGAGGCTGGGCTCTTCCGTTTCCGGTCCAGGGCTAACAAGGCACGTTGCATTTCTACTAAGGTTGTTCCGTTTCAGCCCATAAAAGAACATTGGAAGTAGTTTCTTAGAGAAAGAGAGACGAGTATTCTAGCTCCACATCCTGTTTGGTAAGAACGTCGAGTCACTCTGTCTGCAACGGATGCATGCTAACCCTACCGAATAGAATTGACGGAAATCCACGATCGAACATCATTCGTCATTGGATGTGGGGTCTAGAGAGTTGCTACACTCACGTGGAAACGACAAACCACTAATGTGTCGATATATGTCGCGAATACAGGCAGCACTGTGAGGCGGGGCGTCCCATCCAATCAGAGGCATGTCATTCAGAGAGGGCGTGTACAGTCGCTACCTTGATCGGCTGGCATATGTTCGGTCTGTACTCTGGTTACTATTGTGCTCCCACCCACCAATGCTGCTCACCTTCGCGACATGTATCAAGGTTTCTATCGGTTTGCATTGTGCTTTATAGGGCTGAGCAAATTGGTAGAAAAAGTTCGGTAAACTCGAGCGCGTAGCCTTCAAGAAAAGGTCGAACTGGTCTTGACAGTTTTGATCTCCATTTCCGGTGGCGTGATTGAGTTTATCGTATTTGCCCTATCTAATCCGCTTACGATGCTGCAGGTTCTAGGAGAGGAGACGGAGCTGGTGAGGGTAGCTCGATCGAGCGTAGAGAGTTATTAAATAGTAGAGCAATATTATAAAGTTCTCGAAATTTTACAAGTGCAGACTTGAGCAGGAAACCGGCACATTGGTCAGTGCTGAAACGATTTTTTAATTTTTAGTTTTGACAGCGAATTTTCCGTTGTTGTTTCTACTAATTCCGACTAATACGCAAGCTAACAACTGGTAGTAAGTTAGGAGTTTAATGAATATTCAAGCGTTTTTGTTGGAATGCCACGCATAGGCTTAAGTATAGTTTTTGAATTTACAGTTCCTTGACTTTGCTGAAACGTGTTTAGTTTGATTTGAAAGATGTTTTACTTGCAAGAAGCCGTGAAAAAACATATAGTTTGGAAAGAAAACTGTTCAGCTTAAGCTGAAACAGTTAAATAAATATTGAATTACATCTGATTAACATTAGCAGAAAAAGCGTCAGGGAATTTAGTTGTACTGTGGTTAGTTCAGTTGACTCTTACGATTTACGGTTTACGATTTACGACGGTTTTTTCGTAATTACGATTTACGATTTACGAAATTTCGAATTTCACTTACGCACACCCCTGGTCCACACAAATGAGTGGACACATGCGCGCGCCAAAAAAAAAGGCAGCCGATCGTTGCGCGCACTTGGCGCGAAAACGCTCTCGTCATGATGTGTTAACCCTGGTTTATAGTTGTGTCGCTGCGCGGCGGGGCACCATAGTCGGAATAGATATTGATCGGGCGGCGCGAAAAGTTAGTATCCATGGCGACACTCACGCCGCTCCGCGCGGCGGCACAAGTATTAGGTTGTCCCATAAGTCCCCGCCGTTTTTTTCAACGATTCACTGCAGATTTCGCCGGCGGTCTCTTGCACAGCGCTGCATAGCTTTCGAAAGAGAATGATTTGCTCTATCGAAACGTGTATTGCATTTCTTTTTTCATCATGAATTTTTTCAATTTATAGGTCGTTGAAGTGAAAAGTGAAAAAGTGAAAAAGTAGCCATTTGCGCACTTGCTCTCTCCGCCTAGGTTTGTAATTTTTTGCGCAGTTTTCTATAGCACATGGAGGACAATGTTCTGCACTACAAGAATGTCTGTTGGTCCTATTTTCTCACTTGTCCATTATTGATTTTTAGGCCATCAAATTGGGAATTCCGACTTTTGCGTCCGAATTTTCACCAAAACTCCGGTTCTGTGGTTGGACTTTTTTGCTTGGTGTTATATGTCGTTTGGAGGAGGATGTCTTGCTCAGTAAGAATTTGTGTTGCGTTTATTGGCTCACGCTGATTTCTGTCGAATATCAACAAATGATGAAGGAGAAGGAGTTGTTGGTGAAGACGATTTTTCTCTTTTTGGCATTTTGTTGATATTCAATAGAAATCAATGAATGCGACATATATTCTTATAGAGCAAGACATTCTCTTTCGAATGACATATAACATCCACCCAAAAAGTCCAACCACAGAGCAGGAGCTGTCGGCAAATATAACCATCCTCCTTCGGACGGGAGGGCGGAACTTTTACTCACTTTTGGCCGCGCCGGCCGCCGCGCGCGCACGCCGCGTGCGCGACGTCGCCAGTCGTTCGCTGGCGACGCGCACGAGATTTACTTACACGAGTTCCATTAGTGGGCTTCTTGCTGCTAGTATTGCATGAGGCTGCGAAAACTGGCTAATGCGAATTTTTGCTGTTACTAACAGCAAACTAACTAACACTAACAGCTGGCTATTATTGTAGCTACTATTGTGATAAGGTCCTGACTATTAGTAGGAAGTTAGTGATAATAGCATATCTGATAGTATAAGACCATTGGTAGAAACCTTATTTACACCATTTTCACGTCAAATTTAACATTTCTCACGTCGAGTTGGGAATTATTCTAAACAAGCGTGATTATTTTGAATTCAAAGTGAACATCTTCCAAATCAGAGCGACTCTCTTCTGGTCAAAATAGAAAATCTTTGAGGAAAGCAGAATTGTTAATTGTTTGTTCAAGGAAATTTGGTATAATTTTCTTTGAAATTTTTTAGTTGACATGCCCGAATGAGTGATAATTTTTTTGACATTTTTATATTTTGAGAAAAAAGAAGAAATTTAATTTTGCTTTAAAGCGCAATAGGGCAGCAATCATTTATAACATTAAAAAAGAATTACGCCATGCCATTGCCATATGTCGCGATTAGCTCGTCGCGTTTTTTATTTGATTGATAGTATGAGTGACGGTTACATGAAGCTTCAATGTGAAGATATGTGTGTTCTTTACAATGGGTTTTGTTGTGTATTACAGGTGTGAAATCGCATGGAAACAGAAATTTTGCTATCAATCAACCAAACATCGCGACGTCTTGGACAAGGACGTAATCTCTTCTTATGGCACAAAAATGGCGGCCTTTGTACTCTTTAGACAAGCTTTAATCCATTATTTTTCCTCAAAAATTAGAGTTTTTCAAACAATGTCTTCACTTATTGAGTAGGTAAATTAAATATTAAAGAAATTGTTCTGAAAATTTTCCTTGAACAAAAATCATTCTAACCTTTTTGTAGAGTCTCCAGTTCAATGTGGAAGGAACTCGTTTTGATTTGGAAGATGTTCAGCTTGATTTCAAAAACGTTCGACCTGTTTAGAAGAGTGTCCAATTTGGCGTGGTAACTGTATGTATAGACTGCAACATGGTCCAACAGTCAGCAATCAGCAAGGGCGTGACGACGACTGGCAATTTGCCAGCCGTCGATAATCGGTATAGGATCCACGCGCACGGAGCTAACAAGCCGTACGCGTTTTCGGCCCGCCATTGCGGGCTTGCCGCGGACGGCGGCGTCGCGCCCAAGGTGCGCGGACGAAAGTGAGTAAAAGTTCCCGCACCCCTTCGGACGTCCCAATTTGATGGCCTAAAAATCAATAAAGGACAAGTGAGAAAATAGGACCAACACATATTCTTGTAGTACAGAACATTGTCTTCCAAATGTTATAAAACCTGCGCAAAAAAATACAAACCTAAGCGGAGAGAACAAGTGCGCAAATGGCTACTTTTTCACTTTTCACTTTCCCGACCTAAAAATTGACGAAATTCATGATGAAAGAAGAAATGCAATATAGGTTCTGATAGAGTAAATCATTTTCTTTCCAATGCTATGCAGCGCTATGCAAGAGACCGCCGGCGAAATCTGCAGTGAATCGTTGAAAAAAAAACGGCGAAGACTTATGGGACAACCTAATATAAACCAGGGCTAAGCCAAGAGCACAAGTGTAAACCAGGGCTAAGGAGCGAGCGGCAGAGAATCATGAATCGTGAATCGATTTCTACTGTTTTATAGCGTATGCATTCAAAGTAGGTCTTAGTTTTTCACCTTTCTAAGATCTTTTGTTGGTCCTTCCTTTGATACCTTGTTATGGAACTGCTTACTTTTCGTTGTTTTCCTTTTTTGTTTCAGAACTGGATCTGTTTTTTGTGCTTACATTATGACCTGCACAATTTTATGCGCACCTTTGAGTGCAATAAATAAATAAATAAACTATAAATAAATAAAAATAACTATAAATAAACTAATTATTACACGTGCATCATCTACCAGCCTCCCCTTCTACCTACTGGTTACGTCGTCGATGCCGGTATGCAAGGCACATACTGGGTCGTTGCATATGAAATGGCCGATTTCGCGACCTTAATTTCTGGTCGATTTTTGGTGACTTCTAGTGTTCCCGTCTCAGACATTGTATATACATAGTTTCTAAAAACGCAGAATCCCCGCTTTCTTACCCTTTATAGCTTTTGTAAAAATTGCCTCTTGCCGAGTTTTGACGTCGTTGTTCCAGTCTGAATCAACGTGATATTCGGGTGCTCTATTTATATGAATAGAAACGTGGACACAAGGCCGCGGCCGCAGCTCGTAACATCAACGCTGCAATTTGGGAGGATTTCGCTACGGAACGCACAGTTCGCCACTGTTTCGAACGGTTTCGATCTGGAGATGAAAGTCCCGAAGATGAAGCCGTGGTAGGCAGTCATCACTCCTTAACGACGACCAACTTAAAACCATGGTGGACGCGGATCCGCATCTAACTGTGAGAAGGCGAGCACAGCATTTCGGCGTTGACGGCAGTACTGTCAGTCGCCACTTAAATGCGATCGGAAAAGTAAAGAAATTGGAAAATGGATCCCACACGAACTGACCACCGAGCAAATGCTGAAGCGCCACGACATCTGTGCTTCGTTAAGGCTGCTTCTAAATAAGAAAGCCTTTTTTGGACAGGATCGTAACATGCGACGAAAAATGGTTCCTTTGTGACAACCACCGTCGTTCTGCACAATGGCTGGACAAGAATGGGAGTCCCAAGGAGATGCGCAACCAAGCCTCCATCCTAAGAAGACCATGGTGATCGTATGGCAAACAGTGGCTGGTATAGTCCACTACAAGTTCTTGAAGACTGGAGAGAATATCACAACGGAAAAGTACTGTACCGAAATTGAAGTGATGCACCAGAAGTTGATTGAGACGCAGCCAGCTTTGATCACTCGAAGAGGCGCAATCCTACTGCATGCCAATACGCGTCCGCACGTTTCAAAAATTGTTGTCCTGAAATTGGATAAATTGGGATACGAAACTCTGTCACATCCAGCATATTCACCAGATCTGTCCCCCACCGTTTATCATTTTCAAGCATTTAGATCGTCATGAGAAGGACAAAAAATTCAGCAGCCGAGATGATGTTAAAAATCACTTCTTATGTTTTGTTAATTCTCGTAGTTCTGATTTTTACAAAGATGGAATGCCTAAGCTAAGCTGTTATATTATCGTTGAGAAAGGTGTTATAATTGAAATGGTGCTTTTCAAACCGCGCTTTTCCACATTTGATATTGGTGCTTATGTACGCGATTTCACCTTACATAACGAAATTCCTGGCATCATGCAAGCACATGCCATTCCTTTATTCACTGCAAACAAATGTAACACAAATGACTCTCGATTCTTAGCTGCGCGACGTGGATCGCGTGATCACCCTGCTTTCCTAGAGCCTAGGGCTCGTCACGATAGCGCAGAAAAGAAGAGGGAGCCGAATAGGTGAGAGCGGGACCGGAAGTCCTTCGTTTTCTTCATAAATTCTTCAATACACTTGAAAGCTTTTCAAGCTGCTGCTTCTTCCTAACCGATTCGGGCATTAGGTCAGGGGTCAAGACACACTGTCTGACCTGGGCTTAGATTATCGCCTCAGTTTCGACGGAGTGTGCCCTCTTCGCCTCTTCAATGCATTCTTCAGGTCCACGCACGTAAGGCACAGCGGCATCTTGTACTCTCGCGATGCCTTCAGCGTTCTGCTGATCCTATTCAGAATGACTCGAGTGGACAGCTTGTAGACTACGGACAGCAGACAAATCGGGCGATGTTGCCAATGTCGTGCACATCTCCTTTCTTTCCTGCACACCAGCACGACCCAATGGTCTTCGGCTGATTGTGAGATGGAACCTTGCACTCAGGTAGCGTGCGAAGAGTCGCACAAGGGTATTAATGAGCGCTGGCGTTAGATCTGTTCGATTTTTACAAAAAATCGACGAAAATGAGCTCTGCCCCACAACGTGTCGGACCAACGTTGCTTCGGACGTCCTCTAGGCCGCTTTCCTGACACTTCCAAATCAAGGCCTATCTTGCTGACGCCGTCTCCTTTCCCACGCAGAACTTGGCCGTACCACCGTAAACGAGCTTTGCGCATCTTGTCAGCTATCGGAGCGGCACCGAACTTCTGCCGATTGACATCATCTCGGATGCTGTCCGTGTTCGTGACACCACCCGTCCATTTTTGACTCCATGAAGCTGAGTTTTTTTAAATTCAACTTCCTTGTTCGCAGGGCAACCCTCAGCGTCATACATTGCTTCTGGCCGGACGATTGTTTCATAGATTTTGACTTTGACGCTGTGGTGATCTTCCTATCGCAGAGTACACCTGCCACCGTCCCAGCGCCATTTGGAAGGGGTGTACGTTAAATTTTTCGGTAAATTTTTAACGACAATTTTAAACGAAAAACTATTGCGTTAAACTAGGTAAATTTGTTAAATTTGTTGAATAAAATTTCTTCTAGATGCAGTCAGTTTGGCTGTATTTTAGTAGGTAAAAAGCCAGATCTTTTTCTTTATTGACTTTTCGACTCCATCTATGTGGCCATTATATGAATACCAGCCGTCAGAGCGACTTCTCGGCTTCTTAACGGATTCGCCGTGGTAATAACTTCTCATAATTAATTGTAGCTGCCACCTATGTCATGGTTTCCTACAGAAAGAACACCCTAACGTCGATTTTGCAAGTACGAAAGAAATAGAAAAAATGAACGACATCTACAAAAATCGATTATATGAACAATAGCGATTGATGGCGACAGATACTTTAAAATCGAACTTCAGATTCTTGTTAAGCGACCTCGATTACTCCCAGGGCTAAAGTTTCGGACCGTTTGAACGTCATCCACAGAAAATCGGTAATTTGATCAATATCGATTGATGGCGATCGATACTTCAAAAACGAACTTCAGATTCGTATTCACCGACCTCGATTACCCCAGGGCTGAAGTTTCGAGCCGCTGTTGATCGCCATCAATCGTCGAGTATAGGCAATTCGCCAATAGGGCTTTCCCCTACTCGAGTTGTGATGGGAGCAACACACACACTACTCCTTTATATAGTAGGATGCCTTCATCTCCACAAAAAATAACAACAATCCATCTATCATCAACAAAACTGTGTAAACGAGAAAAATTAATAAGATTCTGAACTCAAACAGTAACAACAGGGTTTTGCGAACGTTTTCTGCCTACCGCCCTTTGGAACAGAATCGTGGGTGAGTCAAGGGGGGTTTGTGATCTTTATTTATTTATTTATTTATTTCTGTACGATGCATAAGGCATACGTGATATAGGACCTAGTACAATACAAAACACCAATACAGGAAGAACAACTGTTAAATCTAGAAATGTAAAAGCTTGTTTCTAGCCATGTGCTTGAACAGCCTGTAATGTGCCGACGATCGAGGGACACAGGAGTTTAGCGAGATAAAGCTGGAACCAGCTCTACACGTGAAACTACATGACCTGGTATTCGTTTTGGGTACACCGTAAGATATTTTTTCTGAGCTGCCCCTAGTTCTAGATATTATTATACGATAGAATTTTGAAGCATCCACATCAATTAGGCCAGTCAGGAGTTTGAAAACCACACAGACATCAGTAAGTTTACGACGAGAAACTAAGGAATGCAACTTATATTCGCTATTTCTAGCTACAGGACGAGGAGCTCTTATAGATCTAGTACAAGCTATCCTAAAAAATAATTTGCGAGTGAAATTGTCTTGCACCTTTTCAAGAAGAGCGATGTCTTTTGATTTCGAAGGAGAAAAGACTGGTGAACCATACTCCACAATAGGGCGAATGTATGACTTGTAAGCCCTAAGAAGCATTTCGCTTATTTTATTATTTCGCTTATTTCATCTTATTCGCTCTAGAATTAAAGTAAAGTTGCAACGAAAGTTTGAGGAGCTGGTGAGTGGAACAAGCAGTCGTGGACGCGGCAACCCTTCTACCTATACTACCAATTATCCCCCCGGTCATGGATGAGAGTGACTCTATGGAACGCTCCACTTCTGGATGTGGAGCGTTCCATAGAGTCACTCTCATAGGCGATGTTTCTCTATCGCGCGAGGCACTTGCAACACTGGAAATGAGCCCCAGTTTCTCTTCTTCTCAGCATCTGTCACATGGGGTACCACGCGAATTTGTCGGCAGCCTACAGAAGCTACGGGATCAACTGCGCTTCAGGGTAAATATCGATGCGCAAAACAACCAGCCAGGTATCAGAAGCATGGCGGCGATTCCACCTCCTCCTTTCCCCAGTTCCTTTCTTTGTGAACAGGAACCTAAATGGGTGATCGATAGGAAATTTCGCGTTTTAGCTACTTCCTTGCTCACGGTTCTGCAGAGAAACATGACCATACGGACACCTCCAAATTTAACAATTGACCAGCGCAGGGGCTTGAAGGAAGTCAGGGATCTAACGGCATCGGGAGCGATTAAGGTGAGCGTTAGTGATAAAGGAGGGGAGTTCGTGATTCTCCCACAACATCTTGATAGGAGTATCACAAGACATCACCTACAGGACACTAGCGTCTATAGTCGCTCTACACCTGAGGAGTTCGCTAAACAATGCCGCTCTCTTAACCGAAAGTGGAGTGACATTGCAAAAACAGCGGAACTGCGTAGAACCCTTATAGCGCGGTTAAGGTGCGAGCATCCTGTCTGCCCAGTTCTGCACGTCCTTATCAAGACCCACAAACTACCGCAAAGGGGTGATCTCAGGGACTCCACGCAGTATAAGGTGCGTCCTATCATAAGTAGCATTGGTGGGCCAGCAGATCGTATTTCGTGGCTGTTGAACTTAGTTCTTACGCGGTTACTAAAATTCGTACCTGTCCACCTTCCCAGTACTGGTGCATTCTTGGATAAACTCCGAAACATACACTTGGAAGGTAACTCTGTAATGGAGTCATTTGATGTCACTTCGTTGTACACAACTGTCTCCAATGACGATGCTATGCAGGCCGTACACGAAATTATTGTGGAACACCAGGACCATATTGCGTTTTTTTGGGCTAAGTATTTCTCAAGTAATGACGCTCATAAATGAGTATCTTCAATGCAATATCTTCAAGTGGTCCGACGAATACTACAAGCAAGTAAGAGGTCTGGCTATGGGTCAGCGTCTGGCTCCTGTGCTGGCCATAGCATTTATGTCCAAAATAGAGAGACCCGTGCTGGTGCGCAGACCCTTACTGTACTGTCGGTATATAGACGACTGCTTTATCGTGTGCCCCACGCAAAACGAAATGGACACCTGTTTCGATTTGCTCAATCAACAAGCGGACCACATTAAGCTCACAAAGGAAAAACCGACAGATCAGTGGTTACCGTTCCCCAGCGCAGAAGTCCGTCTCTCTCAGAGCACCTTTCAAACCAGGTGGTATCGGAAGCCCATTAACAAGAACATCATCATGCACTTCCGTTCAGCACATCCAGGCAGTACTAAAAGGGCTACTGTTCGGAGCATGTTCCGTACTGCTGCCTTGGTATCTTCCAACGACGACATGAAGTCTTAGTCAATGGCAATGGCGTCCCGCATTGCTTTATCTAATGGATATGTGCCGGAATACATGCCCAGAAGAGGTCACCGACCACCAACAGCAGCAATACGCTCTGCTCAAGGAGAACGTAACAAAATTCCCTTCTCGGTACCCTTTATCACGGATGCACTGAGCATCCAAGTGCGAGACTGTGTTCGCGGGGCGGAATTAACGACTTTGTAAGGGTCGTTGACATTTCCCCAGCTGACCTCAAGCATCGACTTGTTAGGAACCGTCTCTATGATAACACCTGCACAACGTCGTCTTGCATGGTATGCCCGTACGGTAGGGAAGGTGACTGCAGAGTGGTTGGTACGGTGTATCTCATTACTTGCTCCGAATGCAAGGAAGAATACATCGGCGAGACGGGCTCTTTGGGTCAGGGTGAAAGATCATGCGGATGGTTGATTAAGTGCAAGGTCTCTACTCCCTTAGGAGAGCACAGACTGCGAATCCACAATGGCACAGCGATTGGTGCGGAGGTGACGATCTTAGCACGCAATTCGATATCGCAGCGCGGAAGACCCTGGAGGCCTTATGGATTGCGTTCAAGAACCCCGCAATTAACAGAAAAGAGGAGCGGGTGGCCGTAATCCAGGAGCTGGCCCCATTTGCCGACCTCTATGGCCTTCACCCAGGAGAACGCCAACCAGAAGGTCCCTGAAGATGTGGCCGAAGGGAGAGTCTCATTCATTCGCGTCTTTCTTCATCCGAGGGTGACTTAGCAGTCTCTCGGCTGTCTCCATAAAGTCAGTCGGGTTGCCTTACTCCCCTTTTCGTCTCATTCTACCACTTGCTCCTGGAGCTTCTGTAACTTGAAATGATGCTTGGGCGGGTAATTTCCCAAACTCCTTTTGTATTCTCCAGGCTCTGAAGAAGGCGGTCACGCCGAAACGTAAGCTCACGCCGAAACGTAAGCTCATACCAACCTTGGCTCGACAGCTTCACACGAGATAGTACAGCACAAGGAAAAAAAGCCAAGATTCAACGACAGTCGAACATGGAACATTCTACTGTTCCTCCCTTATTCCCCCTCTAGTGGTCCCCGTTTGTTGATCCCCTCTTCACTGGTCCCCTCCTACTGCTCCCCCTTTCTCGGAATCCCTGCGCACGTTGGACGACGTGCTAAGCACGTCTTCTGCATCCCTGCATTCGGCGCATGGTCCCCATTCAAACCCTGACGCATTCTCCGCTGAATACATATATCGTAAACTTGGAAGATCCGCCGCCAACGATAGAGTTCGCCAGCAATCGCCCATGGTTAAGCTGAAAGAAAAACGGCTGGCCCACGCCGCACTGTCTTAGGCATCTCTCGGCTGCAGTCCTCTTCCCCTGACTGACGACGTTACTCACTGATTAAGCGAATTGTATACAGCAAAGCCTTTCCATTTTAAACGGAAGAGAGTCCAAGAAATGTGATCGTACTGTTTCGGCGGTCAAAATTTTTTTGTCTTTCTACTATGGGAATGTTTCGGGACTTATTTGGAGCAAAGATCTTTCATTGCGACACACGATGGGATTGCGCCATGCATTCACTCGGTGCAATTCCATCGCACGACTCAGTGGTTTGTCAGATTACTACACGTGCAGTTGTCGTTTTCGTCGCCATTTTCAGCGGTGAACTGATTTTTTAACTTTATGTTTAGAGTTTCACTGTTGTTTCTGCTAAACTCTAGACGATCCTAAAAAATTGATAGTGAGTTAGGAATTTAATGAGTGTTCAAACGGTGTAGGCTTTCTGTTGGAATACAATGCATAGGCTGAAGTAAAGTTTTGAGTCAACTGTTTGACTTTCTTGAAACGTATAAAGATTGATTTGAAAGGTGTCTTACTAGCAAAAAGACGCGAAAAAGGAAAATAGCTTGGTAGGAAAACTGTTCAGATGGAGCTGGAAATAACATGACAAATAAGTAAATATTGAGACACATTTGATTAACATTAGTAGAAAAAGCTTTTGGAAAATCAGTTGGACTGCACTACAATTCAGGTGACTCTTACGATTCACGGTTTCCGATATACGATTTACGACGATTTTTTCGTAATTACGATTTACGGTTTACGAAATTTCAGATTTCATTTACTCACACCCTGGTGTTGTACACTGATATTAGGTTGGAAAAAAAACCTTTAAATTTTTTCAAAGATTTATTACTTCACAACCAGGAAGTCAAATTCAACGAGATAATCTCCATTTTGTTCCACTACACTTTTCCAGAGACTGGGTAATTTTCTAATTCCTCTCGCATAAAGGACTGCCGTTCTGGAGTCGAACCATTTCTGAATCCAATTTTTGTGGTCTTCATCCGTTTCGGAATATTTTTCTCCAATTTCTTGCTTGAGAACACGAAAGAGATCGTAGGGGCGAGGTCAGGGCTATACGGTGGATGTGGCATTACCTCCCAGCCCAGCTCCTTTATTGTTTCTCTTGTGGGTCTTGCAACATGTGGTTTTGCACTGACTGACAGGGCATGTGGAATCCAAGCTCCAAATTTCCATGAAAAGCCAAGACCCTTCAGATGGATTCCCACTATCCTATGAGACACTTCGAGCTTCTCTGCCAGTTGATGTCGCCTGCCTACTATCGGTACGAAGAAGATGGAGTAGTTCAGTGTCGTCCAATTCAGTTGGGCTTCTTGTTCTCTCTTTGCTTTGAGTGAATAATCTCCTTTTAAAAGCTTTCCGAACCACTCATAACAGACGCGATGAGTAGTAAATCCCAAGCCATATGTATGGTTAATTTGGTCGGCTGCCTGACATGCTGTAGATCCTTTAATGAATTCGTGAAGAATGACGTGCCGAAAGTGGTCGTGGGGTAGATCTGGCATTGATAACGAAATACAAGAAGGGTCTTGACCTATGTCCGCGTGCGAACGGTAGACAAGTGTGATAGGATTATGGAATCAGCATTCAATGTTAGCTAGTGCACTTACAAGGAGGGCGCGTGTAGGGCAGTCGGAAGAGTGTCGCGTGTATCCGATACCAGGGGCCGTATGCTATTCTCGCCCGACTCGGGGGGGGGGGGGCGGAGACGGCGCGAAAAATCGATGGCGTGCATACCGGGGAAGTGGGCGGAGACCGCCTCATACCCGGCCGGGGATGGTTGGGGGGAGAATATCATACGGCCCCAGGTGTTCCTGGTTCGGATTTCCCGCCCAGGCCAACCAAGCCCTCCATCCCTCCTGGGTCGGTGAATTGGTACCAGACTTGTCTGGGAAGGATAAAGCGCTGACTTGTTCATCTGCTGGCCACCGCTAGTCATTGTATGGCCAAATACGCATTCATATCGTCTCCACGACATCCCGTAGAAGTAGAATGCACTGGCGCATCGCAAAAGGGATTGAGTAACGCCGTCCTTTATCCTCTATTTACAAGGAGAACGGTAAAAAATTTTGGAAGTGTGAAGAGACTTTATTCCAACCTAATACATCTTCTTGTTGAATACCACAGCATGCAGCTAGAAAATTATGCAAAAAACGTTTGAAATGGCATAGATTTTAGAATCCCTCTAATCCCTCTCAACCAATGAGTTGAAATGCAAAAATGCAATACCGCAGAAGAATCAAACCCCGACTTTCCTCGCATGAGGCACCGTAACTACGCACTGCGCTCCGAGCCGTCTCCTGGCAGAGGCGTCGGGTGCGTACAAGACCCGCGAACTCGTAAGGCGCCGATTCCACTGTAACTTCAAGGGCCTCTACTCCTTGGATTTAACGACTTAGCAAAAAATCCTATTTTTATACTAATTGGGGTGGGGATTCTCCCTATATGACTCGCTCTCCCCGTTCAGACATACGCTTCAGACTCTTCCCTTGTTAGAGTAGAAAAATGTGAAAAAGATTGAATCTAATTCTGCCTCTAGAAAGGTTTTGTTTTCAAATGTAGAACATTCAGTTTTCAAAACATTATGGGATTCTCCCCTTCATGTGCCACCTCATCGCGGTGAAGGGGTGAACATCACTTAGTGATGGCTAATGGCACAAACGGTCACGCAGTACGCGACGCTTTGTCGTGTATGGGCGGCTCTCCTGTATCCCTGGCCAGGAACATGTGAGTAACCAGACCAGCGCCATGGCTCAAACAACTGAACCCGCGCCCCAGTCCTCCGCGCGCCTCAGGTGGACTTCTGCGACATCCACCTCCGGGGCCATCTAATCTCGGAGTTAAACCATCAGGACGTCATTGGAATCGGACTACCGGAAACTCCCTCCCACCACGACAGGGAAACTGCCTATTCGTCTGCACTTATAACTGTCGTACGATCGCATCTGAGTAGGATCTTCGGACACTGCTTTACAGAAGCCGCAACATCAAATACGACGTTATCGCCCTGCAGGAAACGAAAGGCAGAACGGAAACCATAAGAAGGACCGACCACAACGAGCTTCTCATTATCGGAGCAATGGTGGACAGAAAGAATATAGGCGGAGTTGGATTTCTCGCCAATTCGACAGTGCACCACCTAGTAGACTGTTACAAGATCATCAGTCCG
The DNA here is from genome assembly GCA_947359475.1 of Heligmosomoides polygyrus bakeri. NCBI lineage: Eukaryota > Metazoa > Nematoda > Chromadorea > Rhabditida > Heligmosomidae > Heligmosomoides > Heligmosomoides polygyrus. Next base: position 54,630,411 of record OX375866.1, on the reverse strand, counting down.
CGAGTAGCTGTTCTGCGTCTGGAAACCAAAGATCAAGGAACCATCTCCATCATGAATGGATATGCTCCAACATCTGCGGCCACAGACAAAGAAAAGGAGGAATTCTACAAGCTATTCGAAAGGACTGTCAATGACGAGAAAAGCTACTACAAAGTTGTCGTTAGTGACTTTAACGCTATCGTTGGTACGAATGATCACGACGAATGGAGGCTAGAACTACATGGAACTTCCTCAAGGAACGAAAACGGAGAACGCCTGATAGACTTCCTACAATACCGCCCGCGTCGCGCGGTCAAAAAGACGGTTTGCGACGGAAAAATCCGTTGCAAACTGTCGCATGCTCATAACTCCTACAATTTTGAGTTGTTTCACAAACAGTTGATACCATTCGATTCCCCTCCTCGAGATCTATAAAACTATGTATAAAACTTTACCAGGCCACCGCGTTTTCGCTGTGGGTGGCCTAAAAGAATAACTGCAGCAGGTTTTGCGATTGGAGCACCTTATTTTCCAGGACGTGCATGTGACTTGCAGTGCCTTCGGAGTATCTCAAGCATGGCGTGCGTTGTCAGTCGTTGCCGTGTGCAATGCGTGTAGAGATCTGTGTCAATCGAGTGGGTTCGACAACTGGTAGAGTGAGCGTTTGGAGAATTCTATCATAAATTTTCAGCAGCCCTACTAAGGAATTGCTCTAATGCTGTCCAGCTAGCCTTTAGAGTGCGTCGTGAACAATGCATATAGATTGCACGCGCGGGCGTGTTCGGAGCGCAATAACTCTTTCGAGTTGAAATCGTTTGCAACTCGTGGGTCTTATAGGCAGTAAAACTTGTAGTAGCACACCAAAGTAGAATGGTGTAGCTTGAAAAGAGGCAATGTTACAGGGGTGCGAAAAAGCAGGTGAGGCTTGTGTGACGCATTTTTTTCCGATTTCGGTGGACCACTGCGGGAAGATCCGACGAGCAAACGGCCTTGAAACGCGCAGACAAACAGAGAGCTTCAGGTGCTCAGAACTCCTCAGCTTCCTAAACTTTCTTAGCCTCAGCTGCCAGTTTAAAGCGGCGGAAGATAGCGGTTAGAGTTTCTTGCGCTCTTACTCGCCCAGGTTTGATTGTTCGACACTAGCAGTGGTACCGTTCTGTTCACCATGAAAAGCGCTATCGAATGGTATCAAATTCGACCGATTCTGGGAGTATCGGTTTTTTGACAATTTCGCATCAAAGGCGAGGCTGCTCAAAGGCGCGGCAGAAGGTCGATGACGTCATCGAAAATCGATATCATCGTTTTGGACCATGCTTGACACCGTTTGATAGAACTTTTCATACTGAATTGAACTATTTTATTGAGAGTAGGGAAAACTGTAATATGGGCGAGTAAGAGCGAGGAGAACATCGACCGTTGTTGTGCTAAATTGCACGCGCGGGCGTGTTCTGAGCGCGAGAACTCTGTCATTTGTGAACCTATCCGGTAGCAGCTTGTGAAATTTGTATGCAGCAAAATGTTCTAGTTGCGCACTGAATTACAGCAATGTAGCTTATGATTGGACAAAGTTACAGCAGTGCGAAAATGCAGGTTAGTTTTGCGTGGCACGATTTTTTCCACATTCAGTCGACACTTGCAAGCATACGCGATAAGCTAACGACTTACAAATGCGCCAGCGAGCAGAACACTTAAGGTTCTTTAAGAGAGTGTTTTAACAATTTCCTAGCTGATTAAACTGCCTTAGCCCCAGCTGCAGGGCGGCTGAGTTTTAGCGTTGAAGTTTCCTGCGCCATTATTCGCCCAGATGTGAGTGTTCGACAGGAAGAATGGCACCATTCTGTTAAAGCGCTATCGAAAGGTACCAATTTTGACTGATTTTGGAAATATCGATTTTTTGACAATTTCCCATCGAGGACGGGGGCGCTCCAGGCCGAGCCCGCGCGGACGATGACGTCATCGAAATTAGATATTTTCGAAATTGGCCAAAATTTCTCGTCCAAAATCATCTAGGGGTTATTTGGGGCGCTGATTACGAACCCGACGTCCGTTTTTGAAAATTCCGCCGATTTTGGTAGGTTTTGGATATTTTTCAGGATAATCGGATGTGGTCGGGTCAGGATCAGCGATTTTGCTCAAACTTCGTATAGGGGCGGGAACTTATTCGGGGTGCCGAACAAGATGCCGAAGTTCATTCGGACGCTTACGGCAGGAGACCGCCCATACCGATAACTGAGGGTGATCGGTGGACCTGACACGACCACCCTCAAACGAGAAGTAACCTACTGAAATCGGCGGAATTTTCAAAAACGGACGTCGGATTCGTAATCAGCTCCCCAAATAACCGCCTAGATGATTTTGGACGAAGTTTCCACGAGGAAATTTGGCCAATTTCAAAAATATCGGTTTTCGATGACGTCATCGTCCGCGCCGGCTTGGCCAGTGGCGCCCACGTCCTCGATGGGAAACTGTCAAAAAAATCGATTTCTTTGAAATTGATCGACAGTGACACCGTTCGATAGAGCTTTTCGTAGTGAACAAAATGGTGTTATTGGGATTGTCGAAAACCCAAATGTGGGCGAGTAAAAGAGCAGGAAACTTCAATCGCAAAGTCCCCCGCCCTAAAATGGCAGATGGGACTAAGGCAGTTTAGGCAGATGGGGGGTTGCGAGCATATCGTCTTAAAGCACCTTAGGTGTTCCGCTCGCCTACGCATTTGTATGCCCTTGGCTCGTCGTGTCTTCGCGCAGTGGTCGACCGAAATGGGAAAAAATTGGATCGCACAAGCCTCACCTGCATTTTCGGAGCGCTGTAATTTAGTCCATTCATGAGCTACACCGTTCTGCTTTAGAACACGTCAAGAACCTCGTACTGCCTACAAAGTACTCGAGTTGCAGCCGAAACGATTTGATCTTCATAGAGTTATTGAAGCTACGAACTCGCCCGCGCGTGCATTTGCGAGAGGTCGCCCCACTGCATTGATAGGTTCTATTCTATACGTATTGTCCACAGCGTACTCTATAGTCTCGCCGGGACGGAATACAGCAATTCCTGAGTAGGGCGGGCGGAAATTACTAATCGAATCTAATTTTGAATGGTCCTATCGTATATGCATTTTGCTCTCTCTTCTCGCTTCTTAAAACCTCTTCATTTGTATAAGTAGCTGTCAGTGCGTGCACTAGTGTATGCACTAAAGCACCTAAAGAGGGTAAGCGTTGCTGTTTAGCACGACATTTTAACCGCTTCCGCTCACTCGATTGATAGGCTCGATCCAACGTGCATTGTGTACGGCACACTCCAAAGGCTCGTCGAACCGCCCGGAGCAAATCCTAAGTAGGACGGCCGGAAATTTCATATAAAATTCTCCAAACGGTGCAAGATAGTCTTGAAGGCTTTACATTTTCCGCTAAATGAAGATAGAAACCCAGTGGGCATGCTTCCGCCCATTCGATTGATAGGTTCGATACTATATGCATTGTGCACGGCGCACTCTCGGAACATTCCAGGCATGACAGAGCACTGACAACGCACGCCATGCTTGAGATACACCGAAAACACTGCACGTCCTGAAAAATAAGGTGCTCCAATCGGAAAAGCCTGCTGCAATTATTCTTTTAGGCCACCCACAGCGAAAACGCGGTGGCCTGGTGAAGTTCTACACACGGTTTTGTAGATCTCGAGAAGACGAATCGAAAGGTACCAAGTGTTTATGAAACAACTCAAAATTAAAGGAGTTATGAGCATGCGACGGTTTGAGACGGATTTTTCCGTCGCAAACCGTCTTTTTGACCGCGCGAGGCGGGCGGTATTGTATCCGCGTGCCGTCTCTACCATGGAAATTCTATGTTTAAGAAGACTTCAAACCGACGATGGACCTGGGAGAACCCAAATGGAGAAACACGTTCGGAGATCGACCATGTTCTTAAAAACAGGCGCTGGAGTCTGTTCGAGGTCTCCGTGCTGCCTTCGTTTGACACCGGCTCGGATCACCGCCTTGTCCGTGCGAAGCTGACTCTCAAAAAGAGGATACTCAAGCGTGACACTCATAAACCGGCACCGGTGAGGATCCCCACATTTAAGTCTGAGGAGTTGGAATATGCAATAAAGTGGTATGATTGGAATCTTCTTGAAGATCCATCGGAAGACTACGACCTTCTCTCCAAAGGAATGTTGAAACGTGCTAGCAGCTCTCGCGAAGCCACATCACCCTCTGCTTCAAGGCTCAACGCACATGCGATTAAGCTCTTGGAGCAAAGAAGAGCTGTCAAACTGGACCTAATGCTTCACATCTGGAAAAAGTCATCATCTCGAAGGCCTGTCGAATTGCAGTGAAGGAGTCCATTCAAGCCTACAGAAGATTGAAGCTGTTAGAAGCCACTGGGAAAGGTTCAAGCATAAAGCGCTGCAAACGAGATCTCTGCGATCAGAAGGCAATAATGTCAGCCCTTGTGGATAAGGATGGAACAATGAAAACGTCTCGAAGAGAGATGGAGGCCATCGTTCAAGAATTCTACACAGATCTTTTTCGTTCTTCCAGCACTGTCCCAAAATGCTTGATGCCACCAGCTGAAGAAGTACCTCCCATTCTGGAATCAGAAGTTGCTCATGCCATAAGAAGGATGAAGCCGAGCACTGCTCCCGGACCGGACGGCATTTCTCCTGATCTCCTTCGTGCGGGTGGCAGTGCCCTCTGCTCACTTCTTGCCGAGCACTTCAACCACTACCTTCGACTTGGTAGGATTCCGGACTCATGGAAGGAGTCAAAAACAGTTCTAATCTTCAAAAAAGGTCAGCAGGAGGATACCAATAACTATCGACCCATCAGTCTTCTCTCGGTTGTGTAGAAGCCAAGATACTGCTTATTCGCATGGAGCGTTGCTTGGATGAGCATCAGCCAGTGGAGCAAGCAGGGTTTCGCAAGGATTTCTCCTGCATGGACCATATTCAATTCAGACTGCCTCACAGCTCATCGAGAAGAGCCGCGAATACCACCTCCCACTTGTCCTTGTCTTCGTGGATTATCGGAAAGCGTTCGACTCTGTAGAAATCAACGCCGTTCTGAACGCGCTTGTGCATGCTGGTATACCATCGCCCTACATCCGACTTCTTGACGAATGCTTTTCGAGCAACTACCATCCAGTTATTCGACCGAAAGCTTAAAATTCCTATCGGGAAAGGAGTACGGCAGGGAGACACGATTTCTCCCAAGCTATTCACAGCGAGATTCCAGGAAGCCATGAAAGACTTGAACTGGGACGATAAAGGCTACCTTGTCGAAGGTAAACGGATCAGCAACCTTCGCTTCGCCGACGATATTGTTCTCATCTCTACCAGCACGGCAGAAGTCGAGGAAATGCTGAACGAGCTCAATGTGGCAGGTATGAAGATTGGATTGGACATGAATATGTCCAAAACGCAATTTATGGTCAACCAGTGGTGTGACACGGGACTCGTAAGGTTAAATGGAGTCGCTCTACAACAGGTCGACTCCTACGTCTATCTGGGAAGAGAGCTGAACATGAATAACGACCTCGCTCTTGAAATCGGCTGCAGGAGACGCGCAGCATGGGCAGCCTTCAGTTCGATTCGCGAAGTCACCGATCAGGTCAAGAATGCCGGCCTCAGGGCCTCGATATTCAACGCCTCTGTACTGCCTGCGATGTGTTACGCGAATGAAACCTGGCCCGACAACAAGACAATCGCCAGAGCAGTGCAAACTACGCATCGTGCACTGGAGAGATGTCTTCTGAGGACAAGCCTTCGTCAGCAATGGCAAGAAGGCCTACGAAGCTCGGAGCTACGGGAGAAGTCGCAATTAGCAGACCCGCTGCAGTACATGAAGAAGTCGAAATATCGCTGGGCCGGACACCTACTTCGACGAAAGGACGATAGATTGAGTCTCCGTGTCACAGAATGGCTCCCAAGAGACCATAAGAGACCACTGGGACGACCGCCAACGCGATGGGCAGACTCATTCTCAAGATCTTTCAGAGAACGGAGTCTGCCTCACTGGATGCAAGCAGCCAGAGATCGAGCGGTCTGGAAGAGTTGTGGTCCCCGCTGAGAAGACCTCCAGCCGACAAAAGGACCATCAAAGTATCAAAGTAAGTATGGGATTCAGTTCCGTATACATATGGTCCCTCAACAAAAAAGACAGCATGCGGATCTCCACAATGTCGATGCCATACCTGGAAAGATCAATTTATTAACAGACATGAAAATCAGCTGAGAAGCTGTTAAAAACGAACGGAGATAAGAAGAGTAAAGCCTGGGTTGGAGAGAAGGGGGCTGTATCAAACCTGCTCCGAAAGGAGGGCCGAAAATGTCGAAACCGCCCTTCATCCTGCTCCTGAGATAGTTTTTCGAATGTGAACGTTCCGCTTGTAGCGCCGGTTTGATACCTCTACCTTTGTATGAGGACGAATAACCTGTGTGGCCCAACATGATGCTCCCTCGTTCTCCACGTAAGTCGCAATCTGCGTGGCTGAAAAATGAGTGGCTTTGTTGTTAGTCAATTGTTCATGCTACTCTGCAATGGCAAACGGTGTCTCGTTAAGCTTTGCCCATTGATTTGCTAAATTCTAGATGGAGTGCATTACCAAAAATCTACGCTGTGCTTGCAGAGAAAAAGCTTCGATGGCAGATAAGCCTATGAAGAAAAAACTGAGCGCACACGAAAACAGAAATCGCATTTCAAGTGAATTGCAAGTATTGCATAACGCAACCGTGTAAATGTTGATCATTTTGGACTCAGTTGGTTGTGTATGGAATAAACGCTTGCTAGAAAGTGAACTGCTGTGGATTGATACATCGATTTCCTGCGTCACTATCAAAGTTTAATACTAAATAGCCGCACACCTCAGTTTGTTGCAGAATCGGTGCTGGAAGACGTACCAGGGTGAACGAATGGCATAATTTCGTTACTACTAGCAAGGGAGATCAATGGGCGTCCCGTGGCAATTTTAAAAGTGACCTATTGAGGGTTGTCGAGGACTGTAAGAGAAGCACCGTAAGGGTTCTCAAATTTCCTGCGGACACTTGGGTAGGTTAAAAATTGCAAAAAACCGTAACACTTCAGTGCGGCCCGATAAAGACAAACTGACGTCTGGAACTGCCATGCCGTGGTTAGAATCTATCCTGCAAAAGGTTTGGGGCTGGAACAATAGCGGGATTGCAGCGATTTCACAATTAGCCTGTTAGCCGCACAGTAACCGACGTGGAACGTTGAGGTGCGTCGCTAACAAGCGATATGGTGGAGTGTTTCACCATATCGCTTGATATGCCGCGCTACAGGAATTTCGGCCGTATTTTCTCCTTAAATTTCTGAAAGTCGTAGATGAATCCGGCGCTTGGGTGTTACGATATAAAAACAAAAATAAACACGCAAAGCAACAGCGTTCATAATACATAGTTCGATTGGCAATTAAGGAGAGCTGGCGGTTTTTTTGCTTAAAAATATATAAAATTCTTTGTCTTGACCGTCTTCGGTAGGCATTGATGGTGGGATTGTCAGCACGACTGCACTTCACGACTCCAAAAATCGAGGAGAAAATTAAAGAAATTGGATAAAAAAGATTTGTTTTGTATTTATTTATTCATTAGTTTATTGCTTTTATTTTTATTTATTACATTTTATTTTTATTTAATTATTATTTATATTTATATTTTCAATTAATCAATTATTATATTTATGATTGATTTTTTCGACCCCTCTTCGACTTCTGGAGAGAAAGTGCTATAGTACCGATCTATCTCTTTCATGCCCAACCAACCATACAGCTAGTGATCTCACGGCCATTACATACAGCAACCGACTCACTGCTGCAAGAAGACGTAATACCACCCACATCATCGTCATCGTCCGACGACCAGTCCACATCCTGCGGTTCGTTTAAGTCAGGCTAACATAATCACTGAGAGAACAGGAGACTTTTCTTCGCAGTTCCCCGGTAGCATGCAGGGGCCTATCCCAACTACAAAACAGATAATATTCTTTATCTTGGCCGTCTTCGTTAGGCATTGACGGTGAGTCTGTCAGCACTACTGTACTTCATGACTCCAAAAGTCCAGGAGAGACTGAATAAATGGATACATAAGATTTATCTTAATTTTTATTATTTATTTATTATTTTATTTATTATGTATTAATTATTAATTAATATTTATATTTATATTTTTGATTAATTAAATAATGTATACATTTATATCGCTACGCCTATTTTCGTGAGCAGCGCACCTCAATGTTCCACGTCGGTTACTGTACGGCTAACAAGCATCTTGTGAAATCGCTGTAATTCCGCTACTGTTCCAGCCCGAAACCTTTTGAAGGTTAGATTCTTACCACGACATGGCAGTTCCAGACGTCGGTTTCGCTTCCTTGGCCTGCACTGAAGTGTTACGGTTTTTTGCAATTTTTAACCTACCCAAGCGTCCGCAGGAAATTTGAAAACTTACAGTCCCCTACAACCCTCAATAGGTCACTTTTAAAATTGCCACGGGAGCTCATTGACCTCCCTTGTACTTTTGTTTTTTGTTATTTTTTAAGATTTGAGCCCTGAGGAAAGGAAAAAATACGGCGTCATGTTCTGTAAGATGTCAAAACTGAGCCATACGCTTTATCCAAATTTCCAGTTGTAGACACGATTGGTATTGTAGGAAACATGCCTGTTTCACTTCCGTAGCAAGCCATTCGAAGCATTGTTTCGTCTGTTTTGAATCAGAAAAGCGAAAGTGCTCCGCCCCAAACCAGCGTCACAAACCAACAAGAGCCTACAAGTGCTCTTCTCCGCCTTCCGACCTGCGCTACAGAAGTCGTGGTCACTGCTTCCGTTGTCGCTGTGGCTGCGTCTACAACCTGCAATCTGGAAATGCGCATTGCGTATTCCTGGCGTTGTGGTACACAACGCCTTCGATCAGCCCTCGCGTGTTTGACAGCACGAGTTCCCAACAAGTTGTGGTGCGTTCTTATTCAGTTCCAAACGTTAATTGTAGGATCAGTTTCGGAAGGATTACGACAAGCACTTAGCCCATAGAGAATCAACGAAGTCGGAAATTTGAAGCCTTGAACCGGCACATGGCGCAATTTCTACCAATTGCACGTTACGATTTTCATTTTTCCACGCCATAATGTGCACCTTAATTTTTAAAACTTGCGTTCAAAATTAAAGCCTGGGAGGACGCCCACTCCTGATAGGCACGTTAGACAAGTTGTTGGAAGCACTTGGTCGGCTTCGCTTCCAGAAAGAGAATTTATCTGCGGCCACGAGGATATCATCGAAATGAGGAAACGCTTGCAGTTTAGTGGACTGCAGCCGTGAGCCGCAGCCATGTGGAACTTCTGCAGCCAGGGAGTTCACTCCCGAGGCCCAAACACGTCCTCCACTGGGCAGAGGCGTAGTTCACTGCCTGCTGGTCTGGAGAGGCCCATCCGAAAGCGTTGCTGCTATCGTGAAGACTTCAAGGGGCGACCCACCCCGTCGACTAATCGATTGGCGAGGTGGTGGGGGGGGGGGGGGGGGTGCTGGCGGTCCGCGCCACCACCCTTCCGCAGTGCCTGTTCGCCAGGCCATGCACGTCGTCGCTGAACTCCCCCGTTGGGGTGAAGCACCCTCGAGGTGGTCGACTTTTGTCACCGCTGGCCGTAGTTTTCTCGTTCGCAGGAGGTTTTTCCATGCTTTACTCCTGATTCCCGCTCTGCACACTCAAGGAGCTCCCTTCCTCGGTTTCAACCCTTCCTCCACGGGACCTTCCGCTTGCTTTGTCGATGTCTGCAAAAGGATGCAAAAAGCATTATGCTGGAGCGGAAAAGCCTATGCGTTTCTCTGCTCATATTTCATTACTTTTGTTTCAGAATGCGCTCAACCTAACACGCTAAGCTCACAATGACTTCCGAAGCCTCATTCTACTCAGAGCGCCTCGCCCACAAGGAGCACGAGCTCGACGTCGGTCCCCCTACGTATCAATATCGGCTATCGCTCTATCAAAATCAAACATTAAAATTTCTTGGAAATCACGCTCATGCTCAAGGTCAATTTTTAGGAGCTTCAAGCTGCCTTTAACAAATACAAGCTCAAGGCAAAGGTGAAGTTCGACCAGTTGCGAAAGGAAGTGAATGCATACTGCAGTGGGAATGGCTACTCACTCAATGAAAGAGAGGTATTCCGCTTGATGAGAACTTCCAAAATCGGCGTCTTCTTATGCGGGTTCACGCACACGGCAAGCGGAGCATGCTCCGCGTCATATCCAGGTCTCAGTTTCATTCGTGGCTTCGAGTTGTACCGCCTGCTTTTCCAGAATAACGCGCTGCTACTAATCCGACTGGCTGAGAATGAGACGGCTATGGAAGCCGCGTGTCGCGAGGCCGAGGTACTACGAAAGGAGGTCGCCCGAAAGCAGACGCAACTCAACGATCAGCTGATACTAATCAAGGTTGGCCTTGTGAGCCCTGTTCCTCTCACCTAACGTCCGACATCGTGGTTAAGAATATGGAGGAGCAGATTCGAAGCTCTCAGCCTATGAGTCCTGTTGAAATTCAAGAAAGGAAACGTGCAGCTCAAATGATCGACCTGGACAAAATCCAACAGCAGATGCTTTTCAAGGTTTCCCTGTTGTAAATCGTTCTGTGTGAAATTTCATAAAATAGATTTCTAGGACGAAAGGATAGTGGAGTTGAACAACGTTATTCTGGACAAGGAGAGACAGATCCTCGACCTGCAGGTTTGAATATTTTTATGAGCAGATTTAGAGTAAGCTGCATCGTGCTCCAGAGTTTCAGCATCCTTATTTTTTGGCAGTAATGGTTGATTTTTCAGGAACTCTGCCGCGAGCAAGGCGAAGTGGCGAGCGTGACGTCTCAAGCAGCACGAATTGTTCAGCGGCAGTGGGAGGTCGGAATTTCGTTTACAATTCTTGTCCCCCTTCCCCTCCAAAGTGCGCAGAATAGTTAAAACAGCAGATTCATGGGTTGCAGGACAAAAATCGTGAAAGGCGAGAGGTTGGAACCGAGACAGACTCTTCGCTGTGGAACAGCACAACTCGGATAGGGCAAAGAGATCCCGAGGTCCGTGCTCGATCTGATTCGCCTGGACGAGCGGTTGTGAATAATCGAGGTATGTAGAGAGGTCGACTTGGAAGCCCCGTGGATCACATGGTCTCTTCCATGCAGCTAGCACCTGGCCCAATATTGCGTCTGTGGTTAAAAAACTCAGTGTGGGCTCATTTGATGAAGCGCAAGCCTTTGCCTGGGGTGGAGAGGCAGCTGCCTTCAGGTGCGCAGGCGGTTGGACCTGGGGAATAGGGTGAGACATGAGGAAATGAAGCCGTGATAAAAGCAGTTCCTATTCAAGGAAAACTATTATCTTCTACATATCTTTTTATTAAAACCTCGCCGATGTTCACTCTGCAGGGCGGTAAGTAGAATTTTCTATCCTAAACTTATTCCAAACACTTCGTTGTCTTCACTGGGTAAAGGTAGACTTTAGTCGAGGTCCTTCGACTTCGCCAGTGCTGCGAATTAGTGCCTACGACCAAAACACAGCGCGAAACTCGCAGATGATCAAGGCCTTCACTGAGAGTCTACCAGGATTTGTATCGAGCAAAACTCACCTGAATATCCATGTCATTCCTCTTCACGTAGCTCGTGGGGCGGTTTACGGAAGGCGGCCAATTGTGATGGGAAAGCACTCGTTCCCGTTGTTCATAGCTGGGTCTCTCGAACACTAGAATACTGCTGCGTCAAAGCCTTTACCCCTGTAACTTCAACTGTGTGTTTAGCGAGTGGAGTTAGTACGTTTTCATGCCATTTGGCAGCTAGGCAGCATGACGTCGTCCTACCTACCTTGAGCAGAAGTGAGGAACACTATAAAGGAGTTACGTCGAGGGTGGTATCGCATCCTGGGAAGACGGGAGGAGTAGCAATGGAACTGGCATCACGGTGCAACGGATCAGCTGTGCATCAGAAAGCTGCGCTATAATATGCAAGAAACTTCGCCAGCAGAGATCGCTGAGACCGACGCCGAGATCGGTGGGAAGCGCTGTGATAAGATGGTGAGCAACGAGAAGAACAGCGAGCCCTGCATTGAACTGGGTGCTGAGGAGCAGCTCTAAGAAGCATTTTACCCATTGCCGATTAAGCGGACTCTGCACAGCATTTACCAGGATTCATCCTGTGTTACGCGGCTTGATTTTCGTGGAATCAAAGTTTATGTAGTTCAATAGAACTTCTGGTACTGTGTAACACTAGGAAGTGTTAAATTTTTTTTAATATATTTTCAATATTATATTATTATTTTCATATATTTTCGCCACACATTGTTTCACAGTGTGTGGCGAAAATAATTTCTTTAAGCCGCAGCCAATCCTTACTTCTTTGAAAGGATTGTTTTCTTTCAAAAGTCACGTCCACGGCGTGTTCGTTAGCAGAAGAATTTGAATGAGCAAACAGCAGCTGATTTCTGTTGCTTCAAAAAATAACGGCTTCAGTGCGCAGGTTACCTTTTCCATGATACTTTTCTACTGCGGTAGCGCTTGCTTGGACACAAGCATGAGCAAGGCAGCTCCTTCGCAACAACTCCTTTGACGTTGTCGGTGTGCACTAAGCAAAGAAAGATAAATCGAAAGGCGGCGATATTAAGTTCTGTTTGTATTGGAGGAATGTCTCCCTTACTGTTTGAATCTGCCCTCCATATCATATTCACGGCACTTGCACACATTTACCATTTCTACGTTAAATTGGATAATTTTCCAGTCAAATTGGACAACCTTCTAAGCAGGCTAGAAATAAGTTTTGCTTTAAAGCGCAGGAAGGAGCAATTATTAATCAATTAATTTAGTGTATTAAAAGGAGAAACCGCGCCATGCGCTCGGCTAGATCGTCGTGCTTTTTATTTGACTGATAGCAAAAATTATCTTTGCGTGAAATAAAACAGATGGAGGCGATTCGACAAGAATAAAGGATAAGGATAAAGGAGGTTCACTCTATCCATTTAGGGATCCGCCACGTATTTTACTTGTACGGGATGTCGTGGAGGCGATTTGAATGCGCATTTGGCCATGCAATGAGTTGCGGTGGCCAGCCGATGAACAAGTTAGCGCTTGATCCTTCCCAGACAGGTCTGGTAACAATACATCGACCTCGGAGGGACGGAAGGCATGGTTGGCTTGGGAGGAAAATCCCAGGAACCTTGTATCGGGTGCACGCGACACCTCTTCCGACCCCGTTACGGGCGCCCTACGACAAAAATAGTTATAACACACATATTCTTACATCGCTTCTTTTCAAGCAAGCAGCATTTACACAGTCCATCGAATGGAGATTGCCACAGTCAGATCGAGTGCATTGCGCGATCTATTCTTTCAATATAACAAATAGGTGCTGCTTTCCTGTGCGTTAAACCAAAATATATTTAATTATCTTTCGTTGAAAATAAAATCTTTGCAAAGTTTCATACAGTGTCTCGCTTACTGGGACAGACAAATTTTAAAGAATCAAAGAAAATCATACAAATTTCGTTTGTTCATTTTCAAAATCTGCTCGATAGTTTGATTCCCAGGAAATGATGTGAGTGCTGTCTCGAATTTAGAATAGGATGTAGTAGGTAATAAATTTTTTTCACCCACAGGCGCCCTATGCACGTCTACAGTGCTGTGCACAAGCGCTCGTACCAATTTCTCGACTTTTAGGCGGCCAAGGCAGTTCTTTGCCCTGTGTGTGTCAGTCCTGTGTGGATCTACTAACTGAACAGCCTTCAGGCTGAGAGTGTTTTCAGTATTTCAACCATTCTTCTCTTAGTTTCAGTATGAGCTATTAGTGAAGCTCTAAAAATTGATTTGATTGCACTAGATTTAAACTAGATTTACTGTATATGCAAAGTAAAATCACGGTAAAGCAGCGAGAGATGAACGATTTATAAAAAAAGTTCTGGAAAAGAAAGAACAGAGTTATCAATCAAGTGAGTAAAATTGCCTTCATTTGTGCAGTGTTAACACAGAAGTACCGAGGAAGTTGAAGAATAAGAACTCGCCAAGAGACACATGTGATTCCCAAGATGACAACTATTAATCGGAGCCTCAATTTATCTACCAAAATTCGGGTTGAGCCAGGGTATGGTGCGAGACAAAAAGAGAGAGGGATTTCTTAAGGGTTGAGACCCATCCACCATCTTCCCTTCAGCACAGTGAGCATGCCTTCAGGTATCTGAAGTTGATCTCGTGTTTCTTAAGTTTAGGCAATGTACCAACACTCAAAGGCCTCCCGTCATTCTTTTGAGGGTCGTGCACAGCAGAATTTTTTTCTCCGTGCGTCAAGTGCTTGTGAGCCTAAATTTGTTTTTCTCCATTTTTCGTTCTGGAAACTCTTATCTGCTAGTAGGGTAAAGAGCATCTTTGATTAGATGTTTGGACGTCTCTCCGTAGTTGCAAATCTATCGAAGATCCTTAGTTTGAGTCAATCTAGAGGAGACCAAAGTCATCTACAGTTCCTTCCACTCCCGTCTCCCCCATCCCATCACAGCAGGTTGGTCAATAGAATTCCTGAGAACTGAAATGCGTTATCTAATGCAGCAGTCATAGTCGCTTTTGTTGCTTGCAATAAAAGCGACTATGACTGCTGCATTAGATAACGCATTTCAGTTCTCAGGAATGCAGGAAATTTCCTGGAGGCTACTGAAGGGAAGTTTCTCCCCTATATTCCAGTCGTGTTGTTCTGGAGCAGCTCATTCTCTTTCGCAGAAGTAGAGCATGACATCACTAAGTGCAAGCGTTGTCGAGAGCGCGTTGGATTGCGCCATACAATCTTTGAACGGAACATTTCTTTTCAAGGAACAGCGAACACGTCGCCTCCGCCACTCGATCCGAGCGAAGTGCTTGAGAGAACGTCTAGACGGGATGAAGCAGATGACCATCTCGGTGCATCGAACTCATTTTTGGTGTGTTGTGCTACTGCCATACCACCCTGGTTTGCTCCCTCACTCACAAGGCGAAAGTTTAGGGTAAAAGTTCTGAACTCGATTCGAGTTTTCGGAAGAAGAATCGCAAACGAGTGACGTTCGACCTACTTTCAACGTTTCAACAACAGCAGCAGCAACAAGCTGCGAGGTGAGAGTTTTCTTCCGCCTTGTGCTGAACCATTTCTTCACAATTTAGCTATATTTCGATTGCGTTTCCGTTACAGTAAGTCTTCTGTCTTCAGGTTCTGGATGATTTCCAAATTAAACTTTCTTAGAACCTGCTGGTCTTTTCCTCTTTCTCTTCAAATTTTCTCCTTGTTCCCTTCCCTGTGTTTCTTTATTTTCACTTTTCATTCGGATATGGGGAGGGCTTTTGGCCTTTAAGATTCCAGTTGATAGGGGCGCGCTCTTGTGAGGTTGCTTCCTGACTTTTGGAATAACACAAATAGCTGGATAGCGCACGAAGTACTACCTTCATTTGAAATCAGAATTCGAAAACCATCTTAATGGGAAAGCAAAAATCGGGAGTGAAATTAAGGTACGCGTCTCGAAGGCACAAGGCAGGGATGCGGGAATGTGCCGTTGCTCGTACCGTAATCGCGGCAGCCAATCATCTCGGATCGGACACACTTCCTCTGTGTCTGTGCGAGTGAGCCCTAGTCGTGCCAATGTGCTTGATTACAGGGCTCTGGCCATTCCCGCAGGTCCTCCTGCGCAACTTCGCGACATGTACCTAAAAAAAGCAAAATTCTTCTTTTGCAAGAGAAAAGTCGAACAGCTAACGCAAAAAGGTCGACTATTAAGTTGCTCAGTCAGAATGTCGGAATTCACTGCGACGAAACAGTGCGCTCGCTTAATCCTGTTGAGTTCGCAGTGTGACAGTTCCATTGCTAGATGAACTCTCGCCTTGCATGGCTTTCCCGTCTAGACCTGACTGCAAAAGAAACTCGAATTCTAGGACACCATCTGGGGAGCAGTTCACGCAGGTCGTGATAGAACTATCTGAAGAAAACGAGCGCCTGCGGAAAGCGTTACTCGAAGCGAGAACGAATCTGGACCAGCTTCAGAGTAGAGCCGATGAGGTCGGTTTCGCAGTTATTGATACCTTCACAAAGCTGAGCGTACAAACGATTAGCTTTGTGCCCCTCTTCATGCGGAAGGGGTATTCCTTTTACGTACACTTGCTTCTTGATTTCTATTCCGTTGATTCAAGGGATTTCTGCTTTATTGATCCACCTTGTACGTTATTATAACAGTTTTCAGGTGGATGCAGACATGACGAGATTGGTTCGTGAAGGGAAAAATCAGGCGCTTAAGGCGCGGGCGGTAGCACAGGCTCGAATTAAGGAACTCGAAGATCGAATGGCGGAGCTGAATGGGCAGCATGCTGATCAGGTTCCTCTTAACATCTTTTTTCAAGAAAGCTGGTATGGAAGAAATCGCGCAGTAGAGGGGCATGACTCGGCTATCTATGCGACCTACTCCTCGAAGTGTCTAGATTGGCATGCTCCTCACCTGCTTCGAAAGGCTGCATAATTCGGATCAGAGGGATGCATCTGCGGAACAAACTTGGTTTCAGTGTCAAAAAATTTAAATGACCGTGCGAAATCTACATTTCAGATCGATCGTCTGCAGACCGAAATTGAGAGTTTGAGGAGTACGCGGGAATGGGAAGTAGAGCAGAACGCTCAGCTGAGGGAGCAGCTGAATGAGGCAAAGTAAGTCTACATATGTCGACATTGTTGTTGGCGTTGGAGGGACAGAGTTCAGAGAGAGGGGGCAGAGAAAAAGGGAAAGCAGTTGAACGTCGGCATTTGGAGACAGCGGAGGGTTTTTGGATCCTGGATGTAGTGGCTGTGTTGGTATCCAAAACCTCGTTCTCATTAACGCAGGGGCAGAACAACGGTGAGACAGCACGCGTGAAGAGGCGGCAAAAAAGGGACGTAGAAGTACTACTGGGTGGCTCATTCTAGGTACTGCAAAACAAAACGTGTAAAAACGGAGAGAATGGACCAAATTCAATACCATTTAAAACAACATCTGCAGATGAGTTATAGATCACGACGGAGCAGTATCCCACCATGGAAATATTTGTTTATAGGGGCTCACTCCTGGGTTAACGACAACCTTCAGGTCGTGTGGGTAGCTTTGTAGGTGGTGCCGCAGCAGTTTGTTCCTTATTTATTTCAAAAACACTCTCAGACACCCATCTCCCCTAGTTTTATAGAGCGGTTCTCTTCTTCTAGAAAAGGAATAAACGAAGCTTGAAATTTTGAAGACGGAGTAACTTCATGGCTAGCATTTTGCAGCTATATAGTTGGGCAGAAGGACAGGCAGCCGCTCTCACGTTTTTCCTTCTTTTTTTTCTCTCAGAATCGTCGCTCTACTGGAATGTCCATTTTGTTCCTAAACAGCGGTAGGGGTTCAGAAAAGAAGTTGTTCTGTTGCTTTATCTATCGGACGAATGTTGCTACTGATTTTCACACTTTCACATGGAAGCTTACAGTGTATGAGAAGACATTTTTAGAAAATCGTAGAAGATGAGCAGTTACTGTGCACAGCCAATGCCTTATGTCATCAGGTTCCTCATTAGTTTTTAAGCACACTTCTATTCTGACCTTCCCGTAATGGTTCAACTATAAGGATTTCTCATCAAAGGAAACAGTGGCTGGATGCCCAGCTCGTACGACACGCTCCAGCCATTCTAACACTGCTCTTCTCTCTACACTCTTCACTGCACAGCCGAAGCCTCGTCCAGTTTGCGGCCTTCATAAATTGTCTTGTAGATTGTTGAAAACTAAGAACTGCCCGCTTCACGATATAGAATGCATTGAAGAGGCGAAGAGGGCACACTCCGTCGAAACTGAGGCGATAATCTAAGCCCAGGTCAGACAGTGTGTCTTGACCCCTGACCTAATGCCCGAATCGGTTAGGAAGAAGCAGCAGCTTGAAAAGCTTTCAAGTGTATTGAAGAATTTATGAAGAAAACGAAGGACTTCCGGTCCCGCTCTCACCTATTCGGCTCCCTCTTCTTTTCTGCGCTATCGTGACGAGCCCTAGGCTCTAGGAAAGCAGGGTGATCACGCGATCCACGTCGCGCAGCTAAGAATCGAGAGTCATTTGTGTTACATTTGTTTGCAGTGAATAAAGGGATGGCATGTGCTTGCATGATGCCAGGAATTTCGTTATGTAAGGTGAAATCGCGTACATAAGCACCAATATCAAATGTGGAAAAGCGCGGTTTGAAAAGCACCATTTCAGTTATAACACCTTTCTCAACGATAATATAATAGCTTAGCTTAGGCATTCCATCGTTGTAAAAATCAGAACTACGAGAATTAACAAAACATAAGAAGTGATTTTCAACATCATCTCGGCTGCTGAATTTTTTGTCCTCCGCACGACGATCTAAGTGCTTGAAAATGATAAACGGTAGGGGACAGATCTGGTGAATGTGCTGTAAGTGCGGCCGCGCGTTGTCATGCAAAAGGATTAGGCCCCTTCGACTGACCAAAGCCGGCTTTTTTCAATCAAGTTCTGGTGCATCACTTCAATTTCGGTACAGTACTCCGCTGTGATAGTCTCTTCAGTCTATAAGAACCTTTAATGGTCTATACCAGCCTAGGTCCGTCATACGGTCACCATGGTCTTCCTAGGATGGAGACTTGGTTTCGGCATCTCCTTGGCACTCTCATTCTCGTCCAGCTATTGTACAGAGCGACGCCGATTGTCATAAAGGATCCATCTTTCGTCGCACGTCACGACCCTGTCCAAAAAAGGCTCCTTTAGATTGCGCAGCCTTAACGCAGCAGGTGTCGCGGCAGTCAGTTCGTCCGGGACCCATTCATCCAATTTCCTTAATGTTCCGATCGCATTTAAGTGGCGACTGACAGTACTGCCGTCAACGCCGAAATGCTGTGCTCGCCCTCTCACAGTTAGATGCGGATCCGCGTCCACCATGGTTTTAAGTTGGTCATCGTTAAGGAGTGATGACTGCCTACCACGGCTTCATCTTCGGGACTTTCATCTCCAGATCGAAACCGTTCGAAACAGTGGCGAACTGTGCGTTCCGTAGCGAAATCCTCCCAAATTGCAGCGTTGATGTTACGAGCTGCGGCCGCGGCTTTATGTCCCCGTTTCTATTCATATAAGTAGAGCACCCAAATATTACGTGGATTCATACTGTAGAAACGACACCAACCACTCGGCAAGGCGCAATTATGTCAGAGGAGCTATAAATGGTGAGAAAGCGGAGATTCTGCGCTTTGAGAAACTATGCACAGTGCCTGAAACGGGAACATTCGTAGCCACGAAAAATCGGCCAGCTATTGTGGTAGCAAAATCGGCCATTTCATACGCAGCGACCTGATAAATAATAAATATATACGCACACTGTTCAATACTATTGTTCCATCTCTTACTGCATCCTCTATGACTGTAGATTAATAGCGTGCTTCTGCTGTAGCTCAGATCTGTTCATC
This sequence comes from Heligmosomoides polygyrus bakeri, assembly GCA_947359475.1. Taxonomy (NCBI): domain Eukaryota; kingdom Metazoa; phylum Nematoda; class Chromadorea; order Rhabditida; family Heligmosomidae; genus Heligmosomoides; species Heligmosomoides polygyrus. Next base: position 54,611,009 of record OX375866.1, on the reverse strand, counting down.
CAATGCTCACAGTGGATAGTGACTCGAAGTAGCCTGCACGCTATCATAATACTCAATGTTCACTGACCAATCTTCAGAAATTAGCAACTTCGGAATGGGAGTGCTGCTAAGCAGACCAGGGGCGGAATCCGTAAAAGATTAACATTATATCCGTGGGTATGAGGGGTATAGGGGGTAGAGATACTCACGAAGAAGCACTCATCTCTATCCTTTATTCCCCGAATACCCGCCGATTTAACTGTTGCTGGATCCAGCCTCAGAAGAAGACAGTCGGTCGATTCAGATGAAAGCCCTCTACTCCTCAATATGAGGACCCGGAGCCACTATAAACGTAACGAGCATAATACCAAGGATGTGCTGCGGTACTTGCCGTAGGGTGCAAGACAGTTGGCAAGCGGATCTTAGCAAGGTCCTTAAGATTTGTTGCAGTATCGAGGTTCACTGTAGAATCGCAACAGTGCACTCCAGTACCTCTGGCCAACTGACTTCATCAGGTATTCGAAATTTCCTGGAGTGAGCTCAGACAGAAACAAAGTCATTAAATGCGGCGAGCCATTTGGGCACAGTCGCAAATGGCTTGGAGCACAGGTGGTAGTGCGGATTGTGCGATTCCAGACATGTAGATCAGCCTCAGAGACCGCCCTTCCAGGCAGAAATGGAACACGTGGCGTGCTGCAAAAGGGTATATAGTGGTGTGTTTTGGCCGCTGTTGTAAGTTCGGCAGCTTTCTCCCCATCAGATGGATGTATCCGAGCTGTGACTATTCCGCGTACCGACTGAATTGGTCGGCGACCGCACCGGGGGGGGGGGGGGGGTGGGAGGCGTCTTGCCATCGACCTCACTATCGTTCCGCTGGTTGCGCATGCCCTTCCACCGTGGTCTCGTGCCCTCCTCAGAACGTCCGTCGAGCGGCGCAGCTCTCTGGCTTGTCGGGGCGTCTATGCGGTATCATATCAGCCGCTGCGTAGCTTCCACTGGGCCTTACGTGTCTCGCCCCTGTGCTTGCGTGGAACTGAGCCTATGCCACCCTACAGTCAATTGCATTTGTGCCCGCCCAGCCGGTGGTTGCATGAGTGGGCGAAGGAGGTTCGCGCTTTGAAGAGCTGGATCGCCGATCTGACGTCTTGCCTCGTTTAGGAACAAGAACCACAAGCTGACCGAGGAGTTGGATGCCAGCGAGAAGGCGAACCGAGAGTGGGAGGTGAAGGTAAGGCTTTCTTGCTTAATTTTATTGTGGTCGATCTCTTCCTGCTTGACGTTTTAATCGGCGCCGTTTAGAGGCTGTAAATCACAGCTAAAACAATTGTGACCTTTTGAAGAATCACAGAATCAGTAAGTCAGTTGCATAGATGAGGTCTCGGACATGTTACTGACGACTTGAAAGAACGTGACTTAGTGTCAAAATCACTACTTCCGCTCTAGCCTGCATTCCTTCAGACTCACCGAACTGCAAAGTGCCACCAAAACGGGTAGCGTTGCATGAGTATTTAGTTGCGATCGAAACTCAAACGCCAAGCGGGGCTCGAATCCGCAGCCCCTATTTCACTGGCGAAGATACGTCTCGCGGCACCACCGCTGTTTCCACATCCGCGATATCGTTGAGTTGGTCCATCAAACTCACGCGTAATACAGCGTTCAGTAGGGAATGGAAAGGTGAACGTCGAATATCGTGAATTAGGAGTGTAGCTGAGAGGCTGTACGATGAGGACCGCCTGAAGAAAGGGACCTTTAAGGCGATGCCGAGGAAGCACATGATGTCCAGGCGCCAGAATCATCAGCAACTAAACCCGCGGGAATGAGGTGCATAAGGGGTAGAGATGAATGGTTCATCCTTGGTTCTTTACCTCTTATACCCCGCTTAACTATCGGGTTTAATTGTTGATGAATTCGACCACTGGCTTCTAATATTAGCTCTCCTCTAAAAAAGCAAATCAGTAAATGAGGAAGGGAATAAGAGCTGATGGGTGTACCACAAAAAACCAAATAACCGTCGGTGATATCCATGGTAGTCCACCTTGACTACGTGCCAACAAACAGACACCAGTTTTGCGGAGTCGCCTTGTACTCAATGGTTATCGGCGCGCGCTTCGCGCGACTTCGCAACATCACTGACCTACGGAAAGTCTTTTGCAAAACCTAAAGTTCGCTAACATCTAGGATCTGCTTCGAACTTTATTGTATACAAGCCGTTCAACACTTCCGTACGTCCATCATAGACATTCTCTCCGGACCGTCCAGTAGCGCCATTGGTTTGTGCTGCGCAGTACTTCTGCCCTCAGGTTGCTCCTCCGCAACCGTTTTCATGCCCAACAGCTTGTGTTTCCGGATATCATTGACACGCCTTCCGAATCCGGACGCCAGGTTCCCCCCCCCCCAATCATTTCTTCTTACTGCACCTAATTGCTGGTCCGCCTTTACTGGTTTCTCTCCCCCCCCCCCCCCCCACCTTCCTGGTCCCAACTCCTCGCCCACTTCCTTGTTTCCACTATTGCTCCCCCCCCCCCCCCCACTGGTCTCTTCTTGCTGGCTTCCCCGTCCTGGTCCCTCCTCCAGGTTGTTCCTTTCCTTGCTGATCGCTCACCTGGTCCAGCCTAGAGGTCCCCTTCACTTCCCTTCACCACTACCCGTTAGTGGTCCTGCCATGCTCACGGCAGTCGTCGGCAGTGGACCCGGCTTCTGGATCCAGGCGCTCAGAAACGCGTGCAGACGCCGTTGTTTCAAGCAGGAGGACGCTACGCATCCTCTGCTGTAACAACATCCCATGTTGAACGGCAAACGCTGCCCGCGCGAGGTTCGCAGAGGCGTCGCAAAGGTTTCCATGCGATTGCGCCCGGTTCTTGAGGCGTATCTCAGGCAGGTTTCTAACTAACGTGAGATACGCCTCATCAGCTACTGGGCAGGCAGCTAACTCAAATATATAGTGGTAGAAGATATGTATGTATATACCATTTTCAGGTCGAATTGGACATTTTTCAAATCAAATTGGACACTTTTCACGTCAAATTGGACACTCTTCTAAGCTCGCCTAAGACTTTTTAAATCAAAGAGAACTCTTCCGAATTGCAATAACCTTTATACAGGTTGAACTACAGACTCAATACAATGGTTAGAAAAAATTCTTGTTCAAGGAGAATTTAGAATAACATTTTTCGAATTTTTTTTTACTTTAGCTGTTCGAATGAGTGTAATAATTTTACAAAATTTTTACTTTTGGAGAAAAAATAACAATTTGTATTTTGTTTTGAAGAGCAGCAAAGCTGCAACCATAAAGTGCACTAAAAGACCGGATTGCGCCATGCACGCGAAAATGTGGTCGCGATTTTTAATTGATTGATAGTGTATATGCTGTTTACATGGAACTACGAGGTGTGCGTGTTCTTAGCAATTGTACTTCAGCATAAATCTACGCAAGCAGTATTCTTCTTTTTGTCTTTTGAGACTTTGTTTTTTTGTCTAGTTGAGAAATGAATTAAAAAAACGAGAATACTGCTTGATTTATATCATGTATATGTTGATTATTTTTATATTTTGATTTATACATACCTGTAGACAATGCAACAATTACAATTGTGAAGAACGCGCATATCCCCACCTAGTTGTTTCATGTAAGCAGCATTTACACTATCAATCAATCGTCTTGGACGAGTGCATGGCGTAATCTAATCTCTTGGCACTAAAAATTTCCGGCTTTCTGTTCTTTAAAACATGGTATCAAGCATTATATTTTCACGAAGAACTAGAATTTTATAAAATTTCAAATGAAGTGTTCAGCTCTTGGGTACGTGAATTAAAGGTTTAAAAAAACATACTGAAATTTTCCTTAAACAAAAAAAAAAACTGTAGACAATGCAACAAGTACAATTGTTAAGAACGTGCTATCTCGTAATTCCATGTAAGCAGCATTTACATTATCAATCAAATAAAAATCGCAACGAGCTTTTCGAGTGCATGGCGCAATCTGGTCTTTTAGTGCACTTTATGGTTGCTGCTTTGCTGCACTTTTAAACAAAATACAAATCGTCATTTTTTTCTCCAAAAGTAAAAATTTTATAAAATTATTACACTCATTCGGGCAGTATAAAGGTTGTTGCAATTCGGAAGAGTTCTCTTTGATTGAAAAAGTCTTAGGCGAGCTTAGAAGAGTGTCCAATTTGACGTGAAAAGTGTCCCGTTTGACGTGAAAAGTGTCCAATTTGATTCGAAAAGTGTCCAATTCGACCTGAAAATGGTATATACAAGCGCTCCGTCACGCCTATCGGCGTGCCTCGCACTTGCGCGCTTCGCGCGATGTTGCAGTATCACTAGGCTAAGGACAATCACATCAAGTAGTTGCTCTACTTGTACAGCTTTCTTCCCTACCTAGGAGTACAAAAGGCTCCCAGTACGTACAGTGCATATATGATAGGGCGATCTATTGCATCATCACTACTGGTCCTCCCCTAGTGGTCCCCATTACTGGTACTGGTCCCCCTCAATGATTCACCCTTAGCGGACGACGTCTTCGGCACGCCTTCTGAATCCCAGGCCGCTTTCGGCTCGTCTTCTGTAATTTGATCAATATCGATCGATGGTGATCTACACTTCAAAAACGAACTTGGTAATCAAGTTCAGCGACCTCGATTACCCCAGGGCTGAAGTTGGCGACGTGTTCGGCACGTGTACGGCTCGCCATGCACGGTCGCCGACGTGGCGACGTGTTCTGCTCGTCTACCTAGTCGCCAGGCACGTAGAAGGCGTTTGGGTATTTTACGCTATTTTCTGGCCTTGATTTGTGCTCTGTAATTTCCCGTATTTTATGACTCATCGTCGATCGACGGTGTGACTCATCGCTTAGCGGATTATTATTTATGTATGATATATAATAGTATGATATAATATTCCGCTAAACGATGAGTATAATATGTACATATATGTATATATTACATATATACATATATATGTACACATATATACATAACCTGCCACTATATAATTGAATTTGTCCATAATTAACAATTAGATATTATTTAGACGCTACGGCGCCGGATGTTTCATCTGGGTTTGCTATGCGCGACTACCGTTGAATTGGTAACGATCACCCAAGTTTATTTATTCATTTATGTTCAAATTAAATTAAAATTTTAAATGTTTAAAGTTCGAGATATACTGGCAGGTTCATATCCGCTTCAACACCGCGCAAGCCATGTATATCCGAGAACACATTGAAAAGAATGACTCCTATTGTCCTGATTCACTTCCGATTTCTTTAAGCCTAAGTAGGTGGTAGTAAGGTTGTAAGCTCTCATAATGATGTCTTGATGCGATCAAAACTCTAGCGCCGGGCGGGACTCGAGCCTGCGCCTCCTGCTGAAGGAGCGGGAATGCTCTACCCCGTCAGGTGTGAGTGTTGCGTTCATTCGAACGGCGCCGGTGGTGTAATGGCGTATAGCATATCTGCCCAGGAAGTGCGGGTTCGATTCCCGCGCGGCGCTGGAGTCTTGATTGCAAAAAAACATCGTTGTGAGGTATGCTTACCATTACTACTTTTTCGTGAAATGGTTTTTATTCCAAGCGGACAGCTAACTTTTCTAGTACAAACTGCGTGTGCGTCCTTCCGTGCATTTAGTGAGGTCACTTATTACATCAAAGGATCCCATCGTGTCCCATATGGAAACACATAATATGCAAGTGTGAGATAGCATCGTTCACCTGTATCACCTGTCGTCCCGTTGATCATCGACTTGCTCGAGCGGGCGCCAGCAGCGTCTCCATTCGTCCCTGTCGCGTGCCAGAGTGGTCCAATGGATCCTCCTCGCTCGAGGGACACGAAGAGCGTCATATCGGTCGTTCAGGGCTTTCACGAAGAAGTCCGACCAACGTGTTGGTGGGCGTCCTGGTGTTCTTTTGACATCCCGCGGAATCCAGTCTGTGACGGCTCTCGTCCAGCGGGTGTCTGCGAATCGCATTACGTGGCCGGCCCACCTAATTTTCGACGACTTGGCCCATGCGACAGTGTCTCTGATCTTCGAACGTCGGCGAAGCTCGGAACTCCGGAGGCCTTCTCTCACTTGCGTGAGTCGTGTCACTCCGAGCATCGTCCTCTCGATTCCACGCTACGCGACGCTGATCGCGTGTTCATCCTGCTTTCGTATAGCCCAGGTCTCTGAGGCGTATGTTAGGGCAGGAAGAACAGTGGAGTCGAATAGGTTGGCACGGAGTCGGACGTTCTTCGTTTTCTTCACGACTTCTTCGACGCTCTTGAAAGCTCCCCAAGCCGCTCGTTTCCTCCTGCTCAGCTCTGGTGCTAGGTCGTTGGCCATGTTGACTTCGCGACCCAGATACACATAGCTGGAGCATTCGGAGATGTTCGTTCCGTTGAGCGAGAATGGGGCATCAGAAACCCATCCGTTCTTCATGAACATCGTCTTCGTAAGATTCAGCTGCAGTCCAACGCTTCCACATACACGATCGAAGTCGGCCAGCATTCGTTCCGCCTGACTGATGCTCGGTGTTATGAGCACGATGTCGTCAGCGAAGCGAAGATGGTGCAGTTGCCGGCCGTCGACCTTCACTCCCATGTCATCCCATTCTAGTTCGCGCATGACGTTTTCGAGGGTGGCGCTGAAGAGCTTCGGGGATATGGTATCCCCTTCACGTCAATGACGACGTCGTTGTAGAATGGTGAGATCTTGGTCGTGAATCCACTGTACAGCTCTCGAAGGACTCTGATGTACTGAGTAGGAACGCCCTGGGTGAGCAGGGCTTCCATGACCGCTTCAGTCTCGACGGAGTCGAATGCCTTCTTCAGGTCAATGAACGTAAGGCACAGCGGCAGCTTGTACTCTCGCGACACTTCGATGAGCTTCGTAATGGTGTGTATGTGGTCGATCGTGCTGAATCCTCTCCGAAATCCTGCTTGTTCGCGTGGCTGTCCTTCGTCCAGCGTTCTGCTGATCCTATTCAGGATGACTCGAGTGAACAGCTTGTAGACTACGGACAACAGGCAGATCGGGCGATAGTTGCCAGTGTCGTGCACGTCTCCCTTCTTGTACAGCAAGACGGTCTTGCTGGTCTTCCACTGAGATGGAACCTTGCATTCGGACAGGTAGCGTGTGAAGAGCCGCGCCAAGGTGTTGATGAGCGCTGGCGGGAGGTTCTTCAGGTGTTCAGCTCTGATCCTGTCAGGACCGGGTGCTGTACGTTTCTTCACCGACGAGATGGCGTGTCGGATCTCGGAAGGGAGAACAGAGGGAACGACGTATCCATCCTGCGGAAGATGGCATGGGGACAGGTGGACGTGGCTATCGAAGAGATCGGAGTAGAAGTCGTGGATGACCTTCTCCATGGTCCTTCTGGAAGAGGTGACGGTTCCGTCAGGACGTCGGAGAGCGGTCATCTTGGTCTTGAAGTTGGCGAAGTTCCGGCGGGCATTGCGGATGCTCAGCCCTGCCTCTGCTGCTTCAGCCAACACTTCTGCCCTTCTCTCCTTCAGATCTTCCTTTATCGCCGCTCTGCATAGCTTTGCAAGCTCGGACGTCAGTTGATAGTTGCCTGACGCTCGTGCTGCTCCACGCTGGCGTATCAGCTCGAGAGTTTCCGGAGACAGGCGTCTCTTGGTGGTCTTCAAGCTCTCGGCTCCCTTAGCACTATCGTGGAGATGGTGCACGAAGCGATCGTATTCCTCGTCGACGTTGTCCATGACGGCATCTTCCCAAAGGCCGACAAGAGAGGTGTAGAGATCCCAGTTGATGGTCGTTCTGGGACTCCTCTTCTTGAACTTCGCGGCCTTCTCTGCTTGACGCGAAAAGCGGAACCTCGCGCGAAGGAGGCGGTGGTCCGATCCCGTGTAGAACTTGGGGACAACGGAGACATCGGTCAGGCAATACTTGCGATTGAAGATGATGTGGTCGGTCTCGTTGTGGAACTGGCCACCGGGGGATTCCCAGGTCCATCGTAGGGAGGGAGGCTTCTGGAACTGCGAGTTTCCATGGATGGTCTTGGTCGACATGATAAACTCAGACAGCCTTTCACCTTGCTCGTTCCACTCCAAACCGTGGGTTCCGATGTGAAGTTCTTCCGGCGACCTTCGTGGCCCGATCTTGGCGTTGAAGTCGCCGACGATCACCTTGTAGAAGGTGTGATCTTCCTTATAGAACTTCTCCAGCTCCACGTAGAAGGCCTCGACGTCTTCGTCGTCGTAGTCGGATGTTGGGGCATACGCGACGAACACAGTCAAGGCTGGCACGGAGCCACATCGCTTCAGTCGCAGACGTCCGATTCGGCTTGTCAGAGACTCGTACGAATCGATGTTCATGGCCAAGTGCCTACTCCCCTGCTGTCGCAGGATCCGAGGAACAGTTCTTCTCCGGAGTCGTAAGCGGCGTGTAGGGGGTGGTGTCTTCTCGTCTCGGTCAGTCCGATGACGTCGTACTTGATCTTCCTGACTTGCATCATCAGGTCCTCGACGGATGCTTCCGACGCAAGCGTGCGGGCGTTGTAAGTACAGATCGTCATCCTAGTCCTTCTCAGTTTGCGCAGCCTGCTAGCATAGCATCGTTACCAACTAGTAATTACCGTCTCGAAATCTTGTCAAGCATCCTCGGCGCACGTTTGGAGAGGCAGGGCTCCACTCTCTCTTCCATAGCTGACAACACCTACGAGCCACACGAGACCGATATAACCTTCTACAGCTGAGTGGTTTTTAGCTGTGCATAGTGTGAACACTTTAAGCGTTTTTGGACAAATTCATCGTATTACGAAGAAGAAGAAGGATGCAGTTCCCCCTCTCTAGGCATGCACGAGTCGGAGCAGGAGTCCACCTGGGGTCGGATTCATCAGCGACTTACATAATTTTAACAGAGAATTCACACGAAAACGCAGATAACGCGGCTTATCAAGCGATACGGTGAGCGATAAGCTGCGTTATCTGAATTTTCCGCTATGAATTCTTTGTTAAAGTGATGTAAGACGTTGATGAATCGGCCCGTGGCAACCCACTCAACCTCCTGTGCCCGCCCGAGAGCCTAGAGGCTGTCTTAGAAACCTTGGAGACGCAGAAACTTCTACCCACCCTTCTGCGCTATGGGTGAACGCCACTTCCCCGAACCTTCGTTCGTTCGACCCATAGATGGTTCGAGCAGGACCGTGTTCTTGGGAGAACTCGCGCGTGGGAAGGGGCTACCCCCTTTTTATTAGGTTGTCCGAAAATTAATGCAGGCTTTCGACCTCCAACTTTAGAGGTCGAAAGCCTGCATTAATTATAGTGGCTCCGGGTCCTCATATTGAGGAGTAGAGGGCTTTCATCTGAATCGACCGACTGTCTTCTTCTGAGGCTGGATCCAGCAACAGTTAAATCGGCGGGTATTCGGGGAATAAAGGATAGAGATGAGTGCTTCTTCGTGAGTATCTCTACCCCCTATACCCCTCATACCCACGGATATAATGTTAATCTTTTACGGATTCCGCCCCTGGTCTGCTTAGCAGCACTCCCATTCCGAAGTTGCTAATTTCTGAAGATTGGTCAGTGAACATTGAGTATTATGATAGCGTGCAGGCTACTTCGAGTCACTATCCACTGTGAGCATTGGATGAACAGATCTGAGCTACAGCAGAAGCACGCTATTAATCTACAGTCATAGAGGATGCAGTAAGAGATGGAACAATAGTATTGAACAGTGTGCGTATATATTTATTATTTATCAGGTCGCTGCGTATGAAATGGCCGATTTTGCTACCACAATAGCTGGCCGATTTTTCGTGGCTACGAATGTTCCCGTTTCAGGCACTGTGCATAGTTTCTCAAAGCGCAGAATCTCCGCTTTCTCACCATTTATAGCTCCTCTGACATAATTGCGCCTTGCCGAGTGGTTGGTGTCGTTTCTACAGTATGAATCCACGTAATATTTGGGTGCTCTACTTATATGAATAGAAACGGGGACATAAAGCCGCGGCCGCAGCTCGTAACATCAACGCTGCAATTTGGGAGGATTTCGCTACGGAACGCACAGTTCGCCACTGTTTCGAACGGTTTCGATCTGGAGATGAAAGTCCCGAAGATGAAGCCGTGGTAGGCAGTCATCACTCCTTAACGATGACCAACTTAAAACCATGGTGGACGCGGATCCGCATCTAACTGTGAGAGGGCGAGCACAGCATTTCGGCGTTGACGGCAGTACTGTCAGTCGCCACTTAAATGCGATCGGAACATTAAGGAAATTGGATGAATGGGTCCCGGACGAACTGACTGCCGCGACACCTGCTGCGTTAAGGCTGCGCAATCTAAAGGAGCCTTTTTTGGACAGGGTCGTGACGTGCGACGAAAGATGGATCCTTTATGACAATCGGCGTCGCTCTGTACAATAGCTGGACGAGAATGAGAGTGCCAAGGAGATGCCGAAACCAAGTCTCCATCCTAGGAAGACCATGGTGACCGTATGACGGACCTAGGCTGGTATAGACCATTAAAGGTTCTTATAGACTGAAGAGACTATCACAGCGGAGTACTGTACCGAAATTGAAGTGATGCACCAGAACTTGATTGAAAAAAGCCGGCTTTGGTCAGTCGAAGGGGCCTAATCCTTTTGCATGACAACGCGCGGCCGCACTTACAGCACATTCACCAGATCTGTCCCCTACCGTTTATCATTTTCAAGCACTTAGATCGTCGTGCGGAGGACAAAAAATTCAGCAGCCGAGATGATGTTGAAAATCACTTCTTATGTTTTGTTAATTCTCGTAGTTCTGATTTTTACAACGATGGAATGCCTAAGCTAAGCTATTATATTATCGTTGAGAAAGGTGTTATAACTGAAATGGTGCTTTTCAAACCGCGCTTTTCCACATTTGATATTGGTGCTTATGTACGCGATTTCACCTTACATAACGAAATTCCTGGCATCATGCAAGCACATGCCATCCCTTTATTCACTGCAAACAAATGTAACACAAATGACTCTCGATTCTTAGCTGCGCGACGTGGATCGCGTGATCACCCTGCTTTCCTAGAGCCTAGGGCTCGTCACGATAGCGCAGAAAAGAAGAGGGAGCCGAATAGGTGAGAGCGGGACCGGACGAGTGCACTCTTGGACGAGTGCATGGCGTAATCTAATCTCTTGGCACTAAAAATTTCCGGCTTTCTGTTCTTTAAAACATGGTATCAAGCATTATATTTTCACGAAGAACTAGAATTTTATAAAATTTCAAATGAAGTGTTCAGTTCTTGGGTACGTGAATTAAAGGTTTAAAAAAACATACTGAAATTTTCCTTAAACAAAAAAAACTGTAGACAATGCAACAAGTACAATTGTTAAGAACGTGCTATCTCGTAATTCCATGTAAGCAGCATTTACATTATCAATCAAATAAAAATCGCAACGAGCTTTTCGAGTGCATGGCGCAATCTGGTCTTTTAGTGCACTTTATGGTTGCTGCTTTGCTGCACTTTTAAACAAAATACAAATCGTCATTTTTTTCTCCAAAAGTAAAAATTTTATAAAATTATTACACTCATTCGGGCAGTATAAAGGTTGTTGCAATTCGGAAGAGTTCTCTTTGATTGAAAAAGTCTTAGGCGAGCTTAGAAGAGTGTCCAATTTGACGTGAAAAGTGTCCCGTTTGACGTGAAAAGTGTCCAATTTGATTCGAAAAGTGTCCAATTCGACCTGAAAATGGTATATACAAGCGCTCCGTCACGCCTATCGGCGTGCCTCGCACTTGCGCGCTTCGCGCGATGTTGCAGTATCACTAGGCTAAGGACAATCACATCAAGTAGTTGCTCTACTTGTACAGCTTTCTTCCCTACCTAGGAGTACAAAAGGCTCCCAGTACGTACAGTGCATATATGATAGGGCGATCTATTGCATCATCACTACTGGTCCTCCCCTAGTGGTCCCCATTACTGGTACTGGTCCCCCTCAATGATTCACCCTTAGCGGACGACGTCTTCGGCACGCCTTCTGAATCCCAGGCCGCTTTCGGCTCGTCTTCTGTAATTTGATCAATATCGATCGATGGTGATCTACACTTCAAAAACGAACTTGGTAATCAAGTTCAGCGACCTCGATTACCCCAGGGCTGAAGTTGGCGACGTGTTCGGCACGTGTACGGCTCGCCATGCACGGTCGCCGACGTGGCGACGTGTTCTGCTCGTCTACCTAGTCGCCAGGCACGTAGAAGGCGTTTGGGTATTTTACGCTATTTTCTGGCCTTGATTTGTGCTCTGTAATTTCCCGTATTTTATGACTCATCGTCGATCGACGGTGTGACTCATCGCTTAGCGGATTATTATTTATGTATGATATATAATAGTATGATATAATATTCCGCTAAACGATGAGTATAATATGTACATATATGTATATATTACATATATACATATATATGTACACATATATACATAACCTGCCACTATATAATTGAATTTGTCCATAATTAACAATTAGATATTATTTAGACGCTACGGCGCCGGATGTTTCATCTGGGTTTGCTATGCGCGACTACCGTTGAATTGGTAACGATCACCCAAGTTTATTTATTCATTTATGTTCAAATTAAATTAAAATTTTAAATGTTTAAAGTTCGAGATATACTGGCAGGTTCATATCCGCTTCAACACCGCGCAAGCCATGTATATCCGAGAACACATTGAAAAGAATGACTCCTATTGTCCTGATTCACTTCCGATTTCTTTAAGCCTAAGTAGGTGGTAGTAAGGTTGTAAGCTCTCATAATGATGTCTTGATGCGATCAAAACTCTAGCGCCGGGCGGGACTCGAGCCTGCGCCTCCTGCTGAAGGAGCGGGAATGCTCTACCCCGTCAGGTGTGAGTGTTGCGTTCATTCGAACGGCGCCGGTGGTGTAATGGCGTATAGCATATCTGCCCAGGAAGTGCGGGTTCGATTCCCGCGCGGCGCTGGAGTCTTGATTGCAAAAAAACATCGTTGTGAGGTATGCTTACCATTACTACTTTTTCGTGAAATGGTTTTTATTCCAAGCGGACAGCTAACTTTTCTAGTACAAACTGCGTGTGCTTCCTTCCGTGCATTTAGTGAGGTCACTTATTACATCAAAGGATCCCATCGTGTCCCATATGGAAACACATAATATGCAAGTGTGAGATAGCATCGTTCACCTGTATCACCTGTCGTCCCGTTGATCATCGACTTGCTCGAGCGGGCGCCAGCAGCGTCTCCATTCGTCCCTGTCGCGTGCCAGAGTGGTCCAATGGATCCTCCTCGCTCGAGGGACACGAAGAGCGTCATATCGGTCGTTCAGGGCTTTCACGAAGAAGTCCGACCAACGTGTTGGTGGGCGTCCTGGTGTTCTTTTGACATCCCGCGGAATCCAGTCTGTGACGGCTCTCGTCCAGCGGGTGTCTGCGAATCGCATTACGTGGCCGGCCCACCTAATTTTCGACGACTTGGCCCATGCGACAGTGTCTCTGATCTTCGAACGTCGGCGAAGCTCGGAACTCCGGAGGCTTTCTCTCACTTGCGTGAGTCGTGTCACTCCGAGCATCGTCCTCTCGATTCCACGCTACGCGACGCTGATCGCGTGTTCATCCTGCTTTCGTATAGCCCAGGTCTCTGAGGCGTATGTTAGGGCAGGAAGAACAGTGGAGTCGAATAGGTTGGCACGGAGTCGGACGTTCTTCGTTTTCTTCACGACTTCTTCGACGCTCTTGAAAGCTCCCCAAGCCGCTCGTTTCCTCCTGCTCAGCTCTGGTGCTAGGTCGTTGGCCATGTTGACTTCGCGACCCAGATACACATAGCTGGAGCATTCGGAGATGTTCGTTCCGTTGAGCGAGAATGGGGCATCAGAAACCCATCCGTTCTTCATGAACATCGTCTTCGTAAGATTCAGCTGCAGTCCAACGCTTCCACATACACGATCGAAGTCGGCCAGCATTCGTTCCGCCTGACTGATGCTCGGTGTTATGAGCACGATGTCGTCAGCGAAGCGAAGATGGTGCAGTTGCCGGCCGTCGACCTTCACTCCCATGTCATCCCATTCTAGTTCGCGCATGACGTTTTCGAGGGTGGCGCTGAAGAGCTTCGGGGATATGGTATCCCCTTCACGTCAATGACGACGTCGTTGTAGAATGGTGAGATCTTGGTCGTGAATCCACTGTACAGCTCTCGAAGGACTCTGATGTACTGAGTAGGAACGCCCTGGGTGAGCAGGGCTTCCATGACCGCTTCAGTCTCGACGGAGTCGAATGCCTTCTTCAGGTCAATGAACGTAAGGCACAGCGGCAGCTTGTACTCTCGCGACACTTCGATGAGCTTCGTAATGGTGTGTATGTGGTCGATCGTGCTGAATCCTCTCCGAAATCCTGCTTGTTCGCGTGGCTGTCCTTCGTCCAGCGTTCTGCTGATCCTATTCAGGATGACTCGAGTGAACAGCTTGTAGACTACGGACAACAGGCAGATCGGGCGATAGTTGCCAGTGTCGTGCACGTCTCCCTTCTTGTACAGCAAGACGGTCTTGCTGGTCTTCCACTGAGATGGAACCTTGCATTCGGACAGGTAGCGTGTGAAGAGCCGCGCCAAGGTGTTGATGAGCGCTGGCGGGAGGTTCTTCAGGTGTTCAGCTCTGATCCTGTCAGGACCGGGTGCTGTACGTTTCTTCACCGACGAGATGGCGTGTCGGATCTCGGAAGGGAGAACAGAGGGAACGACGTATCCATCCTGCGGAAGATGGCATGGGGACAGGTGGACGTGGCTATCGAAGAGATCGGAGTAGAAGTCGTGGATGACCTTCTCCATGGTCCTTCTGGAAGAGGTGACGGTTCCGTCAGGACGTCGGAGAGCGGTCATCTTGGTCTTGAAGTTGGCGAAGTTCCGGCGGGCATTGCGGATGCTCAGCCCTGCCTCTGCTGCTTCAGCCAACACTTCTGCCCTTCTCTCCTTCAGATCTTCCTTTATCGCCGCTCTGCATAGCTTTGCAAGCTCGGACGTCAGTTGATAGTTGCCTGACGCTCGTGCTGCTCCACGCTGGCGTATCAGCTCGAGAGTTTCCGGAGACAGGCGTCTCTTGGTGGTCTTCAAGCTCTCGGCTCCCTTAGCACTATCGTGGAGATGGTGCACGAAGCGATCGTATTCCTCGTCGACGTTGTCCATGACGGCATCTTCCCAAAGGCCGACAAGAGAGGTGTAGAGATCCCAGTTGATGGTCGTTCTGGGACTCCTCTTCTTGAACTTCGCGGCCTTCTCTGCTTGACGCGAAAAGCGGAACCTCGCGCGAAGGAGGCGGTGGTCCGATCCCGTGTAGAACTTGGGGACAACGGAGACATCGGTCAGGCAATACTTGCGATTGAAGATGATGTGGTCGGTCTCGTTGTGGAACTGGCCACCGGGGGATTCCCAGGTCCATCGTAGGGAGGGAGGCTTCTGGAACTGCGAGTTTCCATGGATGGTCTTGGTCGACATGATAAACTCAGACAGCCTTTCACCTTGCTCGTTCCACTCCAAACCGTGGGTTCCGATGTGAAGTTCTTCCGGCGACCTTCGTGGCCCGATCTTGGCGTTGAAGTCGCCGACGATCACCTTGTAGAAGGTGTGATCTTCCTTATAGAACTTCTCCAGCTCCACGTAGAAGGCCTCGACGTCTTCGTCGTCGTAGTCGGATGTTGGGGCATACGCGACGAACACAGTCAAGGCTGGCACGGAGCCACATCGCTTCAGTCGCAGACGTCCGATTCGGCTTGTCAGAGACTCGTACGAATCGATGTTCATGGCCAAGTGCCTACTCCCCTGCTGTCGCACGATCCGAGGAACAGTTCTTCTCCGGAGTCGTAAGCGGCGTGTAGGGGGTGGTGTCTTCTCGTCTCGGTCAGTCCGATGACGTCGTACTTGATCTTCCTGACTTGCATCATCAGGTCCTCGACGGATGCTTCCGACGCAAGCGTGCGGGCGTTGTAAGTACAGATCGTCATCCTAGTCCTTCTCAGTTTGCGCAGCCTGCTAGCATAGCATCGTTACCAACTAGTAATTACCGTCTCGAAATCTTGTCAAGCATCCTCGGCGCACGTTTGGAGAGGCAGGGCTCCACTCTCTCTTCCATAGCTGACAACACCTACGAGCCACACGAGACCGATATAACCTTCTACAGCTGAGTGGTTTTTAGCTGTGCATAGTGTGAACACTTTAAGCGTTTTTGGACAAATTCATCGTATTACGAAGAAGAAGAAGGATGCAGTTCCCCCTCTCTAGGCATGCACGAGTCGGAGCAGGAGTCCACCTGGGGTCGGATTCATCAGCGACTTACATAATTTTAACAGAGAATTCACACGAAAACGCAGATAACGCGGCTTATCAAGCGATACGGTGAGCGATAAGCTGCGTTATCTGAATTTTCCGCTATGAATTCTTTGTTAAAGTGATGTAAGACGTTGATGAATCGGCCCGTGGCAACCCACTCAACCTCCTGTGCCCGCCCGAGAGCCTAGAGGCTGTCTTAGAAACCTTGGAGACGCAGAAACTTCTACCCACCCTTCTGCGCTATGGGTGAACGCCACTTCCCCGAACCTTCGTTCGTTCGACCCATAGATGGTTCGAGCAGGACCGTGTTCTTGGGAGAACTCGCGCGTGGGAAGGGGCTACCCCCTTTTTATTAGGTTGTCCGAAAATTAATGCAGGCTTTCGACCTCCAACTTTAGAGCGGGATTTTTCAGAAAAACCTTGTCTTGGAATAGTGCATAATTGTTATTTGCTGTTATAAAGCTGGTTTTGTGCGATTTCTCACGGCGCTATTAATTTTTAATATAGATTGCTTCGCGGCAGATTTTGTAGGCTATAAATGAACGAGTCAAAGCAGCAATTTCGGCAGATTTTTTTCTATGAGTTCAAGCTCGGTGGTACTGCGGCGGAAACAAGTCGGAACATCAACCAGGTATGGGACCAAGGAAATGTTGACGAATCCACGGTGATGCGCTGGTTTCAAAAATTTCGTCGAGGTGAAGGTTCGATCTTGAGGATGAGACAGGTCGAGGACGTCGCTCTGGCATTAATGACAACGAGTTGAAGACCTTGGTGGGAGTAAATACACATGTGACCATCTAGAACTTGCGAAGGAACTCTGTGTAAGCAAGTCAAGTGTTTCGGAACATCTACGGAAAATTGGAAAGACGAAGAAGTTAGATAAATGGATGTCACACGAGTTGAATGGCCGAAAAAAATCGTCGGTTCAAAATGTCGTCAGCGCTGCTTCTTCGCAACAAGAACTATTCATTTCTCGTCCGTATCGTAGCTTGTGACGAGAAGTGGGTCCTCCAGGGTAACCAGCGACGATCGGCTCAGTGGTTGGACAGCGATGAAGCTCCGCAGCAGTTCCCGAAACCGAAATTGCAGCAAAAGAGGGTCATGATAACTGTTTGGTGGTCTGCTTCTGCATTAATTCACCACAGTTTTTTGAATTCGGGTGATACATGACGGCAGAGAAGTACGTCCAACAGATCGACGAAATGCACGAAAAATTCCGACTTATGCACCCGAGAGTGGTCAGTAGGAAAGGACCGGTCCTTGTCCACGACAACGCGCGACCACATGTTGCGCATCCGACGCTGCAGAAGTTGAACGACTTGGGCTACGAAACTACCACACCCACCGTATTCATCGGACCTTTAGCCAACCGACTACCACTTCCTCAGCCATCGGTATAGGTTCTTGAGCGAGAACTGCTTCAATAACCGAGCCAGGTGGAAACTGCCTTCGACGAATTCATCCGCTCCAGAACTCCGTACTTCTATCCAACAGGGATAAATAAGCTAATATCTCGTTAGCAGAGATGTGTAGACTCGAATGGTTCTTACTTCGATTAATAATGTTATGTTTGAGCTGAGATATGTCGTTTTAATGTTTGAGGTCCGAAACCTGCATTAATTCCCGGACAACCTAATATTTCCCAACTGATCGCATGTGAGGTTGTCAACAAGATGTGAGAACAGAAGTCGGTGATAGAGTTTTGACGAGATTGGCCCCAAAACTCACCACTGGCCCACTCGTACGCACTTATTACCTTTATTATAAGTATAGTGAAGGCGATTTCAGATGACACATGGAGAGGAGTTCCTTGATCAGCTGATAGAAGATCTTGCTGAAGCCGAAGACATCATCAACTATATGGAACAACAGAAGCACAGCATACTGGACGACGTCGACAAACTTAAAGGTTTGTGTGCGCTTTTCTTCTTTTCGTTCTGCGTTGCTCAAGCTACAAACAAGGTCACGAGCGCTCCTTTCGAAGCTGAACCTTTAAGACGCCATCATCGCGCAAGACCAGCTGATTGAAATCCTTGAGGCGGACATCGTCATCTACGAAGAGCATATCGGAATCCTTCGTGAATCGCTAGGAGCATCCAAGGTGGGCACTCTACGACTTTACATTACAGCAGGAACGGAGGCGATAGTGCCATCTCGAAATAGCCTTGGTTGTTCTATGTCCTAATGATGCCCTCCAACTTTGTTCCGATCCCGTTCGAACTTTTCTGGCCAAACTGCGAGCCTGAATACTAGCCGTAAGTTTGAGCTAGGAGTGCTCATCACAGCGCTGGTACCTCTTCATTCGGCTTGAAGGAGCCGTAGCTGTTTTTGCCACCTAATGAATTACCGCAGGTTAGACCGTGGCTGCGCGGTCGGAGGAGACACCAGTTTTCGCTTGCGCCCCGAATCGAGGTGCTTTCTTCGGATTTTCGTCCAGTTTAATCCTTCCATTTCTCCGGGGTCGCCGAAATGGCACCAGACATGTCGAGGAAGAGCAAAACTGTCGTCGAACAGCCATCGTAAGTCAGTGTAAGGGCCAAATACGCATTCAGTTTGCTTCCAGCACCATCCCTCAGAAGTGGGGTGCATGGTACATCCCAGTAAGGGATTGGTTGACGCCGTCCGTTATCGTTTATTTATACACCGTTCTCACCCTTTTCAAACCCAATTGAACACTCTTTTAAGCAAGCTCGATGCTTTTGAAATGAATCTGAGCATTTCCTATATCTATCTAGCTTTCTCCACGTTAGAATAGAGGTCTTCCGAGATCATCATGATATTTTTTGTTCAAAGAAAATTTAAAATAACGTTTTTTTAACATTTTAAAATTCAGCTGCCCCAGTAAGTGAATGCACTCTTTGCAATATTATAAAAATTTTATTTTTGAAGGAAAAAATGAGTTATGCTTTTGGGCAGAAAGGCTACAATCAGATAATTTATTAAAAAAATGAGATCTTGCCATGCATTCGTCCGACTCGTCGCGATTTTTATTCATTTGATAGCAAAAATGCAAAAAATCCGTTCACGTGAGGTAACACAGATGTAACCGGTACAATAAGAGCAGTTATAAAAAACACACAAATGATAAAACACACACACTCTCTGTTCTAAGCAAGCAGTGTTTACACTCTCAATCAGATGGGAATTGGGACACTGAAGTCGAGTGCATGGAGCGACCTCCTCTTCTAATCTAACAAATAACTGCGGTTTCCTTGCACTTCAAAACGAACATTATTTCATTATATTTCCATAAAAACATTTTTCTTTATAAAATTTCAAACAGTGCTTTCACTTATTCTGCAGGTGAATTTAAAAAATTCAAAAACCCAAGTGTCCATTTTGACGTAAAAATGGCACATACGGCGAGGTCCTTTTATGCCGCCGTCACGAGTTATGATTTATGAACACTGGACCACCCCATGTGGTATTTTAATTCCACACATTTTCTCCCTGTGGTCTTGCACTATAGCTCTCGTGTGCTATAGTTCCTGCATAAAGTACTCGTTCACATTAGTGGCTTCAATGAGCAACGGATACTTTCAATGGCGCGTCCATTCCCCAATAATTTGTTTGTACTGTAACCACCACTGTTACCAGCACACATATGATTCTGAGAATTCCAGATAGACCACCGATCGTTGCTGAGGTCCAAAGCTTTCGAGACGAAATTGAAGGCGCTCGAAAAAGAGAAGGAACAGATCAATAGGCGCTCAAATGGTGAGCTCTTTGCTTGCATTGGCCCTGCTGATTGAAAATGTGCATGTTTAAACTTTATTTTGTTATCCACTCAATTTTGCTAGATCTCGAAATGGCTGACTGGACTTCTGCGATTCTATTTTGCCATGTATTCTTATTTCTTAATCTAAACTATCTGGACCATCAGCGCAATGTGGCACGGGAATAGGAATAGTTGAATGTGAATATTTATGAGTCAACCCGTACAAAAACAATTTCTGTCTGACATCGATGGTGGAAAAGCGACGCGAATGGAAATATGAGTAATCGCCACTATGCATCGGAGGCTGGTACTGATAGTCAAAGGTATAAGCAGAGAGTAGAAAGCAAACAAAGGAGTCAGTTCGGGACCAGATCATTCCTCGATGTGCAAGAGCCCTCCGTGTGACCAGACGAGGACTGAGCACTCGTAGAATACGCCGCGTTTCTGTAGGCGACTGCCAACGACGCTGGAATTCCCTTCTGCATCGTTTGGTATCCGCGGAAGGAGTAGCCGAGACTGCTGAGTGCACGTCCTCCAGAAGCTTTGACTACCTTAAACACAGCCGATTAGAGGCACGTTTAATGTGTGCAGCTGGTCGAATTACTCCGTAGAAGAGGGTCTCGTGGCTAATCCAACTACATAGTCAGCAAATGAAGCAGTCTGACTTCATGAGTCATCAAAACAATCACAACGCTGGACACCTGTCGGCACATACCAGGCCTATTCTCTTTGATGTCATTCCAAATAGGTGAATATTGCAGTCGCAGTTTTAGAGACGACCTCATTAAGGACAATTTATATAAGGGACTCTGACAGTAACAGCTTGCCTTCCAGTCGAACTACATTCATATTTTCCTTAAAAAAGGGTGTCCTTAGGGGAGGGCGGAGTAGACCTCCATTAGACTAAAGTAACAGCATTGCTGAAGCATGCTGCTAAAGTAAAACCCTCGGACTGAGAAAGCAAATGGCGAAGTTTTGTTTTGAGGTGTGTCCCGAATGTATAGTTGCTGTTTTCGATCCCATTCCAGACAATTCCAGAAAAATTCCATTTTCTTCTAGATGATCCTATTGGCTTATGATCCAACGAGCGGGACCTGGGCGGTGCTGCCCTCGAGGCCGCGTCTGAGTGTGGGCAGTTAAAGTAGGGTACTGCGAACGACAGCACACAGCAGAAAGGGAGCAGGGAGCAGTTCCAGCGCTGCGCTGCTAGAAGTATTGCCGCAAGTCGAACAGGTTTCCTTCTTTCCCTTTTGGCGGGTTCCCTTTTGACTTCCTTTTGCTCATCTCTCAGATGTCGCACAGCAGCCAGCAACACTAGAAATAGGCACTGAAGCTGAATGGTTTCTTGGACAAGCCACGTGTTGGATAGTGGCTCTTTCAGAGTGGTTCTTGCAGCCTACGTTAATGGTTCCGTCAAAAAGCATGGGCGATTGACCAGAAAAATACGTTGTATCAGGGCTGTTGTGCATTAGAAATGTTGATGCTGCTTGTCTAGGAGAGTGTAAACTGTTACTGTTACTTTGACCCCATGATTCCGGATGGACTTGCTGACCTGATTAAAGGTCGAACTTTCTTGTATGGGCACATGTGGGCTGCTTTTTGTCTTCACGTGATCGTCTTTCAGGCGCTCATCCGAAAGGAGGGAAGACTTCACCTCAAAAGACTCAAAATAAGTTCAAGCGATAGGCTGTTGGAGGGGACCCGTGCGGAAAGCCGACCCATGACGCGTCCCTTTTAGCATATGAAGTTGCTACGGCTACGTTTGGCAGCAGCGGACAAGAACTACGGATCGATGAGCCGGTGCACTGTTGCAGTCCGCTGACTGTATCGAACAATATTATGAGGTGTTTACAGAGCTGCGTGGGAGGCCCAGTGGGCCCGGTGCCGACGACAGCGACTCCTGTCATTATGACATTGTCCTAGGCGCCGACAATTGAATGGAGAAGGACAAAAGACGAGGACCCACGTCGCAGTCGCACTGGGAACAGTGCTGTTGTCGTCGCTTCAGACAGCAGTAGATGCCGCACGGAAAACAGAGCACGGCCCACAGCACTCCGGTCAGCGTGTTCCGCCAGCGGACAGTTCGGGACTGGCAGTCGGGACAGGAGGAGGTGTCGGAAGCAGTTGTCATTCAGGACGGATGCCGATCGGACCGCAGTCCTGGTGCGCTCGGCGGCCACGATCGGTAGACCGTGATCGACTGAAACAGACACACGTCATGATGACTTTTCCGCGCGCGGAGAGGCATGCATGGACACCAGGGACTGCAGAAGTATTGTCTGTTCGCACCAAGGGCTGCCACCTGAACCTGAGAGAGTTGTCACTGTCGTTCGAAAACATCCGGAAACCTTTCACAATAGTTTCGTCTAGTTCTTCCGCCACATTCATTACCAAATCAGAAATAAGAAAACACGGGGTGAATTGGATTGCAGCACACAACGCTGGCTGACAACGGCCATTTTTTCTGCGCCATCGAAGAGACTCGACCCCGAGGTACAGGCAGGGGAGGCGCAGCAAAAGGAGCAGCACATGCAGGGAGTGGAGTGTCTGGAAAGTCGGCACCGCAACGGTGTCCACGGATGAATTTGAGTTCAGTATCAGCCGCCGTCAGCCGATCGATCACGATTGAGGCGGGGAGGGGCGACAGCGGGTGGGTGGCCGCCGGTGCTGGAACGGTCTGCTGGCGCGGAAGAGCCCACGGACCAGGGGCCTTCGGAGGCGTGGAGGCCTTCCCGAGGGCCCCGCAGCACACAGTGCGAGGGTCACGGCAGACGACTGGTAGTAGCGTGATGATAAGAGGCGGCGATCACAGGACAGGCAGGCCAGGGCAGCGACCGGTTTGCTGGCGGTGCCGGTGACACGGTCGCCCTTGAAGTGGCAGATGAGGCTCGTCGCATGGGGTCTCTGCAAGCTGGTTTCGCAGCGACCGACCGCATGCTCCGAGGATGAGATGCATGTTACATACGCATCCACTAATATACGGGTGTGCAAAACTTTGAAATGTTATTGTAAGCCTTTGTTTGTGCCACGCAAGGATTTTTGGGTGGACCTTCACTTAGCGGACGTAACACTTCGGCCTTCAGAGGCTTGAGATGGAGTTGTGGTGTAGAGGCTTTTAGAAATTTTTTAATAGAAAATTCAGCTTTTACACTACGTTTAAGCCTCTGAAAACGTCGGAAAAGCGTCAGCCCTTATCAATAATAAATAAAGGTCTACCTGAAAACGTCGTGTGGTACAGTACAGTGCTAACAATAAGAAGTAACAATGTCGAGGTTTGAACAAGATACAAGTTAAAAAGCAGCTATGATTTGTTTTTGAAAGCAATCAAAAGAGTCTAAATAAACTCAAACAATAATTTAAATAAATAGTAATATGGCAATAGTCTGCGTCACATTGCCATTAATGGTCCTTCGTCTTTAAAAATTACCCATGACAAAATGAAGTTTTTGTTTTTCCATAGCAAAGACGGCTCAAAGTGTCCCTCAGCGAAGACTGTTAGCCGAAAAATGAGCTCCAGGACAATTGTTGGACTAAGAGGCAAGCAACTTGACCATGGAGGGAAGGCACACGGACACCCTGCTTTAGGACGTAGCTAATTCGTTCGTGTGCTTCACGCTGCCTCTTTTTCTCTCCTCATTTCTTTCGCGAAGCAGACGTCAGAAGAAGATGATTTGCGACGGAAAATCTGTCGCAAAGCGTGGATTGTACCCGAATTAGGGGTGGTATTGTCCATCCGAGTCGCCGCGTGATGTCAAGGAAGTCACTACAGTTCGAAATGGGCTTCAGACGCCGCGTTGCTGAACAAGAAATCCCAGTGCAAGCAGATTCCACACGCGGATAGTGACAACGTTCCAATGGCGGACGCGGGACGGGAAGCGAAAACGTCTCCCTGGAAGGGACAGCAGTAGTCGTTGCTCTACTGCGTGGTGACCGCGCCCACACGCAGCAACGCCGTCAGCTGACTTCGCATGGAGCGGGAAGAACAATGGCCATGGATTCACGTCAGGGTGATCGGCCCCTGATCTCCCCTGGGAAACACAATCTTGAGCTATGCATCATCAGATCGCACTTGGCTATTTGTGGGCCAAGCCTGTGCTTCTATCAGAACTAGACCACCATGTACTTTATGCTTCGTTTGTTATCATATGCAATATTAAAAAATGCCGCTTAGCTGAACACAGCCCAGCGTTAGATGTTTGTCCTCCATCTTAGTCCCAAACGGTGAAGGTGAAATGGCTACAACATTAACCGCGAACTCGAAAACATCGTGCCAGGCAAAAGCGATGCATGCAGATGTGACATCGGTTCCGCGCGGAGGTTAGCCAGTCTTTACGGCTTCTCTTGGTTTTCTCAGGTCTTAAAAAATTTCACAACACTGCTTTGAAGTAGAATGCGTTTCGCGTTCCAATGAATTATGTTTCTGCACTATCTTTTTGCTTCAAAAAACAGCGCCTATTAAGAAAATGTATTTAGCCTGATGCTAACTTTGAGTTGAGCACTGACTAATGCTTATTGACGATAGTAACGAGGGCCACTCAAGGGAGACTTTTTGGAAATGGGTGTAACGCATGCATGGTTCTGTTTTGTAGAAATTTCGGCTGTGATGAAGCTAAAATTGAAAATCGCTTTAATGGATGAGCTGCATGATCCGGAATTCTTTTGAGGAAGCTAAATGGAATAAAGTCTGCAGAGAGAACAGACCTCGGTCATTCCCATGAAGTGCACAAATGTGCTTTCTATGAAACCCCAGAAGACTTCATATGTGGGAGCACTTCGAGCAAGAACTGAATTTGAACTCACAACCACTTGAGTTCGGCTTTGAAGCGGTGGCGAGTACAAATCCATAGACGTTCGTTCTTCAATCAAAAGCGGGATGGTGGAATTGTTTCCACTCCGCGTATTAACGTATTTCGTGTTGGATGACGTATCGGATAAAATTTATATCTATCCGTCGATCCGAGAAGCATATTCACTAAATAAACATTATATATTAAAGTATGTAGCTTTCTCCGATTTTTGCTAAGCACAGAATACTTACACCGGTCACCTAAATCGTTAGTTGTGAACGCTTTATTCCCTAAGCAGCCGCAACAACGAGTCATCCTCCTCTGGAGGTAACTGGCTTTAGTTCGCTCTTGTTCACTCTGAGAAGAGGAACAAGTAATTCTCTAACATAATAGAGAATGTCAACAAAGGTCTCATATTTATCACTAACTGGCCGCAAGTTGTGCAAACTATCCATCCAGTCAACGTTAGAGCACCAATAAAGTGTCCCTTCAGCTCGAAAGTTGGACGATCTGCCTCAAGGCAGATTTTAAAAGATCATGTAGCACGATCGCTATCCCCTTCAGGTGGACAGCTGCAGACTTCGCCTACAAGACTTTCACAGTTGCAAGAAACTAGATCATGCCCAGTATGGTTCCTTTCAGGAGAGGTAATGACTGCTTAAAGTCATGAGTTCCAGAGAAATCACGGGAAACATTTGACGTCGGACACGAGTTACTCACTATTTATGTTGGAAGTGTTGAAATCACCATGAACGACTTTTGACTCGGAACACGTGAAAAGTCACTTTTAGCTTTTGATAGTTAAACAGAGTCAGCTCAGTCGCAACTGGATACTGGAAACACTCTACTCGAGTGAAGGCCTTTATCACATTTTAAAATCTCATACCTTTCCTTTCAGATGCCTCGTTTGATAAGTAACTCTCCAGAACAGTAGTCCCCTCCTCCTCCTCTATTAAATTTTCGATCGCATTGCACTGGTATCCGTTGACTCCAGGCTATTCCACAGGAAGGAATTTACTTGATTTCGGGAGGATAGCCATGTTTCAATTAGGAGAACCACAGCAAAGTTCTTTTCACAAAGGTTAAAAGCCCAAAGTGTTGCTTTCTTTGCTAAACGCTTTATGGTCGAAAGCGAACATCTCTATCATATATTCAGCTTTGTTTGCTAAGGTGTTCGCTCCGCAAGGTGGGTTAAATGCCCTGTTGGAAGGGGAAAATGCACAGCCTAGGCGCACGTGGTATTGCATCAGCTTGGAACTCGTTAGTCGGTAGCACAATTTTCACAAGCTTTGGCTTACTTGCTGTGGTCTTGCAATGCGATAAGCATCAATAAGATTGAATTCAACTCGTGTAAAGTCTAATATCATAAACTCTCAGTCGAAATGGTAAATATTTCTAGAAAGAGAACAAGTGGCTGAGGACTTTACATCATTAGGCAAGCCGGGTCTTAATAACAAGGGAGGTCAGTGAACTCGATCCGGAGATTCTGAGCGAGACCTGTATGGTCTTGTGGTGCTTCGAACGAGGATCACAGAACTGTTTCGTTTTTGTTAAATGCCCCTGGTTGATCCAGAAATGGCAAAATGGTATCACTTAAGGCTGGGCTGATAAGGTAAAAGTGACACCTGGAATGGGCGTGTCGTGTTCTAAACTTAGCTTGCAAAAGGTTTGGTGCTCAAATTAAAGTTAGATTATAGTAATACGATAATTTTCTACGTTTCCTAGACGAAGCTGCAGTGTACATTTAAGTGATTCGTTTGCAATGGCGGCAGCAGCGACTGGATGCCCAAGTGGGTGGCGATGCGGACTTGCGGGAGGGGGTAGAGGGTTTAATTCCGGGGGTGGGGTTCCTGCGTCGCTAGGTGGACTGTTAGCGTTTTTGCAAATGAATTGTACATTTGGCTGCGGTGGGGTACCGTATTATTGGGTAGTGGTGAATAATGGTGACGAAGTCAAGACTACCGATTTCTCCCAGACTTCGCCTATGGGAATTATTTAAGCTGCTGACCACAAATCTGTCACTTTTTTTCTGAATTATCACTTTGCCTGCACTACTTTCCATCGAAGATTGAAGTCGAAAGTTGGAAAATAAGTCTGACCACATTGAAGAAGAAAGCGATCCTACTAACAGAGACAGCTTTACTCACCTATGTCTAAAATAGGTATCACAGCCGTAATCAGCACCCCAAATAAGAATCGTGGGCGATGTATGGGAGAAATTTTTGTTTTGTCCTCATCTCGAGTCGTGAAAGGCAGTGCCGGTTATTCTGCGTGCACCCCGTTACTTATTAGGTTGGAAAAAAAGTCTCTTCACACTTCGAAATTTTTTTTACCCTTCCCCTTGTAAACGCACTAGCCAATGTTGATTGCTGATTTCGTAATCCTATCACACTTGTCTACCGTTCGCACGCGGACACAGGTTAAGACTCTTCTTGTAATTCGTTATCCACCCAATCTTCCGAACTCAATGCCAGATCTACCTCATGGCCGTTTTCAGCACGGCATTCTTCATGAATTCATTAAAGAATCCACAGCACGTCAGGCAGCAGACCAAATTAACCATATATATGGCTTGGGATCTACTACTCATCGCGCCTGTTATGAGTGGTTCGGAAAGTCTTTAAAAGGAGATTATTCACTGAGGGCAAAGCATGGTCAGGAAGGCCAACTGGATTGGACGACAGTGAACTACACCATCTTCTTCGTACCGATAGTTGGCAGACGACACGTCAGCTGGCAGAGAAGCTCGAAGTGTCTCATAGGATAGTAGGAATCCATCTGAAGAATCTTGGCTTTCATGGAAATTTGGAGCTTGGATTCCACATGCCCTGTCAGACACTCAGAAAGGTCGACAGCTCTCCATCGCTGCTTCTCTTCTGTCCAGATAAGGAAGAAAATCGTTTCTTCCGCGGATTGTGACAGGCGAAGAGTCCTGGGTTCTGTGTGCCAACTTCCGAGGAAAAGGCAATGGGTACAAAAGGGAGAGAGCCCTAAGTCTGATCTCAAGCCCAATGTTCACGAAAGGAAGATTTTCTTGAGTGTTTGGTGGGATATCAGAGAAGTGATTTATCGGCAAACTCTCAGAAGTGGAGAGACACTTACTGCTGTCACATACTGCGGCCAACTCCACAAAGTCGTCGCAACTCTCTAAGAAAACAGGCCGGAGAAGTCGAAGGTGATGATCCTGCATGACGATGCAAAACTACATGTTGCAAGACTCACAAGAGAAACAATAAAGGAGCTGGGCTGGGAGGTAATGTCACATCCACCGTATAGCCCTAACCTCGTTCGTGCCGACTACCATCTCTTCCGTGCTTTCAAGCAAGAAATTGGAGAGAAATATTTTGGAACTGATGAAGACCTCAAAAATTGGATTCATCAATGGTTCGACTCCAGAACTGCAGTCTTTTAAGCGAGAGGAATTGGAAAATTACCCAGTCTTTGGAGAAGTGTAGTGGGACAAAATAGAGTTTATCTCAGTTGATTTGACTTTGTAGTTGTGAAGTAATAAATCTTTGAAAAAAATGAAAAGACTTTTTTTCCAACCTAATACCATCGTAACCTTCTGCCATCCATCGTTTCAACGAAAATGGTTCCCAGATTGGTGATCTGCATCCCAAATAACACTATAGACAAATTTGGGACGAAAAACCTTTTTCGATCTCCAGAGTTGAGGGAGTGAGTACAAGTGCTTCTCTCTGCAATGTCCCGACCGTCTCCTGTAAGTGTATAGGAGAATGTTGAAGAAGAGATACACACCTAGACCAATGACATGAGCTGGATAAAACATGCTGTACTTGGTAACAGTTAGTGGAATTTGTGAAAGTTGCGAAGTGCGTAGAAGCAGTCTGTACAGAAAACCGAAGAACGATGAGGATGTCTTGATGACATCAAGCGATATGGTGAGCGATAAGCAGCGTTATCTGAGTTTTCCACTATGAAATTTCTGATAAAGTTATGTAGCCGTTAATGAATCCGACTCCAGGTTTAGTAGCAGTAAAATTATGGCGGTATCTTCTTTTTTGTTTCTTTCATTCGCTGTGAAATATTGATGGGTGTTTTCTAAATTTTGTAGTGCTGGGGAATTGCAAGGTGGAGGTTTGCATTCCCAATGCTGCAGTCATCGAGAATTCAAATGGACGAATGAATTATGCGTTCCAACAGGAAAAATCCGTTTATTACGTAATGAGGAAGGTTTGATTTCTCGCACATGACAGGCTATATCTGCACTAAAAATTTTATTTGCGAACGATTTTGTTGGCGAGAACGGTTGTCAAGCAGCGGCTTCACATGAAGCCTCCTGTCAAGATTCCTTATTCAGTGTACGAACACTAGAGCTCGGTTGGCGGGATATGTATCACATGGAAGACATCGATAGAGAGAGTCCATCGCGCATACTCAGTTTTCCTTTTCAGAGGATCGCTTGCGTACGAAAGCTCTCTCTCAGAAGTGCAAGGTGCTGGAGGAGGAGAACGAGAAGCTGATGGAGAAGCTGTGCGAGCTGGAGATGCGCGAGCGGGATGAAGCAGAAATGGCGGAGACTTGCCGTCAACTCGAGCAGAAGATCGCTGAGGTATGCTGAACCGCAGAAGCTTGTTCGTGCTAAACTGCATTAAGCAGAGGTCACGGGCTATGAAGTGTGCTGGTAGCAGAGGCTCTCTGCTGGGGTGCAAGTTGCATGTGTACAGTACGATGGAAACAAGCACGACGAGGGCATTGAGTTGCAGTTCTAGGGTTGCTTGAAGAGCCCTATAACAGAAGCTTTGCGAAATGAATAGAACGAAAATCAGTCAGTTTTTGTTCCGTTCATTTCGCAAAATTGGTGGTGATGTGCGTTCCTCCACGTGGTGCCACTGGAGACTGCTTGCTAGGCACGGACATTCGAATGCAGTCGACAGGCCTGCTTACGACGACCCGCGTCACATCGCATGGTGCATGACAGTTCATGCTTCTCGAGATAGTGCTGCGGCATCCGCGGGAGCCGACGCGAACTCGCAAAGCCTGGCGAGCGTGAAAAGTATGGGAGGGTGCGAGGACGGCATCGGGGGGCAAATGAGCTAGTTCGAAAGTCCCGTAACGTAAGCAGGACCGCGTGGCAACGCTGAATGTGGGTACGTTGAGGGCCGCTTGTGGGGGTTAGTTGGAGCACTGGAGCAAAGAAGGGTTGATTTCTGTGCGGTGCAGGAGACGAAAAGGTCCTGCAGAAAGTCAAGGAACATGGCTGGCTCGGGCTTCAAGGGGCTTCAAGGCTATGTGGAAGTTCTAGGACCACCAGCGGTGTCGGAGTAATCTCTCTGAACGATTTCGTGGATCGATTGTAAGTTCGAGCGCTTTGACGATCGATTGATGAAGATCGTTGTCGCCGGTAAGGAGCGACTCTATCACTGCTTATCTGCGTATGCTCCACAGATCTGATCAAGCCAAGGAAGAGTTTTGGAGCCTACTTGATGAGAAGACAACAAGGTACCGCCGAAAGATGTAATCATAGTTGCTGGTAACCTTAATGGGCACGTAGGTGCTGCAAAGGACCGGTACAACTATCATGGCGCAACAGCAGCAACAACAGTGTAAAAGCCGCTATTCGGGTCTCGTAACGCCGGTGGTGAGCGTATTCTTGAGTATGTGGAATCGCATAATTTCACCATTGTGAACACCGCCTTCCGAAAACGCGACTCCCACCTCATCTCATAGTATAGTGGGAGCCCCAAGTCTCAGATAGTCTTTTCCTTGTGAAGGATCGCGACCGAAGTCTCGTCACAAACGCGAAGGTCGTGCCGTATGAGAAGGTCGCCTCACAGCATCGACCGCTGATCTGCACTTTGAAGATCACCCCTCCGAGGCTGAAGCAGGTCGAGAGATGCGGTGCTACAAGAATCAAGTGGTGGCGAATGGGAGAGAAGGAAGCAGCTGTGATTTATCCCGTAAGATTACCGACAGTCACGGCTGTCGTTGAAACTTGGAAGAAAGCAAGAAAGCGATACGCTAATCTGCAAGGTTAGAACTCGGCACTACGAAGCCTGGACGACGCAAAGTCGACAAGCAGACATGGCTGTGGACGGATGATGTGAAAGCAAAGGTTCGAGAAAAGAAATCGCTCTATCATGTGTTTCTCAGCGACAGAACAGCTCAGAACTGGCAGGAGTATCGGAAGGCGAAGGAGGCTGCAAGGAAAGCCGTGGGTGTTGCGAGAGCCACTCATTATGGTGATGTCTACCGAAAGCTCGAGTCGCACGATGGGTACCGACTTGCTAAGACCCACTATCGCCAAACCGAGGATATTGAAAAGTTCTTTGGCATCAATGATGAGAGCGCCCGTCTTCTGACAAATCGCAAAAAGGCGCTGAAGCGATGGCGTGACTACTTTGAGGAAATTTCCACTATGGAATTTCTTCATCCGGCCATGCCTTCTGTGGATTCTGTTCACGGTCCCGTCCACAAGATCACCGTGGAGGAAACAGAAGCGGCTCTGAAGAAGATGAAGCTCGGTAAGACGACAGGGCCGGATGATCTGGCAGTCGATGTTTCGAAGTCGAAGCTCTCGTATCCTGCTGAGTGGTTGGCTGAGTTCTTCAACCAGGTAGCAAAGGAGAAGAATGAACCGGAGTCATAGCACAACAGTACGACGATTTCCTGATTTGGAAAAAGAAGGGCAGTCCTGTAGACTGCTCCAATCATTCGCTTGCTTTCGCACAGCATGAAGATCTTCAAGCGAGTCCTCCATAGAATTCGTGAAATCGTCAAGCTGTCCAACAATCAGTGCGACATTGTGTCCAGTTGTGGGACCACTGGTGCTATACACGCTGCCCGCCTCCTGGTGGAAAAGCATCGCGAGAGACAGAAGCCGGGGCATATAGCCTTTCTCGACTTGAAGAAGGCCTTCGACCGCGTACCGCGTGAGCTTATATGGTACGCCTTGCGACAACACAACATACCTGAGGCGCTCATAGAGTGGGTGCGGATGCCTACTCCTGCCCAAAGAGTAGACTGCAAGCTGCAGCTGGAACCTCAATGGAATTTTTGAGGGTTGCCCTGCGACTAAGGAAGTTGAAACGCGCCTCAGCGTCGTGGAGACGAAGATAGTGCGCTGGACGGCTGGAGTCACCCACATGGACCGCATCCAAAACAATGTCATTCGGCAGAAGTTCGGTGTCGCGCCGATAGCGGACAAGATGAGCGAAGCTCGCTTGCGATGGTACGGTCACGTCCTGCGTGGGAAAGAAGACAGTATCCGCAAGATAGGTCTTGAGTTGGAAGTGTCAGGAAAGCGGCCTAGACGACGCTCGAAGGAGCGTTGGTCCGATACGTTACACGCGGCATGAAAGTAACTGGCGTCTACCCTGATCAAGCGCAGGATCGGGAAAGGTGGCGTCATGACACCAGAAGAACGGACCCCGCGATGGGCGGGCCAAACGCAGAAGAATAAGAAAAAGAAGAAGAATGGAATAAAAATGAAATGAACACGACTAGCTGAGTTTTTCAAACTTCGCTTGACTCTTCCAGGCTCTGAAGAAGACAGTTACGCCGTAACGTTAGCCGGAATAAAGGATCTATACTAATCTTTGTTCGCCAGCTGCATCACTTGGATACTAATACAATACCGCCCGCGTCGCGCGGTCAAAAAGACGGTTTGCGACGGAAAAATCCGACGCAAACCGTCGCATGCTCATAATTCCTTTAATTTTAAGTTGTTTGAGAAACTGTTGATACCGTTCGATTCGTCTCCTCGAGATCTACACAGGCATCTACAAAACTTTACCAGACCTCGTGTTTTCGCCGTGGGTGGCCTAAAAAATAACAGCATCAGGC
Organism: Heligmosomoides polygyrus bakeri; assembly: GCA_947359475.1. NCBI lineage: Eukaryota > Metazoa > Nematoda > Chromadorea > Rhabditida > Heligmosomidae > Heligmosomoides > Heligmosomoides polygyrus. The sequence goes on along the minus strand of OX375866.1, from coordinate 54,578,460 downwards.
TTTTGCGATTAGAGCACCTTATTTTCCAGGACGTGCACGTGACGTGCAGTGTTTTCGGAGTATCTCAAGCATGGCGTACGTTGTCAGCTCTGCTCTGCTATGCCTGGAATGCTCCGAGAGTGCGCCGTGCACAATGTATATAGGATCGACCCTATCAATCGTGCGGGAGAAAGCATGTTCACTCCGCTTCTATCTTCCCTTACTGGAAAATGTAAAGCCTTCAAGACTATTTCGAACCGTTTGGAGTATTCTATATGAAATTTCTGGCCCTCCTACTCAGTATTTGCTCCAAACTGTCCCTGCGAGACTTTGGAGTGCACCGTGGACAATGCATATAGAATCGAACCTATCAACCGAATAGGCGCAACAACATGTAGAGTAAGCGCCTGGAGAACTTTATCAGAAAAACTCGGGAATTGCTCCAATCTGTCCCGGCGGGACTTAAGTCTGCGCCGTGTGCAATGCGTATAGAGATGAACCTATCAATTGAGTGGGTTCGACAACTGGTAGAGTGAGCGTTTGGGGACTTCTATCATGAATTTCCGAACGTCCTACTAAGGAATTGCTCTAAGGCTGTCCAGCTAGCCTTTGGAATGTGCGGTGAACAATGCATATAGAATCGAAGCTTTCAATCGAGGGGGACGACCGCTTGCAAATTGCGCGCGCGGGCATGTTCGGAGCGCAATAACTCTTTCAAGTTCAAATCGTTTCGACTGCAACTCGAGGGTTTTGTAGGCAGTAAAACGGACTAATAGCACATTAAAGTAGAACGGTGTAGTCTAGGAAGAGACAATGTTGCAGGGGTGGGAAAATGCAGGTGAGGCTTGTGTGACGCATTTTTTTCCGATTTCCGTGGACCACTGCGGGAAGATCCGACGAGCAAACGGCCTTGAAACGCGCAGACAAACAGAGAGCTTCAGGTGCTCAAAACTCCTCAGCTTCCTAAACTTTCTTAGCCTCAGCTGCCAGTTTAAAGCGGCGGAAGATAGCGGTTAGAGTTTCTTGCGCTCTTACTCGCCCAGGTTTGATTGTTCGACACTAGCAGTGGTACCGTTCTGTTCACCATGAAAAGCGCTATCGAATGGTATCAAATTCGACCGATTCTGGGAGTATCGGTTTTTTGACAATTTCGCATCAAAGGCGAGGCTGCTCAAAGGCGCGGCAGAAGGTCGATGACGTCATCGAAAATCGATATCATCGTTTTGGACCATGCTTGACACCGTTTGATAGAACTTTTCATACTGAATTGAACTATTTTATTGAGAGTAGGGAAAACTGTAATATGGGCGAGTAAGAGCGAGGAGAACATCGATCGTTGTCCTAAATTGCACGTGCGGGTGCGTTCTGAGCGCGGTAACTCTGCCATGTGTGAACCTTTCCGGTTGCAGCTTTTGGGTTTCGTAGACAGCAAAATGCTCTAGTAGTGCGCTGAAATACAGCAATGTAGCTTATGACTGTACAAAGTAACAGCAGTGCGAAAACGCAAGTTAGCCTTGTGTGACACGACTTTTTCCAGTTTCAGTCGACCCCTGCGGGAAGAAGCAGAGAGCCAACGGCCTACAAATGAGCACGCGAGCAGAACGCTTAAGGGTCTTTACGATAACGTGCTCACAACTCTCTAGCTGATTAAACTGCCTTAGTACCAGCTGCCATTTTAGGGCGGTGGAGTTTTACGGTTTGAAGTTTCCTGCGCCATTATTCGCCCAGATTTGAGTTTTCGACACTCTCAATAACACCATTACCTTCTCCACGAAATGCTCTATCGAACGATGTCAATCTCGGCCAATTTCAGAAA